>OY856409.1:1910159864-1910759864 GCA_963693085.1 Alisma plantago-aquatica | reverse complement strand
TGTAAAAACTTGTACAAATATATAATGTACAAGTACTTAGATTTCATGTAAATCAAGCGTTAGATTCTCCCTAGCTAAACACCACATTTAGATAAGTCATCCCCTTCAAATAGGATCACATCTGCACACTCATACATATAATTAGTGCCTAAATTGAAACATTGAAACAAGATCAATCTCGGTCGACCAACTCCTCGACCGAGACACTCTCGGTTGACAATCTTCTCGACCGAGAAAGATCCAAAGTAGCCGTTAGACAC
Source organism: Alisma plantago-aquatica (assembly GCA_963693085.1). Lineage (NCBI taxonomy): Eukaryota > Viridiplantae > Streptophyta > Magnoliopsida > Alismatales > Alismataceae > Alisma > Alisma plantago-aquatica. Next base: position 1,910,759,604 of record OY856409.1, on the reverse strand, counting down.
AACTGACAAGGTAGTTGGCAGTTGGAGATAGACGTTGCAAATCACTTGATCCAGAGAGCCTGTCGGTCGACAAAACTTCGACCGAGTAGGTATCTCGGTCGACCATTCCTCGACCGAGATGAACTCTGACAGCAACTGCAGAGTAAATTAATTAGCCATTGCTAAAGCAACAAACTTGTACCTAACGGCTAGTTAAGCACTTAGAAACCCCTAGAAGTTGTCTAGAACGTCCTTAAGCATCCTTAGACCATTCCTATAAATAGGACAAGCCATAGGACACTTAAACTTACTTGTTACACTTGAGAAATCCTTGAGCATACTTTGAGCAATCTGTTTGTGAGCAATTTGAGCATTGTGACAATTGGACACTTCCTTCCTTAGCTCAAAATTCGTGTCCTATAGGCTAGTATCTCCTACCCACTGCAATCACAAGTCCATACACTTGGTTAGGATATCTATACGCTTGATCTAGGCAAATCAAGCCTTGGGCTACAAAGGATAAGTTGTAATTTCCTTTTTCCTTTCTTGTTCTCTATTACTGTTTGTACTCTCCTTGCTACTCCTAGGTTGGAGGCTGCGGATTGGAGAGGGTGGAGATCTTCTTGGTGAAGAAGGCGACCTTGAGCTACTTCAGAAGGCTGGTGCAACGGGAGGTTACTTCTAGAGAGGAAGGCTACTTCAAGGGGGAGCTTGGAGTTGCTTCAAGAAGGCTACCTCAAGTTGGTGCACCTACTTCAAGTGAAGGTTGTTCAAGGGGTGTAAAGGAAAGTATTGTATTTTGTATAAATCCTTGAGAAGGTAATAAAATAAATACTTTCAAAATCCCGGTTGGGTAAGCAACCGGGTAGTGGATTGACAACTTTAGTATTTGCTAAAGTTGGAACCACTCTAAACACCTGTCTCCTTCTTCCAATTTCAATTGTGGTTGTTTGAGTTCAATAAATTGTTAAAATTATTTTAAAACTCTATTCACCCCCCCTCTAGTGTTTTTCAATTGGTATCAGAGTGGGGTTCAAGGAACCCTAACAAGGTCTTGAAGAAATGGGTGATGGAGTGCTCAACAACCTTAACCTTGAAGGGACACTTGTTGCTAGGCCTCCAGCGTTCGATGGAACAAACTACCAATATTGGAAGAGAAGGATGCAGTTCTACTTCCAAGGCATCAATTGGGACTTATGGAGAATGGTGTCAACCCCATATGAGCTCCCTCAAACTCAATTTGTAGAATGGGATGCAAATACGGTAAAGCTGGCTCAAATGAATGCAAAAGCTGTAAGCATTTTATATTGTTCTATTTCGGTAGGAGAATTTAATAGAATATCTAATTGTGACACAGCCTATGATATTTGGCATAGACTGTCCATAACCTATGAAGGTACAGTCCAAGTCAAAAATTCCAAAATTAGCATGTTTAAACAAAAGTTTGAACACTTTCGTATGGATCCTGATGAATCTATTAGTGAAATGTTTGCAAAATTCTCTACTATTGTTAATGGTTTAAGTGCCATAGGAAAACCTGTCCTTGAAGAAGATCAGGTATCAAAAATCCTTCGATCACTTCCTCCAAAATATAAGCCAAAGGTGACAGCCATTGAAGAAGCAAACGACCTCACTCGATTGAAAATGGAGCAACTTATTGGCAACCTAGAAGCTCATGAAGCAACCCTAGAAGAGGAAGAAAGAAGAGCACGTGAACTTCAACAAGGAAAGAAGAAGGATGTGGCTCTAAAAGCTTCAAAAGTCGTCACACAAGAAAGTGAGGAGTCAAGTGAAGAAGAAGGAGAAGAAGCCTTGATCGTCAACGGTAAGAAATACAAAAGATTTAAATCTAACAAAATTTCCAGTTCTTCTTCTACCCCTCCTAGGTGCTTTGAATATGGGAAGAAAGGGCATTTAAAAAATGAATGTCCTAAAGCAAAGAAAGGAAAGAAAAGCTCACACAAGAAGAAGGGAGAAAAAGCCTATAAAGCTGCATGGGACGAGTCAAGTGACAGTGAAAGCGGAGAAGAAAAGGTGGATTGTCTAATGGCAAGAGAAGATGATGAAGACTCTCAAGAGGTAAGCCTACTTGATCTTCCTAAAGAATAGTTAGTTACTAGTCTACAAGAAATTCATGATAAGTATGTTGATGTCAAGAAGAAACTAAAGAAGATTATCAAATCAAATGATGAGCTAATTGCTAAATTAGATAATCTTTCTTCTGAAAAGAACAACATTGATCTTGAGAATTTGTCTTTAAAAACATCTTTAGATGATTGCACTAGAAAGCTACTCACTTTAGAAACAAATGTTGATCTTCTTTCTAAAGAAAAGACTGAATTGTTAGCTAAACTAAAAGATTTTCAGACTCAACCTATTTTGTGTAACCATTTGGACTATGATAATGTTGTAAAAGAAAGAGATTCATTGTTATCTGATTTAGATCAAGCAAGAAAAGATCTACACAAGAAGATGAATGACATTGCTAAGCTGCAAAGAGAACTTTATGAGTTAAGAAGAAAAGATATACTTGATAACATTCTAAGCGTTGGTACTATTTTCAATGGAAGAAAAGGTTTGGGATATGCTCCAAAGAAAAATCAACCCAAAAGAACTCAAACTATGTTTGTACCCAAGAACACAATGGCTAGAAAGAGAAATGAAGTTGATTCTATTACTTGCCATTTTTGTTTACATCTTGGACACTATTCCTTTTCATGCCCTTATAAGACTAAGGATTCCGAATTAGTTTGGGTCCCAAAACCCCAAACTTAGTAGAGTCAAATGGAATTTAGTTGAGATATGGCCAAACGCTCCATTTTGCTATTTATATTGTCTTATCTCAACTAAACAAAAGATTTCATGCATATTGTTAATTTTCTGCACTATTGTACTGAAACAGAAACTTAGTCGGTCAAAGTATTGTCGACCGAACCCTTAATCGGTCGAAGTATTGTCGACCGACCGGATGTCTGTAACAAATCAAAATCTACAGCAATTATTTCGGTCGAAAATTGGTCAACCGAGCTAAATTTCTATGTTTCTTTGTTTGTAATACAGTAATCTTCTCGATCAATAATTAGTCGACCGAGACAGATGTCGGTCGAACAATTGTCGACCGACTGGATTTCTGATTTAGAACTTTTATACAAGTCTGTACTTAAATGATTCTAACCATATCGGACCATCACATGGGTACCAAAATCTACATTTTAATGCAGGAATGGGCGGTTGACAGTGGATGCTCCAAACATATGACCGGGAACAAGGATGCATTTCAAACCTTTGAAGAAAAGAAAAGTGGAACGGTCACCTTTGGAGACAATGGTAAGGGCAAAATCGTTGGAATAGGTAATGTTGGTACAAACCTCGAAATAAAGAATGTTCTAATCGTTGATGGTTTGCACCATAATTTGATAAGTGTTAGTCAATTATGTGATAGTGGTTATGATGTGTTATTTTACAAAACTTGCTGCAAGTTATTGATAGAAAACACTACAAATGTTGTTTATGAAGGAAATAGAGTTGGAAATCTTTATATCCTTAAACCTAACTCTATGAAATCAGTAGTGGGAAAATGCTTGCTTGCAAATGAAAATACCTTACAACTATGGCATAAAAAGCTAGGACATGCTAGTTCACATGTTATTAAAAAGTTAGTGAAATATGATCTTGTTCGTGGATTGCCTACTTTATCTTTTGATCAAGTTGAAAACTGTGAACCATGCACAATAGGAAAGCAAACCAAAACCTCTTTTAAACCAAAACATGTACTTAGCACCAGTAGGTCCTTAGAATTAATTCATATGGATTTATTTGGACCCATGAGGACACAATCTATTGGTGGTAAAAGATATTGTTTTGTTATTGTTGATGATTATAGTAGATACACATGGGTACACTTTATTGCAACTAAAGATGATACTATTCATGTTTTTATACAATTTTTTTCCAAGATTGAAAATCTATTACAAAGAAAAATATGTACCATTAGAAGTGATCATGGTGGAGAATTTGAAAATCATACATTTGAAGAATTTTGTACATCTCAAGGGTACACTCATAATTTTTCTGCTCCACGCACCCCACAACAAAATGGTATAGTCGAAAGGAAAAATCGATCACTACAAGAAATGGCTAGAATTATGATGCTCGAACACAACACACCCAAAACCTTTTGGGCTGAAGCTGTGAACACTGCATGCTATGTGTTAAATAGAGTAACTGTTCACTCTCACTTGAAGAAAACTCCATATGAAATAATACATTCTAAGAAACCTAGAGTTGACTATTTTCATACCTTTGGCTCCACATGCTATATTTTAAATACCAAAGATGATAGAGATAAGTTTGACTCTAAATCACACAAAGCATTCTTTTTGGGATATTCCACTTCTAGCAAAGCTTTTAGAGTATATAACACTATCTCTAGAAAAGTTGAGGAATCTATTCATGTTTCTTTTCATGAAGAGTCCAAATCTGAAAATCTAGAAATCATAGATCTCACTAATCAATTTGAAAATTTAAACATACCAAATGATAGTGAGAAAGTTACTACAAATAATCACCAAGTTGAACCACAACCTACACCTAGGCTTATTAAGGATCATCCTCAAGAACTTATTATTGGAGATCCTAATGATAAAGTCAAAACTCGGTCTTCCTTCAAAGATGTTGCAAACATGGCTTTTGTTTCTATCATTGAACCTAAGAAGATATCTGAAGCTCTTAAAGATGATTATTGGATAATAGCCATGCAAGAAGAATTGAATCAATTCACTAAAAATGATGTATGGGATTTAGTTCCTAAACCACAAGATAAAACCATCATAGGAACTAAATGGGTTTTTAGGAATAATCTAAATGAGGCAGGAGAAGTAATAAGGAATAAAGCTCGGTTAGTAGCACAAGGATATAATCAACAAGAAGGAATAGATTTTGATGAAACGTATGCACCGGTAGCTAGACTTGAAGCTATTAGAATGTTACTAGCTATTGCTGCACATAAAAACATCAAAATCTACCAAATGGATGTAAAAAGTGCATTTCTAAATGGCATCATTCAAGAAGAAGTATATGTTGCCCAACCACCTGGTTTTGAAATACCAGAAAAAGGTGACTATGTTTATAAACTTAAGAAAGCACTTTATGGTTTAAAACAAGCACCTAGGAATTGGTATGAAAGGCTCAAGACATATCTCTTTGATAATAGTTTTTCTATTGGAAATTCAGATTCTACTTTATTTTTCAAAACATATACATCTGATTTCCTAGTTGTGCAAATATATGTTGATGACATTATTTTTAGAGCTTCTAATGATTCATTGTGCACACAATTCAGTGACATTATGCAAAAAGAATTTGAAATGAGCCTCATGGGTGAACTAACTTTATTTCTTGGTTTTCAAATTAAGCAAACACCTGCCGGAATATTCATAAGCCAAGAAAAATATACTAAAGAACTCTTAAAATGTTTTGGGATGGATCAGTGCAAACATGCTACTACTCCTATGGCTACTTCTATTAAAATTGATAAGGATGAAAATGGGGAACCTATTGATGATTCCTTATATAGAGCCATGATTGGTAGTTTGCTTTACTTAACTGCTTCTAGACCAGAAATTATGTTTTCCGTTGGTCTTTGTGCTCGATTTCAATCACAACCTATGCACTCTCATTTTCTAGCAGTTAAACGAATTCTTCGTTACCTAGCCGACACTACTTGTTTTGGTTTATGGTATCCAAAAGGACAATCCTTGGATTTTAAAGCTTATACTGATGCGGATTATGCTGGTTGTCGACTTGATCGCAAGAGTACTAGTGGTGGATGTTTCTTGTTAGGGAGAGCTTTAGTATCTTGGTTTAGCAAGAAACAAAATACGGTTGCCCTATCTACAACTGAAGCTGAATATATGGCAGGCGGGTCTTGTTGTGCTCAAGTGCTTTATATGCAACAAGTATTAAACGATTATGGTTTTACTCTTTCATCTACACCTATTTTTTGTGACAACACGAGCGCTATAAACTTAGCACACAATCCTATTTTACACAGCCGAGCTAAACATATTGAAATCCGTCATCACTTTTTAAGGGATCATATCTCCAAGAATCATGTTTCCCTTCATCATGTTGATACGGAAGATCAATTGGCTGATATTTTTACAAAACCGCTTCCACTAGATCAATTTAACAAAATTAGGAAGCAACTGCTTATCACTCCTTTGGAAGATGTTTTCTTTGATATCTGTGCTTCTTAACAAAAAAAAACTTTTAATGGACATCTTTTTTCATTAGATTTGATGGGACATCTAATTAAGGGGGAGTTTTTATTCTTAACGGATATCTTTTTGAAATGACAAAGGGGGAGAAATAAATATAAAACTAAAACTTAGTAATTATGAAAAACTCAATCAATGAGTTTCATAAATAAACTCTTGGCTTTACATTGAAAGTTGCTATATTCCCTAGTGAAATGGATTTCATGTTCCATAATTCATGGGGAATAATAAGCACACATTTTATAAACAAGAGGAAAAGCTACAAAAGGTAATCTAAAGGTATGAAACTCATATGTTTTATATTTCCTTCATTTATATTTTGGAAATGTTTGTCATCTTCAAAAAGGGGGAGATTGTTGGCTAAATGGACATCTATAAATCCCTTTGTTTTGATTATGACAAACATTTCATTCTTATTGATCTAACGAGCTACTTGAGTGTGCAGGATTAAGGTGGATGACAAAGCAACTTGGGAAATCCATATGCTTACATGTTTATGTTTTCATGAAATGTAATCGCCTTGTAAAAACTTGTACAAATATATAATGTACAAGTACTTAGATTTCATGTAAATCAAGCGTTAGATTCTCCCTAGCTAAACACCACATTTAGATAAGTCATCCCCTTCAAATAGGATCACATTTGCACACTCATATATATAATTAGTGCCTAAATTGAAACATTGAAACAAGATCAATCTCGGTCGACCAACTCCTCGACCGAGACACTCTCGGTCGACAATCTTCTCGACCAAGAAAGATCCAAAGTAGCCGTTAGACACAATTGACAAGGTAGTTGGCAGTTGGAGATAGACGTTGCAAATCACTTGATCCAGAGAGCCTGTCGGTCGACAAAACTTCGACCGAGTAGGTATCTCGGTCGACCATTCCTCGACCGAGATGAACTCTGACATCAACTGCAGAATAAATTAATTAGCCGTTGCTAAAGCAACAAACTTGTACCTAACGGCTAGTTAAGCACTTAGAAACCCCTAGAAGTTTTCTAGAACGTCCTTAAGCATCCTTAGACCATTCCTATAAATAGGACAAGCCATAGGACACTTAAACTTACTTGTTACACTTGAGAAATCCTTGAGCATACTTTGAGCAATCTATTTGTGAGCAATTTGAGCATTGTGACAATTGGACACTTCCTTCCTTAGCTCAAAATTTGTGTCCTATAGGCTAGTATCTTCTACCCACTGCAATCACAAGTCCATACACTTGGTTAGGAGATCTATACGCTTGATATAGGCAAATCAAGCCTTGGGCTACAAAGGATAAGTTGTAATTTCCTTTTTCCTTTCTTGTTCTCTATTACTGTTTGTACTCTCCTTGGTACTCCTAGGTTGGAGGGTGCAGATTGGAGAGGGTGGAGATCTTCTTGGTGAAGAAGGCGACCTTGAGCTACTTCAGAAGGCTGGTGCAACGGGAGGTTACTTCTAGAGAGGAAGGCTACTTCAAGGGGGAGCTTGGAGTTACTTCAAGAAGGCTACCTCAAGTTGGTGCACCTACTTCACGTGAAGGCTGTTCAATGGGTGTAAAGGAAAGTATTGTATTTTTTATAAATCCTTGAGAAGGTAATAAAATAAATACTTTCAAAATCCCGGTTGGGTAAGCAACCGGGTAGTGGATTGACAACTTTAGTATTTGCTAAAGTTGGAACCACTCTAAACACCTGTCTCCTTCTTCCAATTTCAATTGTGGTTGTTTGAGTTCAATAAATTGTTAAAATTATTTTAAAACTCTATTCACCCCCCCTCTAGTGTTTTTCATCACAGAGATAGGGGATAGGAAGGGATTGAGTAGTATGGTTTAAATCGTAAACTTGATTGTTAAATAATAATTGGCTGATTACTTTGTTATAGTAGTTGCATGATTATTATTTCCCCCACATACCAGCTTAGTGCTGACCGACGTTTTGTTTGTCGGCGTTTTAGGTACAAATGAAAAGAACAAACAGTAAAGTGGCATATGTGGAATTAAATGAGAATTAAACTACACCGGAGGATTAGTTAGAGTAACATCTTCATGGATAAAAGTTTAGAAATCCCAGTTTTTCCAAGGTAAGAAAAGTTTTATTTTATACCAGTTTTCAGTTTAGTTGGTAAAATTTATTAATTAAAGTTTATTAATTATTACTGATTATTTGTCGAACCTTTGATCCTGTTAATTGGATAACGGCACCGACCTTTCAGTCTCCCTTAATTGGGGGTTACCGGGAGGCGGGGTCGTTACAGATTTCGTCCCCAAAATTATCAAGAGAAAAGAGAAGGGTACTTCCTCCTCATTTCTTCCTCTAGCTCCCACGTAGCTTCTTCAATGCCACGGTGATGCCAAAGAGCTTTCACAAGACATATGTCTTTCTTTTGTAGCTTTTTAATTCTTTTATCAAGGATCATCATAGGTCCTTCAAAATATGATATATCATCCATTAATTCTACATCCACAGGTTGCATAACTAACTCTGTGTTAGGATGACACTTTCTCATCATGGAGATATGGAACACTGGATGCAACTTATGCAGCTCAGGTGGCAATTCCAGCTTATAGGCTACCTTTCCAATCTGTTCGATGATTGGATAAGGCCCCATAACCTAGGAGCTAACTTTCCCTTCTTTCAAAATCTAAGGACACCTTTCCAAGGTGAGACCTTGAGATATACTCTATCTCCAACTTGGTATTCTAAAGGTCTACGTCGTTTGTCGGCGTACGACTTCTGTCTATCCTGTGCAGTCTTTAATTGTTGTTGTATTACTTTAATCTTCTCAGTTGTCTGTTGCACTAGCTCAGGACCCAAAAGTTGATATTCTCCTATTTCATACCAACATAAAGGAGATCTACGACGTCTACCATATAATGCTTCATATGGTGCCATATCAATATTGTGTTTATAGCTATTATTGTAAGCAAATTCTATCAAGCTCAGGTGTAGATCCCAACTTCCTACAAACTAAAGGACAGATTCCCTAAGCAAATCCTCCAAGGTTTGTATGGTCCTCTCAGATTTTCCATCTATCTGTGGGTGAAAGGCAGTACTAAACCTTAACTGCGTACCCAAAGATTTATGTAGTCGTTCCCAAAAATGACTCGTGAACTGGGGGCCTCTATCAAAAACAATAGTAGCTGGAACCCCATGAAATCGTACTATCTCATCTATATATATCTGTGCAAGCTTCTCAGTAGTGTAGGTTGTTTTGACAGGAAGGAAATGTGTTGTCTTAGTCAACCTATCAACTATTACCCATATGGAATCATGACATTTGGTTGTTCTAGGAAAACCAACCACAAAGTCCATGGTCACATGATCCCATTTCCACTATGGTATAGGCAAAGGTTGCATTGTTCCTGCGGGCTTTTGATGTTCAGCTTTAACGTGTTGATACATCAGACACCGCATAACAAACTCAGCTACATCTTTCTTCAAACCAGCCACCAATACATATCATTCAAGTTACGATACATTTTGGTGCTCCCTGGATGCATTGCATAGATCGAAGAATGAGCTTCCTCCAAGACTAACTTCCTTAAGCCATTGGCATCAGGTACTACCATCCTACCATTGTAACAGATTACCTGATCCTCTGACTCATGAAAGCCATCCCATTTCTCACTACCATACTCTGACCCGATCTGCTGAACCACAACATCAGCTTGTTGTTCTTCTTTAATCTGTTGTCTCAGAGTAGGTTTCACATGCATCTCAGCTAACAGCCCGGCGAACAATGATACCTTAAGATATATATTTTTTTTCCTTAAGGAGATAAGCATATCTCTTTTAAAGCACACTAATGAGTTCAACTATGCTTTATCTAAGCCTGGTGATGATGATTTCCTACTTAGTGCATCCGCTACTACATTAGCCTTCCCTGGATGATAATCAATTGTACAATCGTAGTCCTTGATTAACTCCATCTAGCGGCGTCGTCCCATGTTCAACTCATGTTGTGAGAAGATATATTTTAGATTCTTATGGTCTGTGAAAAATTGGAATGTTTGTACATAGAGATAATGTCTCCAGATCTTCAAAGCATGGACCACAACAACTAGCTCTAGATCATGTGTCGGATAATTCTCCTCGTGTTTCTTAAGATGTCGAGAGGCAAAAGAAATCACTTGATTATCCTGCTTCAACACACATCCTAGACCATTCTTAGATGCATTACAGAAAACTATGTATGCCTTCTCTTGTTCAGGTAACACCAGCACAGGTGCACTCGTTAACTTTTCTTTCAACAACTGGAAAGAATGTTCACATTTGTCATTCCAGACAAAAGGAACCTCCTTCCTGGTTAACTTGGTTAGGGGTAAAGCTATAGAACTAAAGTTATTAATGAACCTCCTGTAATATAATGCCAGTCCTAAGAAACTGCATATCTCCATCGGTGTCTTTGGCTGTTCCCATTGGAGGACAAATTATACCTTCTTAGGATCAACACAGATACCTGAGGCAAATATTACGTGTCCTAGAAAACAAACTTCTGGTAACCAGAACTCACATTTGCTAAACTTAGCATATATCTTATGCTCTCTTAGCAAAGTTAAGGCATGACGGAGGTGCTGCTCATGCTATTGAGCATCTCTACTGTATATCAAGATGTCATCTATAAAGACTACTATGAACTGATCAAGAAAAGGACGAAAGATTTTTTTCATGAGTTCCATGAATGCAGTTGGTGCATTAGTTAGTCCAAATGACATAACTATGAACTCATAGTGACCATACCTTGTCCTAAAGGCAGACTTAGGTATGTCACTCTCTTTGATACGCAACTGATGATATCCCAGCCTCAGATCTATCTTAGAGAAGATAGTTGCACCACGCAACTGATCAAACAAGTTATCGATCCTTGGTAGAGGATACTTGTTCTTTATGGTTACTTTATTTAACTATTTATAGTCGATGCATAATTGCATAGACCTGTCTTTCTTCTTAACAAAGAAAATTGGGGCACCCTATGGTGAAGTACTCGGTCAGATAAAACCTTTCTCAAGCAAATCTTGTAGCTATTTCTTGAGCTCTTCCATCTCAACAGGTGCCATTCTATACGGTGTTTGTGCTATTGGTTGCATGCTCGGGATTAGATTAATCTCAAAATCAATCTCTCGGGGCAGAGTAACACTTGGAAGTTCCTCAGGGAACACATCTTCAAACTCCCTAACTATCAGAACTTCAGAAAGATTAGAACTCTTCATTGTGGTGTCTACCACATGTGCCAAGAATGCAAAGCATCCTTATCTCATCAACCTCTCAGCTACCATAGCTGACACTAGACAGGTTGGAAGAATCTTTCTATCTCACTGAAAGATCCATGTGTCACCGTCATCTACGAGCAGAGCTTTCTTGGAATCACAATCCAAGACAACCTTATACTTTTCTAGGGTGTCCATCCCAAGAATTATATTGAACCCGTGGATCTCAAGTGGTATAAGATCCACCTGAATGTGATGTTGAGAAAAGGAAAGAATGCAGGGAGAACACACCTCTCAAAGCACTGTAGATCCCAACAAAGGGGTTTCTAACAACAGATTATCTGCTCTATGACAAATAGTCATATTGCAGTCAAGGATCACTTCTCTAGTGATAAAAGAATGTGTAGCACCCGGATCAATCAAAATAAATATGAGGCAAGATGAAGACATATCAGAATGAAATAGTTCCATCTGACTTGTCACAACTCAAGGGTTGACTACTGCTTTGGGTTGATTCATCGCATATAATCTCGTTGTTGCTTGTTGTTGACCATGTGCTCAGTTGTTGGATGCCGACGAACCAGCTTAGGATGCTTGTCCACGTCCTCTAGCGCCACTCGAACCCTGTTTCCTATGATGACCTTGTTGACTTTGCCTCGATGGTTGGGTTACCCTTGTGTTTCCAACCGGACAATCCCTTGCTAGATGTCTTACCTGTCTGCACTGATGATAGGTTCTATTCTCTTGATATGGTCTAAAAGGTCCAGTTGTTGACGTTGATGTGGTACTGGGGGCTCTATTTGGAGGAAAACTATGACCCCTACCCCTACTTGACATCCATTGCATCTGGGTATTAAACCTCGGTGGTGCTGCTGGTGCAGAAAACATTGGTTTGTTAAAAATTTTAGACCTCTATCCTTGGAACTGTGTGTACACCTTCTTACTCTTAGTCTGACACTTCTCAATCACCAACCTTTCTATCCGTCTCACGGACTCCACAAAGGTGTTGAACCTCTCCATGTTCTCTAAAGCAGATACAGGAGTGGTCAATTCAGCGTTTAGCCCCTTCTCAAAATGTTGAATTTTCTCTTCATCAGTAGCTTCCATATGCGGACAGAACCACAAAATATCCATGAACTTAGCTGCATACTCACTAATGTTCATTGGTCCTTGCCTTAATCTCTCAAACTGAGAGATCTTTTTATCTAGAAATGTCTTGGGGAATTATCTACTAACGAATTCTCGTCGGAATTCTTCCCATCCGATTTCAACACCTGTCCTCTTACCCTCTTCTATTGTCCACCAGTGGCCAGCACTCCCTTTTAGAAGGTAAACTGCATGCCTCACCTTCTCTTCTTTAGGGATACTGAGGATTCTAAAGGCCTTCTTCAACTCATTCAACCACAAGTCAGCATCTACTGGGTCAGTTGTACCAGCATAATCTGTGGCTCCAACCCGGCGAAGTCATTCAAAAATCTTGCCGACTCCCTATCCTTCATTATGAGATGGTGCCCTCGATGTAGGTGGTGGCATCCTATCCATCATATGTGTCATGGTTGCCATGAACTGCCCAAATAGATCATGGAAAGCTAGGTTTTCTAGTGCAACTTGGTTAAGCTGGGGATGTTCAGGTACTGGTTCCTCCCTATCCTGATCCCTTGCACATGTTCCTGGTGCAGCAATGCTGCACTCAGTAGGATGTTCTTCGTGTGATCCAAACATCTTTAAGTTCTTCTTCTCCTCCTATATGAGCAGAAGACACTATCAAATAACTGGAAGATACTATAACATACTCAACAACCTTAATCCTATGTCTTTGTAGACTCAGCGAACCTAGAGCTCTGATACCAACTAAACTGAGATGTCCTGACACCAAATCAGACTGTCACGATGTAATTAATAGAAGAATTAAACATAAGCAGTGGATTACTGAAAATCACTAAAAATTAAAACCATTTACAAAGAGATCCAAACACAGGAAAAATGATTTTATCAAGAACCAATGTATTTTATTTACATCCTAGTTCATAAGTACATTTTATGTACCATTCTTTCTCGAGGATTACAAGCATCAACTGCTCTGTTAAAACTATACATGGGCAGTTTAAGAACCTCAAGGCTTCAAGCCAAAATCTCATATCGATTCATTAAAAGTACTAACTACTAACTCCGAGGACCTAATAGTACATAGACGACACATAGGACTCTCTATAAAAAATATGACAGCCAGTGCCACCACCTGGAATATCACTACTGTCCCTATTGTTGCTGCTGCTGCTCTTCCCCTGCTATAGGGTTTTTGCCTCCTCTTTCGCATCTACCTAAAAATTTGGATCCCACAGGGGTGAGACAATTGAAATTGTCCCAACGAGCGATATAACTCTCCACCAGAACATTATTATTACAGTTTAATAGGATAAAACTGAGCAGAGGAATTATATATACTCAACAGTAGATAATCAATGACTAAACAGATTAGAGCAATATTCTTATTCAAAGCATTTCATCTATAACTTGATAAAGCAGCATGTCACTTATCCAATAAGGAATTGAAGAACATGTATAACATTTATCCATCTAGGACATGCTATGCAAGGCAACCTCAATCAATGTTTCTCGTATTTAATATTAAGAAAATACGCTACACGGCTGATTACATTTTACCATCATACTTGAGCCCGGAGGAGATGAGGTATACCGCTCATACTCCAACCGACCATTGCGAAATCAAAATCAGTACCGTACATAGGTTAAGGAAGAGCTAGATTTCCATAACCTCCTTTATCCCGGTCAGTACGAGATCTCATGCAGGACATCTTGTGTCTCTGCTAAATAGCTTTCCAGGGTGTACTGGTAACTTTGCTATAGAGTTATAACGTGTAGCTTATACTCTCTTCAAGATATGGCCCTTAGCCAATGCCTGGTGTTGAGGAGTTATGGCCCATAGCCATACTCTCATTGGAATATGGTCCATAACCATTCATGTGCATAGGATATGGCCCGCAGTCATTCCTATGAAGTGTAAGGATAAATTCACCCATTACCCCCACATATTCAAAAATATGCATTCCAGGAATTCCCATAGGAAAACCTATTTCGCCATCACCAATTACTGACGATGATGGATCTATGGTCAGGGCTCTACATGATAATATTTCACTTGATTAATTAATGGTATTACATATTCTTTCAGCATCAGACAAGTTTCCAAACATCAACTATTATGACGAAAGGTAAAAAGAATGTGTAATACTTCTATCAAATACTTTTCAAAACTTTACAAAACATCGGGATCTCAATCCCTTATCTCATCATGTACATTCTCATCACTTAACATCTCATCATCGTGATTATGAAATATGGGTATTCAAACCCTCAGTTCATCAAAGAACACATGTTACCACTTATCAGGTTACTAATACCTTCAGGTCATATGACCCAGGTAAACATGATACTTGCTACACAAGCATCTCACATGGCTCTCAAAGCACATTTAATCTCTTGTTACCTCTTACTAGGCAATAAAGCATATAATGGCTCACAAGGTCCATAAAACATTTAAATAATTAACACATCATAGATCATACCTGTCTATTCTCATCATCTCATGATTACCTACATGATTATTATACATGATAACAATTATATTAATTACATATCAGCACTATGCAATGTAAGGGTAGCATCACTATTCCCTCATTAGGGGTAGTGTTTCCAAATTCATGTCAATTAGGGATACTCACCCCATTACCCAAAATTAGGGTTATGGCTTATCATCATATTTCCCAAGATTAGGGTTATATGCACTATAACCCAAAATTAGGGTTTCACATACCTTCACCCTATATTAGGGTAGGGTTTCATATAGCATTACATAGCATCACCCTGGATTAGGGTTTCACATGGCATCAGAAGCATCACCCTAGATTAGGGTTTCTCACATCATTATCTTGATTTAAGGTTCCTTATAAAATTTCCCAAATTACGGTTTTTCATTATACTACCCTGATTTGGGATTTCTCATATCATTCACCCTAGATTAGGGTTACACCCTTACCCTAGATTAGGGTTACACCTAGCATTGTGCTGAATTAGGGTTAGGGCTCATCAACCTTCTCGATTAGGGTTTCATGATCTCTGTATCAAGGATCATACCCTAATTATATATTTTATTCATATTGAGAGTGTTAAGGATTAACCACTACATGATTATTATACATGTACGAATTCCTCTTTGTCTCATTCTCTCTAGAATGTTAATTACTTCAAGCTTGATTAGATTAGGTCAACCCTTCATTCAAGTACATACATATATAGTTATCATAGTATATTGAGTTACTTCTTTCATAAGCATCAAAGGTTAACCACTTGAAAGGTACTAATCACTTAAGTATCTTAAAGGTACAATCATTGTAATTATCATCATTGACAATCATAGTGTTAATTGATCTTTCATAGCTTTGAGATTATTAGGTCTCCAAATGGTTTTGATACTTTTGAACCTTCAAACAGTTTTGTCCTCCTTGACCTTCAAATGGTCTTGAAACTATTTTCCCACCTTAGGGATGAAATTATTTAACCTCCAAACGGTTTAGGACCATTTGGGCATCTAAGGTTGAGACCGTTTTCTCTTAAATGGTTTTGAAACCGTTTGGTGCTTTCAACCCTTGAAACCGTTTGATCAAATTAACCTTGAGACCGAATGAACAACCGATCATTGAAACCGAATGGATAAATAAACCTTGAAACCGATTAGACCTCCAAACGGTTTGAGACCGTTTGCCCTCCAAACAGTCTGAAGACCGTTTGGACTCAAACAGTCTAGCCCAAACCACCTTGAAGCTGAATGGATTAATTTGGGTTTCTTATTCAATCGGTTTAGGGTTTCCACTCATTGAACCATCCATCATTAAGGCCATTGAAAGTAGATCAACTTGTAACACTTGGATCTCCATCCTTCCATAACTCCTCTTGACCTCAAACGGTCTTGAGACCATTTGAGCCATTCAACATAGAAATCGACTCAATCAATATAGGGTTTCAACCAATCAATCCGATTAGGGTTTGTAATCAATGTATCATCCATTCTTGAAACCATTATAATTAAATAATTTGGAACCATTGGATCTTCATCCAACTACATCAGCAATTGACCCCAAATGGTCTAGAGACCATTTGGTCTCAATCAGTCTTGAGACCATTTGACCTCAAACGGTCTTGAGACTGTTTGGTCACCAAACGATCTTGAGACCCATTGGTCACCAAAATGTGAAACTGTTTGCTCATGATTTTGATTGTGGTGTGTGCTAAGATGACATAATCATCTTCAAGCTTCAAACCTTTGAAATTTGTTGTGATCGTTGTGGTGATTTTAACAATTAATCAAAAGGAAATTCGGGAAAGAAGAAAGATTCAACATTTGATGAAGAAATGAAATCAATAATAACATTTAAGGGTTCAAGTTATATAACTAGCCTTCAAAGTTGAATCCAAGCTTCAAGCTTCACATCCCCAATGGTGAATGAATCTTTCTCAATTGTCCAAGGTCCGTTCTCAAGTCTTTGAGTGAAAAGATTGGCTAAAGTTGAAGATTGAATGGAGAAAGGAAGAAAATAAGCATTGAATTTCGATTTCCACCATGAAATCAAGGTTGAAGATGATTAAGGAGCTCACCTACAGGTTGGGGTATATCCTCCTATTTCTCCTAAGCTCCCTTGTGCATGGCCAAAGCAAGGAAAGAAAGAAGAGTCGAAACAGCCTTTCATGTGGGTGAAAAATGGAGTGTATATAAGGGAAATTCAAGAGAGAGAAAGTGTTATAAAAATCCTTTAATTCCCAAAATTGGTGCCACTTATCCCCCTCACTTCCTTGCATACGAATCCATAATCCTATCCTTCAAAATTCTCTTCTTTATCCATGAATTAAAGAAAATAAATTAAGCACCTTAATCAATATAATAATAATATCAAAAAATGAGTGGATATTACTTATTCATTAACTAATGTGAGTGGGCTCTCCACTCACTTTAGATATTTTGGTTCTATTACAAGAAAAAAAGACGTCCATACTTATAAAAATTCAACCATCACACTTTAGGTTGAAGGGAAGTTCCATTAGTATATTTAATTTTTGCATTAAATTGAATTAGGGTTTCAATTATGCTTAAATCTTGATTATTTTAATATCAAGATTCTCTCTCCCCCAAAGGGATTCAAATGATATGCCCCTATAATTTTCTTGTCTCTAATTGATACCAAGAAACATTAGGGACTCTTAAGAAGTGGTATTTTGCATATTGAACCCTAGGTTTTGGGTAAATTGCACATTACTCCAAAACTAGGTTTTAGTGCACAAACATTGCTTAATAAGCTCTTTCTTGGTGCTCAGGCTTGTGGTAGCCATACCTTTGCATCATTTTCATTCTTATGATGCTTCAAAACTTGAGGAAAATTTATCATGTAACATTTTCAAGTCAACCCCACATCTTGGGTAATTTGCACTTTAGTCCAAAATTGGCAAAACATTGTTTTCAACATTATTCAAAAAGGACTTAAATTGAAACATAAGTTCCTCTTGAGCCTTAATTACTTTTCAAAAGATAAGAGCAAACATATAATTATCTTTCTTAAACAAAACATCTAGGGTTACGACATAACCCAGGTCGGGGATGTTACAACGACCGTTTCACGTGTGCTAGATGACTCTCTCACTCAATAAATGACCGTTTGGAAGTGCGAGACAACCATCTCACATGATGGTGGTGCCATGACTGACTAGAGTGAGCAAGATTCCTGATTCATGGAGAAATTTGATTGCATCAAGGATTAGCACTGACGTCATGTTGTGCATTAATTGGAGTCAAACTACCAATTTGGTTCAGAATAGGAAACTGCACGAGAAGACTATCTTGCTAAATGAGACGATCGTCTCACTCACCAAAAGAACATTTGGAAGAGAGATGACAATTTTTCACTACGCGGGTTCCATAATATTCATGATTTCAGACCCTTTTACTCCAACACCGATCGAGAACCTTGACCCTTGCATCTACTATAAATAGAGGGGTATTGGGGGATTCCCAAGACACACAATTGAGAATCAGTTGCTCTAACAATTGTGTCATCTCTGGTTGTGGTAACCAATAGAGAGCCTAAGTAGTTCCTACTCGTCAAAGGGAGGGATAGAAAGGGAGATAACAACTGAGGACTAGTTGTGGGAGAGCATGTCGATGAGTAGTATGTCAATAGGAGGGGATAACTCCTTCCCATTAGATCTGGTAACATAATGTGGAGTTCCTGATGCTCCGCATATACTTCCATAGAGGTGAGGTGTCCTTTTCCCATCGCTAGGATGACTTTGTCAGCCTACAATCTATCACGAGACCACAGGAGTGGTGTAGACGTCTGCTACCTGTGGTGAAGACCAAGATCTGCATAGACACCATCTAAGAGAAACTAGTTGATAGTTTCACATCTACAATGATGAGGAGTATGTTGTTCGACTTGCTCCAGGACCAGGTATATCCTCGAAACTATCCTTTCCATTATATATATTTTGACACGATCTGCTGGTTTATGGGAATATGGAAATAGAAAAAATTTATTTCCACTTCTTGTATTTGTGCCTTATTTCCCAATATGGGAAGCCCCCAATACCCTTCTATTTATAGGAGGTCCCGGGTCAGGATTCCCAATCCATCTGGGAGATGAAGAAAAGGAATTTTATGAATTTTTTAGAACCTATGAATGTTGTTTCGGTTGATTCACCAGTGAACTAGTCGGTTCACAGATGAAACAATCGGTTCAACCCTTGAATTTTTTGTTGCACTATGTTTCATATTCATAATTGTTTTGGAAATTAACATTCGATTAATGCACAACATGACATCAACATCAATCCTTGATCCCATCAATTTGATTAACCAAATGACTAGTTCACAAACTGATCTGATCGATTCACACATCTGAGCAGATCAGTTCACTTGATCCAATCAATTTGATCAACCAATTGGTCAGTTCACAACCTAATCTGATCAGTTCACAGATTTGAGCAGATCGGTTCACTTACTGAACCAGTCATTTCAGAGTCTAGATTGCCAATGTTATTTAAATTGAATACCTAATACTTTAGTAATCAAGTTTAAAATATCATTCATGAAGAAATTCATATTCCAAGTGCATTCCTATGTATGTGACCCTAAAGGTTCCAAGTTATGTTGGTAGTGAATGTCCATAACTAATTTATGACATCACAAGCAATTATTGGTATCCAAGAAGACATCATTGCTACCCAAGTAATTCAGAAAGTTGGAGAATAACTTCGGCCGATAATTTGTGATTGGTGTTACAGTGATGGTATAGTTCCTTTGTCTCTGATATCAAGATTGAACTTGAGGCTTGGATTTGTCATCCTCTTCATCATTGAATCCTTGTTCCTTGAACTAGAGCATAATGTTTGAGATATATGTGAACTCGACATCATATATTGACTCACATGCGCATGGCCATGCTTTTCTCAGTCTTTCTTATCAAGTGCATAGGACATCAAAATCCTATAGAAGGGACAAATCCATCTACATCACTCTCAATCATACCCCATGTGTTACAATATATTTAAGAATCACCTTTATTGCAACCCTTATTCAAGGTTACACTTGATGATGACAAAGTTATTTTTAGAGTTATTTTTATCTCCATGCCTCAATTAGTTAAGCTTGAGAAATAGGTACCCTTTTAATCTATCAAGGCCATTTTTCTAACTCTTCAACGTACATTGGGGATAGCATATAGTTTAAATGGCTTGTTTGTCCTAAAAATACCAAACATTTTCGTTAATTAAATATCTTTTCTACTTATATCATTGACTCTTTTGATATGTTTCACAATCAACTTTGTCATGTTAATTTTAGATATATACAACATATAAAATATCAAGGATTACTGAAAGTTATAAATGGTGTTGTTTATTTAAATAATAAATGGCAAATATGTGTTGAACTTAAATATACAAAGGAATTGTTTTCTCAAATATTACATAGTGATTCTAAATTTCTAGATTTACTTCACAAGGATCTTGGATATTTAAATAAAAAAATTCTTGACGTGGACAAAGATTTTATACCATATTTGTAGATGATTTATCACACTATAAAAAAGTAAACATGATATATTTAAAAGATGAATTTGAGATGTTTGTTAAATATAAATTAGATGTACAAAATCAACATAATAGGAAGATAAAACATCTTTGCTCAGATATGAGTGGTGAATCTGACTCTTCTCCACTTAGTGATTTTTGTCTAATCCATGGTATTACACATGAATATACCCCTCCATATTCTCCTCAATCAAGTGGGATTGTTGAATAAAAAATAAAACTTTTTAAGGGATGTTGAATTATACTTTAATTAAATTGGGAGCACCGACCAAGTTGTGGGGAAAAGTGGTTTTATCATCCTATTTTATTCAAAATTGCATTCCTTGAAGGAAGACAAATAATATTGCATATGAATTATGGAAATGATACCCTCCTAATTTGAAATATCACAAAGTGTAGGGGTGTTTAGATAAAATCTTATTAACTGAATCTAAGAAACAAGAACTAGGATATAGAACTATATATAGAGCTTTTATTGGTTATTCTCAAAATAGTGCAGTGTAAACATTTCTAGTTCTTAGAAGTAGCAACAATGTTGTAGAACCAAATGCTATTACTGAATCCAAAAATGTTGAAACTTTGAGCATATCTTTCCTATGAAAAATATTATGAAAATATTGTCTAATCATTCAAATACAAATTTAGAGAATATACCAAGTACATCTAATAGTAGTGGTGTTTTAGAACCTAATGATGTAGATCCTAAAGATCCACGAGGATGAGGAAGGGAAAAAAATCTTGGTGATGACTTATGTTCCTTGATTGTATATAATGACCCTCAATCTTACTGATGCTATATGCTCATCTGATTCCTCCCTATAGAAGGATGCAATTAGTAATGAGATTGAATGTATTATCTAATTAGAGATGATAGTTATTGGATCTTCCACTAAGTATCAAACTCATATGATGTAAATCGATATTTGAAATAAAATTATAAAATTATGGGACTGTAGATAATTACAAAATCCACTTAGTTTCTAAGGGATATAAACATCAAAAGGATATTGACTATTTGGATACATTTGATCATGTAAGTAGAATGTATTAAAGCAAATTATAATTGTTTTATTATAAATTATGATGTTAGTATACATATATTGGATGTTAAAACTACATTCGTGAATGGAGATTTAGAAGAAGAAATCTATATCGATCAAATAGGAAGCTATTTTGTATAGGAAAAGAACATATGGAAGTCTCTCAATTGTTTGCAACAAGCTCCCAAACAATGACACGAGAAAATTGATAAAGTCATTGTGTAATATGGATTCTATGAAACTGAAAGAGACAAATGTATATATTCTAAACTCGATAACCAAGGTAGTGTTGTCATATGTTTTTATGTGGATGACATGCTTATTTTTGACACTAATGTTTGTTATAAATGCTACAAAAGGTTTTTTTGGCTTTATGTTTTGACAAGAAACATCTAGGAGAAGCATATGTAATTCTTGGAACTGATCTTCTTTGAAGTGGTAATTGCATCATGCTCTTTAAGGAATATTATTTTAAGAAAATCATCAAAAGAGTTTCAATTTTTGATTGAAAGATAGTCAACATGCCTTCTGATTTTACTTGCAACCTTAAGAAATATAAAAGTACTAGTATTCAACAAGTCAAATATGCAAAGTAATAAAAATCCCTTATGTACTTAATGAACTGTACCGGTCAAGATCTAACATATACAGTGAGGAAATGAAGCAAGTATACTCAAAATCCAAACAAGGATCATTGAGATTCTCTACATAGGGTTTCAAGATACCTAAAAGGTAAAATTGATTATAGATTAGTTTATTGTGGATCCCCAATAATGCTAGAAGTATATTGTAATACCAATTACATTTTTGATTGAGATAGTTTGAAATATATAAGTGGCTACATATTCAACATGGGAAGAGGTGCTCTATCTTGGTAATCTACCAATAAAACATGCATAGCTTGTTCCAGTATGCTATATGAGTTTATTGCGTTAGAATAAGTTGAAACTGGAGCCAAATGCTAAGAAATTTGATATTTCTATTTGGGAAAAACCTTCTCCACAAGTGTTTATAAATTGCAACAATGAAGCTTCCATAGAAAGAGATAAAAATAGAGTTTATAAAAGTAAGACAAGAGATATTCTTCTATATATGTTATAAATGATGATGCAACTTATATGTGATAACATAATCTTAATGGATTATGTAAGTTAGAACTAAACTTGGACGATCCTCTGACAAAACCATTTAAATCAAAAAATAGTGAGAAGTACATCGAAGCAATTGATTCAAGAACAGAGTTACACCAATCCTCTGCATGTTGCACACGTCAACTCAATGCTTCTTGGTTCAAGAACATGGTTCCACTAAAGTTTATGCATGGCATTTTATAAAGTTCTTTTAGTAATCTATATTCGAACTCTATGCTTTTAAATAATGGATAATTATTGTCTTTTATGTGTATTTCAGATTCAAAAGGAGAGGTTAGTCCCATGTGGTGGAGCTATAAAACTTCCATCCTCATTATATATGAATAACTATCTATTGGGTTTTTTTGGACCACAAGAGAACATGAGCTTTGCATGCACATGGTGGGGCAGCTCAGTTGAATTTGGACTGGTCAGGTTTATAAATCCTTTAAATAGGTGTATCAATGCATGTCACGTCCCGCACATAAGATGAGAGGTACAAATCTAGCCTCCTACAGTCTTAGTATGTGCATTGTGTCAGTTTGATTTTGTCATTTGGTTCACCCAATATCTTTTAACATATGTCACATCATTTTGAAGCTGCAATCACAACCTATTCATTTGGGTGATTCCAGACGACCGTCATGCTAGTTGGAATCCTAAACCGATGCACATCATTTGTGTTGTAACTCTGTATGATGCTTTGTTATTTAATATAATCTTTTTTGCCTCTCTTTCTAATAACAAAAACAAAATTCTCTCATTTCCAACCCTCCTTTATGCCTTCCTGGTGTGAATGATTTTTCTACTCTATCATTGTCGACTGCTGGAAGCACGATCAAAAGCAATTTGTTTGACATTGTGATCTAAGATGTACACTTCATACTGTCATCGTTGTTGTATCCTGGTGTTAGCTATTGATCACTCATGTACTGACACTATATGTTGAGTAAAATGAAATTACTCTTAAGAACAATATAGTTTGCACACCTCAACTAGTTGGCAACAAATTCTTTTCCTAATTCTCTTGCGGTTCATGCTCAGATTGGTCAACAATCCTGACTCAAGAGTTGTCTTCATCAATTTTGAGGAGAGATATGAACAAACACATCCTCAACAACATGGGAAACGTGAAGGAGATATATGATGTTATGTCTATTTCACATGTAAGACAATCGAACGACAGACTCATTTATTATGTTGCAAGATTTTGGCCAACCATCAAGAATAGAAATAGTCTTGTAACCTCTTTTCTTTAAATGACATTATCCTTGTCGAGGAACGACTTATCTTGATAAAAAGTCATAACTCTAAATAAACAGCCTACAATTCACAACAAAATCTTGTTTTGTCAAGGACAATCAGCCAATCACTCTCCTCGTCACCTTAGTACATCAATGGAGAGGCGGCCATCCTTTTTCGCATGCGGGGTAGGAGCTAACAAAATGGTAACGGGTGGCTAAAGTGTGCAATGACTTTATCCTAGCCGTTAGAATCTGATAGAGCAAGCAAAATTGGATCCATCAATCTTGCACAATAATTTGCTTTAGATTTTAGTTAAATGCGCGTCTCCTTTGCAAATTATATACGGCGGATACGCACATCGGTTCTCTCTAGCCCAGGCCATTTGTTGTGGATTATCCGTTCGGACATTTTATTATGTAGGGAATTGCGGCGCATCATTCTTGAAATGAACCGAGGTCTGGAATCTTGTTCGAATACTTGCTGGGGCGGCCGCCAAAGAAACAGTTACGTTTTCGTTAAAGCTTAGAAAGCGTTGAACTGAATATCCCTTTTCCATTCCGAGAAGGGCTTTGACTTCTGATACAGGAAATGGGCAAATCACCAACATGTATCTTACGCTGGTATAACATTACCTTGGTAGGGTGGAGTAACTCCACTATGATCCTTCTGTCGTGATATTTTAATGAAAGCATGAGACAGAGAACCAAACAACGACCATATACTGTTCTGCTCAGCTGTCGTGTCATTCGAATTCACGGATGAGAACAAGATAGTGCCATCAAATGAAAGAAACAATGAAACATCACATTTATGAGGATTCCTCATCCTTATCTGATAGTTCAACTTCGATAAGATTCCTGCATGTGCCAAATGTTGTGGTACTGTACCCTCATCTAAAAGATCGAGCTAGCTATCTGCTAGCTAGCTAGCTCAGTCGACACCATATTTCTACAGCTGCGACTCCACTATTTTCACCAACACAATGCAAAGAGGACTACTGTTATGATACTGTTTCCATCAACTTGATGCAACGGAGGAATAAGGGAGAGGAAGAACCTAGATGCTACCTTATCCTTCCACAACCCACGTGTCACTTTCAGATACACACAAACAGAATTTCTACATGTGTCCAATGGCATTGGCTAGTGGTCGGGCATCATGCTGTACTTTGTAGATCCGCCGATTGCTTTTTGTTGGCCCTAAAAGTATGGGGAAACTTGCAAGTTGGTGATTCTGTCCTTGGGCAGAGCATCTCCTGGATCTCGCCTACATGCTGCGTTATTTTAACTGGATTACGTCGTTCTTACAACAATTTATCAGATATGCAGCTATCGGGAAGGATAAGGACAGCAAGCTGTGGCTGCTATCCTATCCGGCTGCATACCACCTATAGCTAGAGGGGAAGGACCATGCTGAGCAGAATAGTTTTCGAGTTAGTTTCATGCATACGTATGCGAGTCGTACCCTTTATAAAATGAAAATCTATTTATACTGTACAACAAGAGCCCTAGATGTTCTATGTATAGTACAATAACGAACATCATAATTTTCAATGGGAAAAATATCCAAACCATAGGATGTGTCCTATAGAAATTCTATAGGACAACCAATCACAATGCAGTGTTGTCTTCTCACTCCTCTTTAAAACCCACCCCCCTAAAAAAAATAAGGAGAGAGAAATGCAAAAGATGCTCTATAACAAAATCCTATTAGATCCACAGGCGTTGGAGAAATACTGATGTGGAGAGTTGCTGGAGAGATATTGTTGATACTATCGATTTGTATGGATAGTTTTTTTTTTGAAGAACCACTACTGCTTATTAACTCAAATTCGGATACAGATTGTTCGCATTCTCCTCCGCTCCTCCTGGATTAGTCCACGGAGGTGGATTAGTGTACAGTTCATTAAGATAGACAGAGGCTAACTCTAGCAGACACTGCGAGAGTCTAATTTTAGGGGCAAGTTTCTTGAGGAACCATTTGGCCTGAGCATCAGCTAGGCGGTTGAGTTCACGGTGGCAATGGAGTATTCTGCAGTCTTGCACGACTGGTATTTTTCCCAGTACCATGCGCTTCAGGCTGGCCAAGTATGGGGGCGCCTCGATCTCATCCTGGATGATCTTCACCAAAAGTTGTGAATATGTCATCAAGCTAGGAGAAGCAACCCCTAGTTCGATCAACATATCAAGCCCTAGAGAGATGGCTTGCATCTCCCCCTCCGAAGGATCATTCCCTCTTAGGATGTGGGCACCCCATCCATCCAATATCCTTGGTGGTTCCACATCACCCATCTAGTGTAGATGTTCATCTTCCCCTTATCCACCGCAACATCGACATTTAGGTAGGATTCAGTCGTTGGGAAGTTCATGTTGTTAATTTTGAATTAAGTCGTTACATGCAACAGCGATAGGTGCAATTAAGTTAATAGTTTAGGTCGATCCAGATAAGAAAACGTAGAATAAACCAATGTAAGAGAATAAAGTAAATGAAGTTAGGATCAAACCAGGTCGTTCGTTGAAAAACGAATATGATATACTTAAAGAAATCAGTGCCTTGCAAAACTTTTGAATAGGTACCGTTCTCCCAATCGACCCGGTACGAACATGAAGAAGAACGTCACGTTCGTGTTGACGACGAACGTTGCAGACGAAGAAGCGCACCACCAGTGCAGCTCAACAACTGCAGGAACCACCGCCTGACAGGTTGCGCCTTGGAAGGAAAGAAAACAAACTAGCTTCATCCAGGAGAGGGTCTCCAAAAAGCACCACGGAGGCGGCGGCGGTAGAGAGAGACTCCGACATTAGGGTTTGCAAACACGCTCAAACGACTGATGACATTGTGTTCGAAAGATGTGTTTAACCCTAATCACCAGAGGCCTATTTATAGCCTTACACGCCCCACTAATCCTATTCATGTTAAGACGCGACCACTCGGTTGTTCTTGTACACATTGTGGAAAATTCTGCAAAAGAGTTGTATCTGAATATAAAAGAAACAATTAATTAAATGAGTAATTAATTACGTAGTTGTATGCTAGTGCAAAAAGAAGACAGAAGACGGAAGACATTCTCTACAATCCACAAGCCCGAGCACGTGCCCGCTAGGCCAGGCCAGGCGTGGCGCGCACGCATGCGTGCATGTGTTATGTGGTCACCACCCCCACCAAGGAGGTGAGCATACCCTCCTACTAGGACCCGTTGGACACTAGTGCCCCATGTGATCCTACATACAAGGACCACAAAAGTTCTAGGAATGAGCAATATGGGATAAAACTTCTTTGCCATTTGCACTTGAGATAAAACTACTTTTCTCACATGTACTAGCTATACTAAATTGGGCTTAACCCATGCTAAAGTCCAATGTGTAGTGTGTTCTATCATTCAGTCCTCCATACTATGCTTTCAGCATATACCTTTCGGTTTGAATCTACCTAAGTTATCCAACTGTGACCCCCGCAGGAATTAGGTGAGCAAAAGTCTTGAACCTGAACCTTGGTTACAAGAGTATAGGTTGGTAACAACACAATAAAGACATGGTAGAAAAGAAAACAATGCATTAAGGCCATGCATACAAAATTTTATGTCATGATTGATAACAGAGAACAACCTGATTCTCTTGTTGCGGCCTACACAACAACAATCATTTAGTTGGAGTATCCAATGATAGACTGCTAACATCCTGTCCTAAAATTTGACGCCATTCAGAAACTAATCTCTTACTAACTTGTTGTCATGACACTAACAAGTTTCCCAGGGGATAGACACACAGATGCCTGAAGCATCAAAGTAATTACATAGTGTCATCCAATTCACCAAACAACTTGTATTTACTACATTAAACCCAATTTGTGGAATCTCCACTGTATTGGGTTGGGTTGCTACTGCCTGCGAGTACCATCTCCAACCTGAATTTTTCCACTAAAGATAGGGCAAGACCTTTAGTGAAAGGATCAACTGTATTTTCTTTGGTACCGACGTAGTCCACATCCATGACCACATTAGATACTAACTCCCTTACAAACTTGAGTCTAACTTGGATGTTTCTATGCTATTTTTTATTGTACTTGTGACTCTTTATCTTGGTAATAGTTGTAGTACTGTCACAGTGAACTGAAATTACAGGAAGCAGCTTCTTTACCATAGCTAAATTGGAATAAGTACATGTAGCCATTCAGTTTCCAATCCAGTTTCATCTAAAGCATCCAACTCTGCCTCAAAAGTAGAGCAAAACAATATGGTCTGTTTCTTAGACCTCTAGGAAACTACTCCTCCTCCCAACAGGAATACATATCCTGAGACACCATTACTCCCAGAGTTGATGGATGTCCAACTTGCAACACTATATCCTCTGAAAACAGAAGGATATTTGCCATAATGCAGCCCAAGGGAACAAGTTCCCTTGATATGCCTTAAAACTCTGTCTAGAGCTTCCCAATGGATCTTGTCGGGACAACTGGTGTATCTACTTAACTTACTCATGGCAAACACAATGTCTGAACATGTGCAGTTCATAGATACATCAAACTTTCGATAATTTGAGAGTATCATAATTGAGACACTGGAACCCCAGTCTCATTCTTGAACAAGGCCTTGGATGAATCATATGGAGTCTTAATAGGTTTACGTGATGTGTACTCAAACCTCTCCAGTATCTTCTCAACATAGTGAGACTGAGAGAGAGTTATACCATTAATAGACCTTATGATTTTAAGCCCTAAAATCACATCAGTGACACTCATATCTTTCATCTCAAACTTGCTACACAAGAATGTCTTTGTCTCATTTATTACTTTCATATCAGAACCAAAAAGTAGGAAATCATCGACATATAAGAATAATAAAATGAATCCATCATTGACGATTTTACAGTAGTGACACTTATCAAATTCATTCGAAACAAAGCCAAACAATGATATCACTAAATCAAACTTCTCATGTCATTTCTTAGGGGCTTGTTTCAAGCCATATAATGACTTAACAAGTTTACACATGTTGAACTCATTCCCACAACCCACAAATCTCTCAGGTTGTTCCATATATATCTCTTCCTGAAGATCACCGTGTAAGAACACGGTCTTCACATCCAACTAATGGATACAGAGATTATAAATGGAAGCCAATGCTATAAGCACTTGGATTGTGGTCATACGGGAAATAGGAGAATAGGTATTAAAATAATCTATTCCTTCACTATGTGTGTAACCCTTAGCAACTAACCAAGCCTTAAACTTATTGATTGTCCCATTTTCATTAAGTTTCTTCTTAAAGATCTATTTGCAACCAACAATAGAATAACCAGGAGGCAAATCCACCAACTCCCAAGTTCCATTTGAGAGAATTGATTGGATTTCATAATTAACAAATTCTTTCCAAAACATAGCTTCTGGATTTTCCATAGCTTGTTTGAAAGCTACATGATCATCCTCAACATTGTAAGTGAGAAACTCACTTCCAAAGTCCTTGGATGTCCTAGACTATTTACTTCTCCTTGGCTCAATGATGAATGCATAATCATCTCTTATTTTGCTTCATTTAGAATAATTAAATAGGAATTTTTGTTAATTTTAGCTAATTCAAAAATAAATAGCACTTTCATATTCTTGATATATTTTTCCTAAATTCTTATGATATTTTTCTTAATTTTTAAGAATTATCTAATTGATTAAATCGAGAAAATAAAAGATGAAGATATGAGGCTTTTCAAATATTCCCGCAGTGCCTGAGATACTCGTCACCAAAATAGCCATATCTTTTGCGTCTAAATGCAGAATTTTAATATAAAGTATGGAATGAAAAGAGAATTTTATTGGCTACAAAAAATACATATTTTGTGACAATTTTGGTGTTTATTTAGCTGTGCAATTAACCAGTGAAAGTAGCCTTACGTTTTCCCGCAGAGTCTGATTTTAGTATATACCTTTCACCAAAATTGGTATAACTCTCACATCCCAAGGCAGAATTTATTGTGCAAGTATACATTGGAAAGATAATTCAATTATCTACAGGACAAATATATTTTTGGACCGCTTCCGAATTTTTGACTAGCCCAAAAATACGCTTGAAATTGCTATTGTGGGAAATTAATGCAAAAGGAATGCAAAGCAATCAATTGTTTCCTCTATTGATTACATCTAGAAAGTTAGCAGCCGCCGGCGGCCATTTCATTTGTCCTAAACCTAATGTATGCCCCGCTCCTTCTCCTATAAAAGGAGGGGCACTTCCTCCTCCTGAAGGCATCTGGGATTTCTTTGTATTGGGATTCTGAAGCATTTAGTCTTGTAATCGTCTTCTTATTATGCAATAAAGTAGATTTTAGTTCAAGCATAGTTCTTTCATACTTGTTCTTGTCTCTTCATTCCGCCTTAGTTTTAATCTTCTTTTCTCCGTTCTTTAATTCTGGAGCAAGGAACAAAGAACTAAGTCATTTTATTGTCTCTAGCATAAGGATTAATCTCCTGATTTTTGGGCTGGACTATGGCTTCAGTACTTTCTTCCAACGTCTCCTCTTTCTCCATGAGTAAGTAGACTTCTATCGAGGCAAGGGGAATAACCCCTTAGCCATGGTTTTAACTACTTCTTCTTAAACGACTAGATGGTAATCAATTTTAATTAACGGTTGATCTTGGATCCCATGTTAATCTGGATGGAAATGACCATAGAAATCCGGATTTAGAACAATAAAATCGATTACATAGATGTTTTAATATGATCGTGGATTTTCGCCTTTTAGGATGATAAACTAGGAAGTATGAGCACCAAGACTAATGGGATCATGTGGAGTTTATCTCTTGTGAGTTTTAATTCACAAACCTTCATCGAATCGTCGCTTAAGAACTAGTTGTTATCACCTAGGCTAAGGTGGTGAAAACCCCTACGAGCCTCAATTTCCATCTTTTGATTTAATCACCGCATACTTTGTTTTCTTTAATTCCTAGTCTTTCATTCATATAGTTTTGCTTGTGTTAACAATCATCTTAATTTTGCCTTGTGCAATTTTTATTCTTGTTAAGTGTATTTTCTTTCTTGCATTAGTGTAATCAATCAAACCCCCAACTTGACTTTTACTTTCTGTTTCAATCTAAAAGAAAAATACCAAAAACAAATAATAAGTTCTTCAAACTTTGGGTTCTAAGAACAATCTCTAAAAAGTTGTCATGTGGGATCGACCCTTCTATACTACCCTTAAAACCAGAAGTAAAAAAATGTTTAAACTCTAGGATTAACCATCTTAGTGATTGATATTGCAAAGTGATGCTTATCACTCAACTATTTCTTTAGAATCATCAGATTTAGAAATATCTTGTTCTGAGTCGCCCTCCACATTTGTCATCCTTTCCATGTGCTCGGAAAAGGAACATGTGGTGAATGAATCCTCTTGAGATACTTCATTGGGCGCACCAGATTTCATGGGAAACACATCCTCAAAGAATGTAGCATCACACAATTCCACAATTATATTGACCTCAATGTCTGAGATATCAAATTTTATAAACAAGAATATGTAGACATAACTTGTCTCCACATACCCCAAGAATATGACATCAACCATTTTCGGTCCCAATTTCTTCCTTTTCTGTTCAGGGACAAGTACCTTAGCAAGTGTGACATCCCGATATCACACAGACAACAAAATGCCACACAAAAACGTACGAAAATTCCATAAACCACATATTATCAAAAACACAGGTTAATTAAAACCGATTACGGAAAGCAGATAAAAGAAAACTATTACATCCATATTTTTATCCTGCAAGGAAAATATGTTATATAAATATAAACCTTGATACATGTCCACAACTTATAGGATCCAGCTGTCACATAGGCACAAAGAGTTCACCATTTGTTTATTTACAGAATAGGCCATACGAGGCCAACAACATGATAAACAAAACTACATCATGTAACGTCATCAAAACACCTCCAAGGACCTGAGAGTACATGGATGACTCTAGGACTCTACTATGAAACAACCAAAATAGCAGCATGTCTATCTCTTACCTCCTACTACTCTTCTTGCTGCTTGGCCGCAACCTCACGACCACCACCACATCTAGCACGATTACCTAAAAAGGTTGTAAACCAACAGGGTGAGACACACAGACCCAGCGAGAAACATAACTCCCCGCCGAAACTATAAAACTTCAGAAAAAGTAGGTAAAGAAGATAACTAATATCAGTAGATCATAAGAGAAGCATCCTGAGCAGAACTTATTTTATTAACAATCTTACCAGGTTATCCAGGAGGCATATGACTAGATATTCTTTATGGAACATGATTGACAAGATAGGCTTTATAAGAACTTATCATAAAATATAAGGATCGTACAAATAACTTCAAGGTATAACTAGATCAACTATTTAAGAAAGGCCTCAATCAATGTTCCGTGTTTTGCCCTAAGCAGTACATACTATTCGGCTGGATTACGTATTATCATGCCCTGAGGAAGTGAGACGTACCACTCAAATCCAACCATCGGCTGTGAAGCCGAAGCCGGTGCCATACAAGGTCAATGGAAGAGTCGGACACCACGACCTCACCACCTCGTGGTCAATGCACGAGTGCTTAACAAGTAGGACCACAGTCTCATGCTTAGGTGGCCGCAGCCACACAGGGTCAGGCTACCCTCTGCCTAGCCCACCGAGGTACATGTATCAGCTCTAGTGATCCAAGCCATGGGCCTATTCACCGTGCTCCATAATTATTGAGACATGGGCCTGTTCACCATGCTCTTATCACACATCCTTAGCCATGGTCCTATTCACCATGCTCTTTCATATTGAGCCATGGGCCTGAAACTGCGCTCTAGAGTCTACAACTAAAGTTGCACTCTAATCCTCCTATTTTTGGCTAGGAGGAACCATGCATATTCAATAATATGTGCTTCTAGGTTAACCCGTGGGAGAACCCGTTTCACCATCACCAACTACTGACGATGATGGATCTATGGCTAGGGAAAACTACTTGATATGTTCCACTGTTATTCATTAGTATATTTTAAGTGGATTGTTGAGGAAACCAAGTTGTAAAACATAAACAACATTGAGTTGCATTATTACCATGGGATCTCAATCCCTCATCACAGAATGCCATTGCCTCTCAAAGCTT
The DNA here is from genome assembly GCA_963693085.1 of Alisma plantago-aquatica. Lineage (NCBI taxonomy): Eukaryota > Viridiplantae > Streptophyta > Magnoliopsida > Alismatales > Alismataceae > Alisma > Alisma plantago-aquatica. Next base: position 1,910,726,480 of record OY856409.1, on the reverse strand, counting down.
ACATCATCACCATGGGATAGCAATCCCTTATCTCAACATTAGAGGATAACACCTCTACTAGGCACTCAGCCTTTATCAGGTCAACATACCTTTTCACATCATATAGGTGATACATGTTATCCCATCAATCAAGGATTATCATTATTTAGTGCTATTCAAAACACATATACCTCATAGCTCTTACCTGGCTATGAATTCATTTGATTCACCTGCATGGTTAGTATGCATATCAAGAGAGATAACTAAATCACCAAACATAGATCTTTATGATTATCATGCTATTAGGGTTGAAGGTGAACAACATCCATGATCATAACTACATGAAGCACAAAGCTATATCTTGTAAAAAAATTACATTATCGTTATCAAACCATGAGAATCCACTCTGCCTTTATCTTATGAACATAAACATGTATCTTATCATCTTACTTAGCACCAACTTTATGTATTAAACATATCCTTGGTTACAACCTATCATTCATAACACATCATCAACAGAGGTGCAGTCACAAGATAATGACTCACCATAACTAGGGTTTCTGAGCTAGGTGCAACCCTTACCAAAGATGTTGCCTACCCTCACTATAGGTGTGGCAGGCAGCATGTCCCTCACCCAAAGGGGTATCAGGAAGGATTACCTCCCTTACCAAAAGCCTATCGTCTAGGGCACTTAGCCACACATATTGGCCAACCAAGTCGTGCACCCATGCACAAAGGATGTCGTGTAACCAAGGAGCATAGGTGTATCGTGCAACTAAGTGCAAGGTGATATCGGGCATCCAAGTGCAAAGATGTCTCGGGTAGCACAACCATCCCTAACAGCCAAGACCCTATTGCCCATTAGGGTTAGGGTTTCATGTCGGGAAGCCACCATCATCATAACTCCCTAGGCCATATCAACTAAGGACATGATCATAACACCCAACAAGCACACTACTGACCTCTATCCAACTACATCATGACGCTCAAGGAGGGCTATCGTTCAACTAAGTTAAGCACTACATATTAGTCACCACTAAGGCATCTATCTAGGGTTTCACCACCCAAGCACCATATCGTGTGACATCAAAACCAACCCATGTCGCCCAAGGCACAAAACAGAGATATCTACCAAGCACCATGTCGATCAAAGGGACATCCAGGGTTCAACACTCCCAAAACCTTCTTGGGTAACAAGGTATATTGCCCAACAACACTAACATGGTCAAGGGTTCATATCGGGCAACAAGGTCAACAGAACCCAACTTATCATATCACCCAAGACAAAACCCTAGAAGAGGGGTATCGTGCAAAGCACCACAAAAGGGTATCGTTCAAGGCACAAGGACCATATTGGTTTGGTCATCATCAACCTCAAGATCACCATCATCAACCCTAATAGATCAAGAGAGTTGGCTCACCTCTCAACAACCAAGAGAGTGGGGTTTTGCACAAACTCCATCACATATCGGGCAATAAGGCGGATCATCCCCTTATCGGTCAAGATTCCAACCTTCACCAGGTCAACGTCCAACCAAGGATCACCTCTCACATCCATGGTGAGAGAAGGGTATTGTCCAAGCAACTAGAGTATAGACTCACCTCTCAACAACCAAGTGAGAGGGGTTTTGCCTACACCACTAGAGCTCGAACTCACTTCTCAAAACAAAATGGGAGAGAAAGGGGTTTTTCCTAAGGAACCCTAAACTCAAGGTTCGACCACAAGGTCTAAGAACACATCAACAACATGACCACTATATATAATAAGATAAAAGGGTACATACTAGGGCCAAAAACATATCTATCAATATGCTTGGCCGATCAAGATGACATATAAACATGCAACATGAAAAGGAAGTAGTATAGCTAGGGTTAGGAGTTATGTAATCCACCTTAAGCAAGCTCCAAGATCCTAGCACCAAGCTTCCAAGTTCCAAGAACCGCCTTCAGCCACCACAAGAAGAAAAACAAAGCGTATAACCACCATGGCCGAAGAACAAGCAAGAAGGAGAAGAAGGTGCCAAGGAAAGAGGGGGAGATGCTCACCACAAGAAGAGAAGAAAGACACACTCTAGGGTTCATCCACCACTAGAGGAATAAGAAGACTCCACCAAGGAGATTGGCCACCAAGCTCTACCAAGGAGAGGTATCATCCACCAAGAAAAAAGGAAGGCAACTAAAGAACTAAAGGGATCCCTAGCAAGAGAAAGGAGAGACATATATAGAAGAGGGTGAAGGGGAGACTAAGGAAAGGTGTCACCCAACCTAGGGACACTTGTCCATGGGGCAAAGGCACCTACTATCTCACCCACCTCCACATGTCCAAAGATTTTGCCACATGCAAGCAACAAGCACCAAGTGTCCACAAGGGGGGGGTGACACAAACGATGCTAGGTCAAAGAAGGTCACTTGGATGATATACCTCATGAGCGAAACACCACTTGCTCGACACAACCACTTGGCCAATACACCATGGCCGACACAAGGAACCAAGCTCACCCTTGCCCGATACAAGGCCCAAAAAAGCTAGGCAAAGCCCAAACAAGGCTCAACAAGGCAAAACAAAGCCCAAAGCTACTCAAACAACGAGCCCAACCCATCCTCTCAACCCTAGAGGATACAAGGAGAGAGAGAAACATCTCTCAAGGTGTCAAACTTGCACATCAACCCTAAAACTTGGGTTGTTTGCAAGTTGCACCTTCAACTCTCAACAAAGCACAAACAAACCCTAATCACCATTTGAGGTGATTAGCAAGCATCTAAACATAATGTTTAGGCAAAGCAAACATGGTAAGCCCAAAACAAAGGTTAGGGTGTTGGTATGTATGCCCTGAGAGCCAATCATGGGATGATTGGTGGGATAAATTAAGATTGATTTGACAAAGATCAAAGGAAATCTTACAATTCTTTCTGGTTTAGCAATATGAGATAATGATAGAACATATTGAATGTTTAGAGAATGATAGTACTCAATGATGTATGATTTCAGGTTGAGGACCTGAATGATGAGATCATATTGATGCTAAGAGTTTGTACATTCTTATTATGTCCCTAGTCAGATGTCATTGTGGAAGGTGGATAGACAGAAATGACATACAAGACTAGATTGTGGTGTTGGTTGATGACAGAATCTCATTAGTCATGATATGGAGATATCAAACCAAACACATAATGTAACATCCCTGACCTGGGTTATGCTTTAACCCTAGGTGTTTATTTAAACAAAGATAATTAGATGCTTGATATTATCATTTGAAAAGTAATTAAGGCTTAATAGGAACTTATATTTCAATTTTAGTCCATTTTGAATAATGTTGAAAGTAATGTTTTACTTGCTTGGGACTAAAGTGCATATTACCCAAGTTGAGGGGATAAATTGCAAATTGTTCATGATATTATCTTCCTCATGCGTTGAAGCATCATGGGAATGAATATGATGTAGATGTATGTCTAGTGAAAGCATGAGTACCAAGAAAGAGCTGATAAAGCAATGTTTGTGCATTAAAACCTAGTTTTGGTGTAATATGCAAATTACCCAAAACCTAGGGTTCAATATGCAATTTACCACTTCAATAAGGTCCTTAATATTATTGGAATCTGGTAGAGGCAAGAAAATGAGAGGGGCATCTCATTTGATCTACTCTGAAGGAGAGAGAATCTTGATATTAAAATAATCAAGATTTAATCACAAATGGAACTTTACTTCAAATTAATGCAAGAATAAATATAATAATTGAAGGCCCTTCAACCAAAAACGATATGGTTGGATTTTTTCAAGTTTGAACACCATTTTTACTTTGCGAGGCCAGGAAATATCTAACTTGAGTGGAGAGTCCACTCACATTAAGTTAATGGAAAGTAATATAAACTAAAAATGGGATATTAATATAATATGATTAAGGTGCTTAATTTCTTTTCCAATAATTTTTTAATAATGGAAGGGAGTTTGGAGATAATGAAGATATATTTGCATGCACGGAATTGAGGAGGAAGAGGTGGCACAATTTTTGGAATTAAAAGAGTTTTATAAGAAATTTTCTCTCTCAATTATTTTCTTATAAAAGCACCCTTTACCACTCAAACCAAGGACTTTTTTGAATCCTTTTCTTCTCCTTGCTTGCAAAAAACGTTCAAGGAAGCTAGGGACAGCAGGAAGACGACCATCAAGATGTTGGTAAGCTTCTTGCCCTCCGTTCATCTTGATTTCATGGTGGAAATCATAAATCAATGCATGATTTCTTCATATCTCGATCCCATCTTCACTTCTAACCATTCCTTTTCACTCAAAAGCTTGAGGAACGATCCTTGTGGTGTGGAAAAGCTTCTTCCACCATTTTTGAAGTGAAGCTCCAAGCTTTGAAGCTCTATTGAAGGCGGGTTATATAACTTGAACCCCTATTCATTATTATTAATGCCAATTTCTCAATCAACTATTTTCAAATGCTCTTCTTTCAGTTCATTTGATTAGTTGATGCAATTACCATGATAATGGTAGTAGTTTTCGATGGTCTAAGGATTTATGATGATGACATCATCTTAGGCTCACTTTCCAACAGATTTGTATTGCAAATGGTTTCCAGTGTTTGGTCCAAACGGTTTCCCCAAACCGTTTGGAGGCTTGGACCCCAAACCGTTAAGAGGTGTTGACCATTTGGAAGGGTTGACCATTTGAGGTAAGACCCTACAAAATATTGGATGATTATCCAAGGGTTCCAATTGATTGATTCAATATAAAGACAATCCTCTAATTGGAAACCCTAATTGGATTAAGTGCTGCTATTCAATTTGGTTAATTTAGATTTTTGGGTGATTGAGCCCAAACGGTCTCAAGACTGTTTGGAGGTCACCCAAATGGTCTTAAGACCGTTTGGGGGTCACCCAAGACCATTTAGAGGTCTAGGTTTAAGTATGGATTGGTAATTGAAGGTCCAAAGGTACCAAATTGAAATGTAATTACGTGCTGATTTGGTGATCAATTTAATGATCTAAACCCTAAAGGAATTTCACAAAATCCAAGGATAGAATGAAGCAAACGGTCTCAGGACCATTTGGAGGTCATCTAAATGACCTCAAGACCGTTTGAGGTCAGGTCACTTTATAATTTGATGGTGATTCATTGGTTTCAATTGGATTAGTTCCACAATGTTAAGAATTGATGGATACTCGATTCCAAAACCCTAATTGAAGGAGTTTTGATTATAAAACCTAGTTTAATTGGGTTCAAAACCTTAATCAATGGTCTAATTGAGGGGTGATTCTATGGTTCAATTGATGAATGAATCAAGGATATAGTTGATAGTCGGTTCATGGATTGGAACCTTGAAATAATTAAGTGTTGAAGTACCTTTTTGGTCCATTCGTTTTGAGAGGGTTTGGACCAAACGGTCTCAAGACCATTTGAGTGGACAAAACGGTCTCAAGACCGTTTGGGATCGTTTGGTCTCAAGACCGTTTGGGACCAAACGATCCCAAATCATTTGCAGACCCAAGCTCATGCGGTTTCAATACTTTCTAGCTCATTCGGTTTCAAGGCAATGATTGCTTAAACGGTTTCAAGGGAAATGTGCCCAAACGGTTTCAAACCATTTGAACCTTGAGAACCCAAGACCGTTTGAGGCCTAAGTAGGCAAGACCATTTGAGTTTCAAAATGGTTAATCCATTTGCATATATAATTTAATTTAAGATTCAATTGGTCAATGCATTTGAATACTCATGTGATTGAAGGCTCAATTGATCAAATCTTCTGAACATCCTAGAAGAGGATGAGAGAGAGAGATTTATACATGTAAGATAATCATGTATCAATCAAGCCTAACAGATTCAAAATAAATGTGATGAACAATTAGGGTATGCTCCTTGGTGAAGAGATCATGAAACCCTAATTGAGTTAATTAATGAACTCAAACCCTAAATTAGGGAAAATCTGAATGAAACCCAAATCTAGGAAGATAATGTGATATGAATTTAGGGTAATGACATGAGTAACCCTATTTATGGTATTTTAATGTAAAACCCTAATTGGGATGAATAGTAAACCCTAATTGTGGGTTATTGAATATAAACCATAGTCTAGGGTGATGTGATGTGAATGGTAAACCCTAATTCTAAATAGGGTGAAGTTGTATGAAACCCTAATCTTGGACGATGAAATGATGAATCATTGGTCCTGATTAAACAAAGGGGGTGTGTAACCTTGATTTCTATAAAATGGGAAACCCTAACCCTGGTATGGGAATAGTGATATTACCCCTATATAGCATTGAATTGAAATATGATTGATATATCTGTTATCATGTGTGCTAACCGTGCAGGCATCTTGAGATGATGAACATAACCAGGTATGAGCTATGATGCTTTTATTATTGAAATTATTTATTGGGCCTTGTGTGCCATAACATGCCTTGTTGCCTAGTAAGAGGTGACAAGAGAATTAATGTGCCTCAAGTGCCAAATGAGATGCTTGTGTAGCAAGTATCATGTTTACCTTGGTGAGATGAGTTGAAGGTGATGGTTACCTGAAAAAGTGGTAACAGTGCTCAGTGATGAGCTGAGGGTTGGAGTACCCAGAACTATATGTTTATGTGAGGGACTGAGATACCAATGTCTTTTAGAGACTGAAAAGTAATTGATATAAACAATACATGTTTCTTAATAGCATTTGTCATAATAAGTTATGTTTGCAAACTTGACTGATGCGAAAAGAATATGATAATGTACCTAATTAATCAAGTGAAAGCTATTCATGTAGTGCTCTGACCATAGATCCATCATCGTCAGAAGCGGGTGATGGTGAAATAGGTTTTCTTACGAGATCTCCTGGAGTTTGCATATTATTGAATATGTGGGGGTCGATGGGCGAAAATATCCTTATGTCAATCCTTCATGCTTCCAGGATAGATGTATCACTAATCTCCCGATGATGTTAATGTCGGATCGATGGAGTTAAACACAAGATCTCTCAATTGCAAAGAGAGTACAACTACCACTGTAGCTCTATAGCTAGATGCCACTATACCCTGGTAAGATATGTAGCAGAGACACAAGATGTCATGCATGTGATCTCACACTGACCGAGATGTGGGAAGTCATGGAAGCCGACTCTTCCATTGACTTTGTATGGTACCAATTTTGACTTCATAGTGATTGGTTGGAGTATGAGTGGTATACCTCATCTCCTCAGAGCTTAAGAACGTTTGTAAAATGTAATCATCCGTGTAGCGTATTTGTATAAGATTGAAATATGAGAATCACTATTTGATGATTAACTTTCTTAGCATGTCCTTGATACATAAATGTTATTTATGTTCTTTAGTTCCTTATTGAATAAGAGACATGCTGCCTTGTCAAGTTATAACTGAAATACTTGAATAGGAATGTTGCTCTAACTTGCATAGATAGTGATTATCTGCTATCGAATTATATTATCCCACTGCCCAGTTTATTTCTATTAAACTATGATTACAATGTTACGGAGGAGAGTTATATCTCTCACTGGGGCAATTTTATAATTGTCTCACCCCCGTGGGATTTAACGTTTTTAGGTAGACGCAGACAAAGAGGCAGAACCTTTGTGGCAGAGGAAGTGAAGTAGTCGCAACATCAAGGACAACAGTAATACCCCAGGTGGGGATGCTAGTTGTCAGGATTTGTATATAAAGTCCTATGTGTCGTCTCTGTACTCTTAGATCCTAGGAGTCAGTAGATAGTGTTTTTAAAATTAGCTTGAGATTTTGGTTTGATGATACATGGAATGTCCAATGTGGACCAATATGTAAATATACTACTGTGGTTCTTGTTTAAAGAATCTTTGATTATGGATCTTTTTATAAAAGGTTTTAATTTTTAGTGATTTTCAGTAGTTCTTCTACTAACAAAATGCTTCCGCATTAGTTTAACTTAGTTAATAAGTTTTTGTCCGAATGGTGTATCACAATTAGTGGTATCAGAGCTCTAGGTTCGCTGAGTCTACAGAGACATATGATTAAGGTTGTTGAGTCTGTTCTAAGTGTCTTCCAGTTTATCTGATAATGTCTTCTGGTCATATAGGAGAAGAAGAACTTGAAGATGTCTGGATCACATGATGAACATGCTGCTGAGAGCAGCGTTGCTGCACCAGGAGGAGGTGCAAGGGATCAAGATAGGGAGGAACTTGTTCCTGAGATTCCTTAACTTGATCAAGCTGATATGGGGAACCCAATCTTCCAAGCCATGTTTGGGCAGTTTTTGGCAACTATGACCCATATGACAGATAGGATGCCACTACCTACACCAAGGGCACCAGTCCACAATGAAAGACAAGGAGCTGGAAAGACCTTTGAAAGGCTTCGAAGGGTAGGAGCCACAGAGTATGCTGGAACAACTGACCCATCAAATGTTGACTTATGGTTAACTGAGCTGGAGAAGGCCTTCAAAATCCTTATGATTCCTGAAGATGAGAAGGTGAGACATGTTTTCTATCTTCTGAAGGGGAGTACCAGTCATTGGTGGACCATTGAGGAAGGTAAAAGGCCGAGAGTTGAAGTCGGATGGGAAGAGTTCTGATGTGAGTTTGTTGCTAGATACTTCCCCAAAACGTATCTAGATGAGAAGATCTCTCAATTTGAGAGGTTGAGGCAAGGGCTAATGAACATTAGCAAATATGAAGCTAGGTTCATGGAGCTGTTACGGTTCTGTCCGCACATGGCAGCCACTAATGGGGAGAGTATTTGGCATTTCGAGAAGGGGTTAAATGTTGAATTGACGACCCCTGTGTCTGCTCTGGAGAACAGGGAAAGATTTGCTACTTTAGTGGAGTATGTAAGGAGGATTGAGAGGTCTGTGATCGAGAAGCGACATACCAGTAATAAGGAAGTGTATCCTTAGTTTCAAGGACCCGTGTCTGAGAGTTTCAAGAAGCCGAGGTTCTCTGCACCACCACCACCAAAGTCTAATACCCCGACACAGTGGACGTCCAGTAGGGGTAGGGGTCGTAGTTTCACTCCAAGTAGAGCCCCAAATACAACATCAATATCAGTGACAGGACCACCCAGGCAGAATTTGGGAAGCTACAACTGCTACTAGTGTGGGAGATCATGACACTTGAAGAGAGATTGTCATGAGAAAGTTAGAACTGTGACTCAACCCTAGAGGCAGAGTCAACAAGGATCACAGAGGAGATAGTTAAGTAACAATTTTAGAGGACATGGACAAGCGTCCCAAGCTGGATCGTCGGTACCGAACAACCAAGCACAGGGTCAACAACAACCAATGGCTAGATTCTATGCCATGAATCAGCCAAAAGCAGTAGTCACCCCTCGGGTTGTGACAGGTCAGATGGAACTGTTTATTCTGATATGTCTTTATCCTGCTTCGTATCTGTGTTAATTGATCTCGGTGCTACACATTCTTTTATCACTCGAGAAGTGATTTATAACTGCAACATGACTGTAAGTCATAGAGCAGATAGTTTGATGCTAGAAACCCCTTTGCTGGGATCTGCAGTGTTGCGGGAGGTGTGTTCTCCCTGCAATCTTTTCTTTTCTAGTCATCACATTCAAGTGGATCTTATACCACTTGAGATGCAGGGTTTTGATATATTCCTAGGGATGGACACCTTAGAGAAGTATAAGGTTGTCTTGGACTATAGTTCCAAGCTGGCTGTGTTCACAAACAATGGTGACACATGGATCTTTCAGGGAGACAGAAAGATTCTTCTAACCTGCTTAGTGTCAGCTATGGTAGCTGAGAAGCTGATGAGACAGGGGTGCTTTGCATTCTTGGCAAATGTGGTAGATACCACAATGGAGAGCCCTCATCCTTCTGAAGTTTCGATAGTCAGGGAATTTGAAGATGTATTTCCTGAAGAACTTCTAGGTGTTCCTCCGCCTCGAGAGATTGATTTTGAGATTAATCTAATCCCGGGCATGCAACCAATAGCACAAACGCCGTATAGAATGACACCTGCTGAGATGGCAAAGCTCAAGAAACAACTGCAAGAGTTGCTTAAGAAAGTATTTATCCGACTGAGTACTTCACCATGGGGTGCTCTGGTTCTTTTTGTTAAAAAGAAAGATGGGTCTATGCAATTATGCATCGACTATAGACAATTGAATAAAGTCACTATAAAGAATAAGTATCCTCTACCAAGGATAGATGACCTATTTGATCAGTTGCGTGGTGCAACTATCTTTTCTAAGATAGATCTGAGGTCGGGATACTATCAGTTGCGTATCAAGGAGGGTGACATATCTAATTCTGCCTTTAGGACAAGGTATGGTCACTACGAGTTCATAGTTATGTCATTTGGACTAACTAATGCATCAGCTACATTCATGGAACTCATGAATAGAATCTTTCGACCTTTTCTTGATTAGTGTGTAGTTGTATTCATAGACTGATCTACAGTAGAGATGCTCAACAGCATGAGCAACACCTCCGTCAGGCTTTGACCTTGCTAAGAGAGCATAGGCTATATGCTAAGTTTAGCAAATGTGAGTTCTGGATACCAGAAGTTTCTTTTTTAGGACACGTAATATCTTCTTTAGGTATTCGTGTTGATCCTAAGAAGGTAGAATCTATCCTGCAATGGGAACAGCCAAAGAAACCGACGAAGATTCATAGTTTTCTTGGACTAGTAGGCTATTACAGGAGGTTCATTAAGAACTTCATCTCTATAGCTTTACCCCTGACCAAGTTGACTAGGAAGGAGGTTCCTTTTGTATGGAATGAAAAGTGTCAACATTATTTCCAGCTGCTGAAAGAAGGGCTAACAAGTGCACCTGTGTTGGTGTTACCTGAGTAGGGAAAGGGGTATATAGTTTTCTGTGATGCATCCAAGAATGGTCTAGGATGTGTGTTGATGTAGGATAAACAAGTGATTTCTTTTGCTTCTCAACAGCTTAAGAAACATGAGGAGAATTATCCGACACGATCTACAACTAGCTGCTGTGGTCCATGCGTTGAAGATCTGGAGACATTACTCTATGGAGAAACATTCCAGATTTTCACAGACCATAAAAACCTAAAGTACATCTTCTCACAACATGAGATGAACATGAGACAGTGTCGCTGGATGGAATTAATCAAGGACTATGACTGTACAATTGATTACCATCCAGGGAAGGCTAATGTAGTGGTTGATGCACTGAGTAGAAAATGATCAACACCAGCCTTAGATAAAGCACAATTAAATTCCTTAGTGTGCTGTAAGAGAGAGATGTTTATCTCCTTAAGGCAAGACAATGTATAGCTCAAAGTGTCATTGTTAGCTGGGCTTTTAGCTTAGACGCAAGTGAAACCTACTCTGAGGTAGTAGATTAAAGAAGCACAACAGAATGATACTGTGATTTAGTAGATCAGGTCAGAGTATGGTAGTGAGAAATAAGATGGTTTCCATGATTTAGATGATCAGGTAGTATGTTACCATGGTAGGATGGTAGTGCCTGATGCTGATAACTTAAGAAAGATAGTTCTGGAAGAAGCACATTCTTCTATGTATGCTATGCATCTGGGGAGCACCAAGATGTATCATAACTTGAAAGATATGTATTGGTGGCCTGGTTTGAAGAAAGATGTTGCTGAGTTTGTTATGCGGTGTCCGGTGTGTCAGCAGGTCAAAGCTAAACATCAAAAGCCCACAGGAACGATGCAACCTCTTTCTATACCGCAGTGGAAATGGGATCACGTAACCATGGACTTTGTGGTTGGTTTTCCTAGAACAGCAAAAAGTCGTGATTCCATTTGGGTGATAGTTGATAGGTTGACAAAAAAAACACATTTCTTACCTGTCAAAACAACCTACACTGCTGAGAAGCTGGAACAAATCTACATAGATGAGATAGTGTGTTTGCACGGGGTTTCAGCTATTATTGTATCTGATAGAGGTCCCCAGTTTATGAGTCATTTTTGTGAACGACTTCATAAAGCTTTGGGTACAAAGTTAAGGTTTAGTATAACCTTTCACCCACAAACAAATGGACAATCTGAGAGGACCATACAAACCTTAGAGGACTTGCTTAGAGCATGTGTCCTTCAGTTTGTAGGAAGTTGGGATCTACACCTGAGCTTGATAGAATTTGCTTACAATAATAGCTATCAACACAATATTGATATGGCACCATATGAGGCATTATATGATAGACGTTGTAGATCTCCCTTATGTTGGTATGAAACTGGAGAATATCAACTTTTGGGTCCTAAGCTGGTTCAGCAAACAACTGAGAAGATCAAAGTAATACAACAACAGTTGAAAGCTGCCCAAGATAGATAGAAATCTTATGCTGATAAGTGTCGTAGACCCTTAGAGTTCCAAATTGGAGACAGAGTATACCTCAAGGTCTCACCTTGGAAAGGTATCCTAAGATTTGGAAAGAAGGGAAAGTTAGCTCCTAGATTTATGGGGCCTTATCTGATCATTGAAAGAATGGGAAAGGTAGCCTATAAGCTGGAGTTACCACCTGAGTTGCATAGATTGCACCAAGTGTTTCATATCTCTATGCTGAGGAAGTGTCATCCTGACACAAAGTTAGTTCTACAACTTGTGGAGGTAGAACTAAATGATGATATATCTTATGTTGAAGGACCTATGTTGGTTCTTGACAGAAGGATTAAAAAGCTAAAAAAGAAAGACATTAGTCTCGTAAAATTTTGCTGGCATCACCGTGGCATTGAAGAAGCTATGTTGGAGCTAGAGGAAGAGATGAGGAGGAAATATCCTACTCTTTCTCTTGATGTTTTGTTGATGATTTGGGGGACAAAATCCTTGTAAGGGGTGGATAATTTGTAACATCCCTGACCTGGGTTATGCTTTAACCCTAGGTGTTTTGTTTAAGAAAGATAATTAGATGCTTGATATTATCTTTTGAAAAGTAATTAAGGCTTAAGAGGAACTTATATTTCAATTTTAGTCAATTTTGAATAATGTTGAAAGTAATGTTTTACTTGTTTGGGACTAAAGTGAAAATTACCCAAGTTGAGGGGTTAAATTGCAAATGGTGCATGATATTATGTTCCTCATGTGTTGAAGCATCATGAGTATGAAGATGATGCATAGGTATGGCTAGTGAAAGCCTGAGTACAAAGAAAGAGCTGATAAAGCAATGTTTGTGCATTAAAATGTAGTTTTGGTGTAATGTACAAATTACCCAAAACCTAGGGTTTAATATGCAATTTACCACTTGAATAAGGTCCTTAATATTATTGGAATCTTTTAGATGAAAGAAAATGAGAGGGGCATCTCATTTGAGCTACTCTGTAGGAGAGAGAATCTTGATATTAAAATAATCAAGATTTAATTACAAATGGAACTTTACTTCAAATTAATGCAAGAATAAATATAATAATTGAAGGCCCTTCAACCAAAAATGAGATGGTTGGATTTTCTCAAGTGTGAACACCATTGTGCCTTTGCTAGGCCACGAAATATCTTACTTGAATGGAGATTCCACGCACATCAAGTTAATGGATAGTAATATCCACTAAAAATGGGATATTAATATAGTATAATTAAGGTGCTTAATTTCTTTTCCGTTAATTTTTGGATAATGGAAGGGAGTTTGGAGATAATGAATATATCTTGCATGAAAGTAATTGAGGAGGAAGAGGTGGCACATTTTTTGGAATTAAAAGAGTTTTATAAGAAATTTTCTCTCTCATTGATTTTCTTATAAAAGCACCCTTTACCACTCAAACCAAGGACTAGTTCGAATCCGTTTCTTCTCCTTGCTTGCAAAAAACGTCCAAGGAAGCTAGAGAAAGTAGGAAGACGACCCTAAACCTTTTGGTAAGCTTCTTGACCTCCATTCATCTTGATTTCATGGTGGAAATCATAAATCAATGCATGATTTCTTCATATCTCGATCCCATCTTCACTTCTAACCATTCCTTTTCACTCAAAAGCTTGAGGAACGATCCTTGTGGTGTGGAAAAGCTTCTTCCACCATTTTTGACGTGAAGCTCCAAGCTTTGAATCTCTATTGAAGGTGGGTTATATAACTTGAACCCCTATTCATTATTATTAATGTCAATTTCTCAATCAACTATGTTCAATTGCTCTTCTTTCAATTCATTTGATTAGTTGATGCAATTACCATAATAATGGTAGTAGTTTTCGATGGTCTAATGACTGATGATGATTACATCATATTAGGATCACTTTCCAACAGATTTGTATTGCAAACAGTTTCAAGTGTTTGGTCCAAACGGTTTCACCAAATCATTTGGAGACCAAACAGTTTCCAAACCGTTTGGAGGCTTGGACCCCAAACCGTTTAGAGGTATTGACCATTTGGAAGGGTTGAACGTTTGAGGTCAGACCCTAGAAAATGTTGGATGATGATCCAAGGGTTCCAATTGATTGATTCAATATAAAGACAGTCCTCTAACTGGAAACCCTAATTGGATTAAGTGCTGAAATTCAATTTGGTTAATTTAGATTTTTGGGAGATTGAGCCCAAACGATCTCAAGACCATTTGGAGGTCACCCAAACGGTCTCAAGACCGTTGGGAGTCACCCAAGACCGTTTGGAGGTCTAGGGTTAAGTATGGATGAGTAATTGAAGGTCCAAAGGTACCAAATTGAAATGTAATTAAGTGTTGATTTTGTGATCAATCTAATGATCTAAACCCTAAAGGAATTTCACAAAATCCAAGGATAGAATGAGGCAAACGGTCTTAGGACAATTTCGAGGTCATCCAAACGACCTCAAGACCGTTTGAGGTTAGGTCACTTTATAATTTGATGGTGATTCATTGGTTTCAATTGGATTAGTTCCACAATGTTAAGCATTGATGGATACTCGATTCCAAAACCCTAATTGAAGGAGTTTTGATTATAAACCCTAGTTTAATTGGGTTCAAAACCCTAATAAGTGGTCTAATTGAGGGGTCATTCTATGGTTCAATTGATGAATGAATCAAGGATGTAGTTGATAGTCGGTTCATGGATTGGAACCTTGAAATAATTAAGTGTTGAAGTACCTTTTTGGTCCATTCAGTTTCGAGAGGGTTTGGACCAAACGGTCTCAAGACCATTTGGGACCAAACGGTAACAATCCCAAACCATTTGGAGACCCAAGCTCATGCGGTTTCAATACTTTCTAGCTCATTCGGTTTCAAGATAATGATTTCTTAAATAGTTTCAAGGGCAATGCGCCCAAACGGTTTCAAACCATTTGAACCTTGAGAACCCAAGAATGTTTGAGGCCTAAGTAGGCAAGACTGTTTTAGGTTCAAAATGGTTAATCCATTTGCATATATAATTTAGTTGAAGATTCAATTGTTCAATGCATTTGAATACTCATGTGATTGAAGGCTCAATTGATCAAATCTTCTGAACATCCTAGAAGAGGATGAGAGAGAGAGAGAGATTTATACATGTAAGATAATCACATAGCAATCAAGCCTAACACATTCAAAATAAATGTGATGAACAATTAGGGTATGATCCTTGGTGAAGAGATCATGAATCCCTAATTGAGTTAATTAATGAACTCAAACCCTAAATTAGGGCAATTCTGAATGAAACACTAATCTAGGAAGATAATGTGATATGAATTTAGGGTAATGACATGAGTAACCCTATTTTTGGTATTTTAATGTAAAAACCTAATTGGGATGAATAGTAAACCCTAATTGTGGGTTATTGAATATAAACCCTAATCTAGGGTGATGTGATGTGAATGGTAAACCCTAATTCTAAATAGGGTGAAGTTGTATGAAACCCTAATCTTAGACAATGAAATGATGAATCATTGGTCCTGATTAAACAAAAATGGTGTGTAACCCTGATTGCTATAAAATGGGAAACCCTAACCCTGGTATGGGAATAGTGATATTACCCATGTATAGCATGTAGTTGAAATATGATTGATATATCTGTTATCATGTGTGCTAAACATGCAGGCATCCTGAGATGATGAACATAGCCAGGTATGAGCTATGATGCTTTTATTATAGAAATTATTTATTGGGCCTTGTGTGCCATTACATGCCTTGTTGCCTAGTAAGAGGTGACAATAGAATTAATGAGCCTCAAGTGCCAGATGAGATGCTTGTGTAGAAAGTTTCATGTTTACCTTGGTCAGATGACTTAAAGGTGATGGTTACCTAAAAAAGTGGTAACAATGCTCAGTGATGAGTTGAGGGTTTGAATACCCAGAACTATATGTTTATGTGAGGGATTGAGATCCCAATGTCTTTAGAGAATGAAAAGTAATTGATATAAACAATACACGTTTCTTTATCACATTTGTTATAATAAGTTATGTTTGCAAACTTGACTGATGCTAAAAGAATATGATAATGTAACTAATTAATCAAGTGAAAGCTATTCATGTAGTGCTCTGACCATAGATGCATCATCGTCAGAAATGGGTGATGGTGAAATATGTTTTCTTACGAGATCTCCTAGAGTTCGCATATTATTGAATATGTGGGGTCGATGGGTGAAAATATCCTTACATCCTTATGAGGGAATTGATGGAAGGTAAACATTAAACCTCTCAATCCTTCATGCTTTCAGGATGGATGTATCACTAATCTCCCGATGATGTTAATGCCAGATCGATGGAGGTAAACACAAGATCTCTCGATTGCGAAGAGAGTACAGTCGCTACTATAGCTCTATATTTAGATGCCACTATACCCTATCAAGCTATGTAGTAGAGACACAAGATGTCCTGCATGTGATCTCGCACTGACCGATATGTGGGAAGTCATGGAAGTCGGCTCTTCTGTTGATGTGGTATGGTACCGATTTTTATTTCGCAGTGATCGGTTGGAGTATAAGTGGTATACCTCATCTCCTCAGAGCTTAAGAATGTTTGTAAAATGTAATCAACCATGTAGCGTATTTGTATAAGATTGAAATACGAGAATCAATGTTTGATGATTAACTTGCTTAGCATGTCCTTGATACATAAATGTTATTTATGTTCTTTAATTCCTTATTGAATATGAGACATGCTACCTTATCAAGTTATAACTGAAATACTTGAATAGGAATGTTTCTCTAACCTGCATAGATAATGATTATCTGCTATCGAATTATATTATCCCACTTCCCACTTTATTTCTATTAAACTATGATAACAATGTTACGGTGGAGATTTATATCTCTCGCTGGGGAAATTTTATAATTGTCTCACCCCTGTGGGATTTAACATTTTTAGGTAGACGCAGACAAAGAGGCAGAACCTTTGTGGCAGAGGAAGAGCAGCAACAACAACATCAAGGACAACAGTAATACCCCAGGTGGGGATATTGGTTGTCAGGCTTTGTATATAAAGTCCTATGTGTCGTCTCTGTACTCTTAGGTCCTAGGAGTCAGTAGATAGTGTTTTTATAATAAGCCTCATATTTTCGTTTGATGATACATGGAATGTCCAATGTGGACCAATATGTAAATATACTACTGTGGTTCTTGTTTAAAGAATCTCTGATAATGGATCTTTTTATAAAAGGTTTTAATTTTTAGTGATTTTCAATAATTCCACTGCTAAAGAAACGCTTCCGCATTAGTTTAACTTAGTTAATAACATTTTGTCCGAACGGTGTATCACACATAGGTACTTGTTAGAGAACAAGTGTACCAGAAAGACCCACCATGAGTTTGACACATGGAACCATGATAATGTAGTCACAGTCAGTTCTCAAAGTGATGGTGGTGAGTGTGATTCTTTGACCTGAAATCACTACACTCAACACATGTGATTGGGTACACTTTAACATCATCAAACGCAGTCCTGAAACATGGTTTGTTATAAAGTTGATGATTGGGTGGCTTTGACACATGGGGATTTTGAGGGGTGAGTGATAGATATGGGATTTATCCCTCCTGAGGGAGTTTGATATCCATGGCCACTTGATGAGTAGGATTGAGATAGGTGTGCACATGCATGTGTGAATCAGTATGTGATATTGATGTCATACATACCTCCTCCAATCTATTCTGAGATCAAGAAAGTGAATGAATGCTGATAGGATGACTGTTCCATTCCTTGAGTTCATTTGGAATATCAGTGACAAAGGAATTATACATTCGCTTTAACACCATTCACAGATTGTAGGATTGAAAGTTGTTCTCCAACTTTCTATTTCACTTGGGTAGCACTGATGTGCGACTAGGCACTGCTCTTTGCTTGTGAAGTCATAAGTGTTATGGACTTTCATTTCCAACGTGAAATGGACCTATAGGGTCACACACATAGGATTTAACTTGGAAGATAAGTCTATCCACAAACGATGTTTAGATTGATTACTAAAGAAGTTTAGTAGTTCAACTAAATACTCAATCAATTGATAGATAGTATTCAAGGTGTTGGATCAATTGATTAGAGTATCAGATTAATTGAAACTACAATTGACTGATTTGCACAAGTCTGCTGCTCCAACCGATCGGCTCATGGGATGAATCAATCGGTCAGGTAGGTGAACCGATCGGCTCATGTGATGAACCGATTGGATAAAGATAGGCTAAGATGATCAGTTCAAGGGTTGAACCGATCAGCTCAACTGGTCTAACTGAGAACGTTTGGAAAGTCAGAAGACTATTTTGCAAATATAATTTGTTTCACTTGTACAAATTCGATTTAGACAAGGGTTAATATTTGATTAATCGGAAAAAAATATTAAAGTCAATTTGAGTTGGACCAGGACCACGAACCGATCGTTTCAGGTGTGAAACGATTGGATCAACTCCCCAACCGACCGTTTCATGCATGAAATGATCGTTTCAGGTGGCACAGTTGGTTGTTTTGTGGAAAATCTCGAACCCTTCTACTCCTGCTTTAATCCTGCATTGCTCGGGGTAGATAACCATGTCCCATGACCCTCCTATATATAAGGGTAGTGGGGGCTTCTTAGGGCAACAACTTAGTGCACCAGATGCTCTGTAAAGTTGTCGTTCTCTCTGGTTTTGGTAATCGAGAGATCCCAAGCAAGTGCTACCCGATAAGGGAGGTACAACAAGGAAAGACAACTACAAAAAGCAACTGGTGGCGGGAGAGTGTATCAGTGACTAGTACGCCAATAGGAGGGTACGACTCCTTCCAATTCCTTGTGGGACAAGGAGATCGGAGTTACAGGTGGTCTGTGTGGACTACTTCAGAGGTGGGAGACTTCTGCTGCTCGGAGGACAGCTGTCAATCCCGACAGTCCCGGTGAGACCAGGAGCTGACAGTCCTGGTGAGACCAGGAGCTGCATAGACACTGTCCAAGACTGGAGGTGAAGACTGCACAAGACATGAGGTAACGTCGCCGAGCAAGCCTCGGGACAAGGTATGCCTCTACAAACCATCCTTCCTATTGTATAGACGTTGACGTGTTTCCTTTGTTTTGGGTTTGGGGAGAATAAATTTTTTGTTTCCGCTGCCTTCTCTATCTCCCCTAAAACCCAACAATGGTATCAAATCCACGTCAACTGCTCTATGCTTTAGGATTATCGATGTGATCGATTTTGGTTTGTCGCCTTTATTTATTGCATACGATGTGAATAAAATTGGCTTTATGCATGTCTAATCATAAATCCACAAATCCCAATATACATATATGATATGTAATATGAATGCACTCGATACGCGTCACCCTTAAATGAATTTTTTGGTGGATGTATAGCGTGGTTATGGCCAATAAACCCTATGTATGTGTTCTTGGTTGAATGTGGTTGCTTGGATCTCGGTCTGTGCACCAATTCCCCATCGCCTATTGCTAATGTAACTCGAGATAACTCAAGATTTCTTTCCTACCTTTACTCCCCCCCCCGAATGTAACTCGGGGTTTCCCAATTTAAATGTAAAATAGGATAGATCTTTTATTTCATGTTATGTCAAAGAACGGCGGACAACCTGACGATGACTGAAACGATTATTTCAAGGAGTGAACCGATCGGTTGGCGATCTTGACGACCGGTTCGATGAGTGAGATGACCGGATGGCAGGCATGAGGAGATGCATGACGACCGGGCAAACCGATCGGTTGGAGGAGCCACCCGATCGACTAGTGGCACCCAACCAACCAGCCTGATGGCGAGCCGATCAATCATGGAGATGAGTTGATCAAACCTAGTAAAGGAAAATCATAGAGTTCATCTTGTATAGGTTGCATGTGATATGGACCTAGATGACCGTAATTCCTCTTGGCTCGAGGAATCACATTAGGATGGCCATAATCATTGATTTTATCATTTTGCATGTTTTCTGTGGGATATAGCATGTACATGATATGTACTATATATTGTGGGGATTGGATATGTATATGTACCTATAAAACCAAATCCCTCATCTAAGTTTTATATTCCTTCCATTAGCAAAACACATAAAAAACTTGATCAACCAAGCATAGGTTACGCCAAAGCGTGGTGCACCATCTATCTCGCGGAAGTGTGAAGGGTAAACATGTAGGTTCTGCCAAAGTAGGGTCCATGTTTACCATGTTGGCTTTTGGGTTAGACTTAACTGGTGATTCTTAGAGCGTCTAAGCCCAGAGGCATGGAATGTTCATGGCAAGGTGTTGCACATGTTCATTCATCAAGAGTTGCATATGATGCAATTGGCATGATGGCCTACCTAAATAGTCAAGATTGTGGGCAATCAGCCAAAGCTGACTCATGACTTGATGAAATTCAGATCTTGACCCACTAGGAGATTGTACACTGCAAATCTTCCAAATTGATAGTGAGGGCTATCAATTGGAACAAAAATAGTGGGAGTGATAATTAATTAAAGACCTAATTACATCGTCAACTTTTCAAATCAATAAAATAAGTTAAAATTGAGTTTTGGACTAAATTGCATATATTTCCTTTTATAGTACAAATGACAACAAATGATCACTTTTTGTTGCGATCGGTCCTTGAAAAGGACAAGCTGAATGGGACTAACTTTCATGACTGGTTTAGGACATTGAGAATTGTTCTCACTCAAGAGAAAAATCGTTATGTCCTGGATACTCCAGTTTTAGAGGAACCTACTCCTACCGCACCAAAGGCAGAAAGGGATGCTTATAAGAAGCATTCTGATGATGCCATTGATGCAAAGTGCTTGATGTTGTGCTCCATGAACCATGAGTTGTAAAGAAAACATGAGAACATAGGTGTCATTGAGATGATTCAGCATCTCAAGAACATGTATGAAGATCAAGCACGACAAGAGAGATATGATGTCTCCAAGGCGCTATTCAAGTACGTCATGATAGAAGGAGATCCAGTTGGTCCTCACACACTCAAGATGATTGGATATGAGGAGAACCTGACAAGACTGTGATTTCCCTTGAGCCAAGAGTTAGCTACTGATGTGATACTGCAATCGTTGCCAGAATCCTACAGTCAGTTTGTGATGAACTAAAACATGAATAACTTTGACAAGCCGTTGACAGAGTTGTTGGGCATGTTGAGGACATCCGAGACACAAATGAAGAAGGAGAATCCTAAGTCTGTGATGATGATCAGCAACAAGAAAGGCAAGTCCAAGTGCAAGGGCAAGGGCAAAGCTAAGAAGGGTTTTGATGCTAGCCAGGAGCCCAAGGCGTCTTTAGCTCTCAAGGTCAAGGGAGGTGTGACCAAGAGAGGCAATTGCTGCCATTGTCAAAAGCTAGGACATTGGAAAAGGAATTGTCCACTCTATCTGGAAGAACTAAAGAAGAAGGAGGTGATAGACATCTCCACCTGAAGGTGTGATGAAATAAACTTGTAACATTTATGAGGTATATGATACCAAGATATAAAATGTAAATCACTCAATAAATGGTGCAAGTGTTGCCTCAATAGATAGGAGTACTTTAGTTTATTTTCAGCCTTAAAGGCATGTAATAGAGTTATGAACTGCTATTTCATATTTTCCGATGGATAGAAACACCTTAATTTTGCATGTTGTATGACAATGATAACAATTAATAAAGTTTTTGTTTCTATCTCAAAGATATGATCTTTATGGAAATGCCTTGTTTATCTTGTGATACTTGGTATGCATAAGATAAAATAATACCTGAAAGTTATTGATAACTCAAACAATCAAATTAGCATAAATCATGAGAAATTCATTTCTAGTTTCCATATGATGGATAAATCTAGACTCTTTTGGTTAGAGAACCAGTAAGAGACATGAATCTCTTAGACATGATTAATAAATCTTCATTAGGGGTAGTGGGAGATTGAATATCCTATTAGGTATAATACATGTAATGTATTTACATACCTATTGGACTTAATGCTAGTACTTCAAATGGTGTCTAGAAAAATACCAATATGAATATCTTGAAGTGTTCAAGAATATCATAGATGAAGTACAAATTTGGTAAAGTATTAGTTCTTGATGAGATCAATGAATGAAATACTTGAACCAAATGTTTGAGATCCTTGTGAGTGATTATGATAATGTATCATAGTGAACTCATGATTAAGGAATGGTGATGTCTAAATCAACAAGGAGTCATACTCTAAGGAGTTAGAGGATGATTATCAAATAACTAATTTCTTATTAAATAAAGAATACCCCACACTAATAAAGGACATTAAGAATCATAAGGAGTTGTGAGTTCTTGTATCCTTGACAGATACACCTCAAATATCTATGTGATGAGTCAACTATGTAGATAATGAGGAATCCGATTTTGAGTTATGGTTTATAACCATTACATCCTAAATGACTTCCATGTGAACCATAAGGTATGTCCTTGGTGGTAGCACCCATTGGGATAAAATCCATAAGTGCAAATGAGTCTTACGTGTTAAGACACATGGATGACATTTTGAGTAGGATGATGCTTGTTGATTGCAACTTAATGACTAAGAGATTTAGCATACAGATACTAAAACCAAATTCCTATAAGGAATAAAAGGAGGATGTGTGCGTGACACAACCTATAAGGTTTATGCATCCATTAATGTAAATGAAGTCTATAAGTTACAATGGACTAATCAATGAGATTGATTGAGTACAAGAAACTCAGAACTGTGATCTTTACTTTGATAATATAGTCAACATGTTTGACTGATATGACAAAGATAAAGAAAGGATTTGTGATTTAGTGGGAGCGTATTCACATTCCACATGTCAATGTGAAATCGAAATGTTCTAGAATGGAAATCCAAAGTGGAAATTATCTTTAAGTAAGATAGAGACATTTCCTATGTGATAGGAATATAGATGTATAGAGATAGTTCTCAAAAACCTCTTAACCTAAAACGAGAGAGCATACATTGGAAATCTATACTGAAGGGTTCAATATGCAAAGATTCAGTGGGAGAAAACGTGTCCATTTTACATGGA
This sequence comes from Alisma plantago-aquatica, assembly GCA_963693085.1. Taxonomy (NCBI): domain Eukaryota; kingdom Viridiplantae; phylum Streptophyta; class Magnoliopsida; order Alismatales; family Alismataceae; genus Alisma; species Alisma plantago-aquatica. The sequence goes on along the minus strand of OY856409.1, from coordinate 1,910,703,260 downwards.
GTTGGTATCCCAAGGCCAAGTGACCAATTCTTATGAAGAATGGGAACACTGAGAATAGATATGGATCTATCATGTATGTAAACATCCCATCATCTTGCATGTATGTCATGGAAAGAACAAGACGCATTTATCATCTTGTATGTAGGACATGACAATATGATATGCTCATACTGATAACTCGTATGTGGGACATGACGAGTGGATGTCTGTCTAGTTCCAGTAAGGGTTAGTGGAATACCATGAGAACTTGATAAGTACTTGAGAAGTACTAGTTCTAAGGAAATAAGGAAGGGTTCACTATAAAGAGTTACACTGATGTGAACTTCTGAAATAATAGAAAATTAATCGCAATATATATGAGATATATAAAAGAGAATGTTTATTGATAATTGGAAACATTCCAATAAAGATGTTTGAAGGAAAAACTGAGTATACGTGTGTTAAAGAACAACAGTGGATACTATATGGATCTGGAAGTTCATAAGATGAATTTATAGATATTCCAATCATTGATGACAAGTAAGGATTACTTGATCATGCAATGTCGCTAAAAGATAGCAAAGGAATACTAGATCACATATTATGGAAACTCCATCTCATACGTGTGATGTACAATGAAGAGATGAGAGACATGCAGTTAATACCGACTTTGGCAAGGGGTTGCCATAACTCACTATGTTAGCACTAGAGCACAGTAAAATGTGGGACATGTTTGAAGATCACTATGAATATGATTCAAGGGTGATTGGCTAGCAGTGTGGGAGTCTATTGGTATGTATGCCATGAGAGACAATCATGGGATGCTTGGTGGGATACATTAAGATTGATTTGATAAAGATTAAAGGCAAGCTTCCAATTCTTTCTGGTTCAATCATGTGAGATAATGATAGAACATATTGAATATCTAGAGAATGACAATACTCAATGATGTATGCTTTTAGGTTGAGGACCTGAACGATGACATCATACGAATGCTAAGAGTTTGTAGATTCTTATTATGTCCCTAGTCAGATGTCATTGTGGAAGGTGGATAGACATGAATGACACATAAGACTAGATAGTGGTGTTGGTTGATGACAGAATCCCATTAGTCATGATATGGAGATATCAAACCAAACACATAGGTACTTGTTAGAGAACAAGTGTACCAGACAGACCCACTATGAGTTTGACACATGGAACCATGACATGGTAGTCACAGTCAGTTCTTACAGTGATGGTGGTGAGTGTGATTCTTGACCTGAAATCACTACACTCAACACATGTGATTGGGTACACTTTGACATCATCAAACATAATCCTGAAACATGGGTTGTGATAAAGGTGATGATTGGGTCTCTTTGACACATGGGGCTTTTGAGGGGTGAGTGATCGATATGGGATTTGTCCCTCCTAAGGGAGTTTGATATCCATGGCCACTTGATGAGTAGGATTGAGATAGGCGTGCGCACACATGTGTGAATCCGTATGTGATATTGATGTCATACATGTCTCCTCTAATCTACTCTGAAATCAAGAAAGTGAATGAATGTTGATAGGATGACTGTTCCATGCCTTGAGTTCATTCGGGATATCAGTGACAAAGGAATTATACATTTGCGGTAACACCATTCATGGATTGTAGGATTGAAAGTTGTTCTCCAACTTTCTATTTCACTTGGGTAGTACTGATGTGCGACTAGGCACCGCTCTTTGCTTGTGAAGTCATAAGTGTTATGGACTTTCACTGCCAATGTGAAATGGATCTGTAGGGTCACACACATAGGATTTAACCTGGAAGAGGAGTTTATCCACAAACGATGTTTAGATTGATTACTAAAGGAGTTTAGTAGTTCAATTAAAAACTCAATTAATTGATAACTCAAAATCGTAGTATTCAAGGTGTTGGATCAATTGATTAGAGTATCGGGTTGATTGAAACTGCAATTGACTAATTTACACATGTATGCTGCTCCAACCAATCGGCTCATGGGATGAACTGATCGGCTCAGGTTGGTGAACCGATCAGCTCATGTGATGAACCGATCGACTCAAGACAGGCTAAGACGATCGGTTCAAGGGTTAAACTGATCAGCTCAACTAGTCTAACTAAGATCGTTTGGAAAGTCAGAAGACTATTTTGCACATACAATTTGTTTCACTTGTACAAATTTGATTTGGACAAGGATTAATATTTGATTAATCGAAAACAAATATGAAAGTCAATTTGAGTTGGACTAGGACCACAAATGGATCAGTTGGGAAGTGAACTGATTGGCTCAGATGCTCCAACCAATCATTTCAGGTGTGAAACGATCGGATCAACTCCCCAACCGACTGTATCATGCATGAAATGATCGGTTCAGGTGGTGCAGTTGGTTGTTTTATGGAAAATCTTGAACCCTTCTACTCCTGCATTAATCCTGCATTGCTCGGGGTAGAGAACCTTGTCCCATGACCCTATTATATATATAGGGGTAGTGGGGGCATCTCATGACAACAACTCAGTGCACCAGTTGCTCTGTAAAGTTGTCGTTCTCTCTGGTTTTGGTAACTGAGAGAGCCCATGCAAGTGCTACCTGTTAATAGAGGCACAACAAGGGAAAGACAATTGTAGAAAGTGACTGGTGGCAGGAGAGTGTGTCGGTGACTAGTATGATGACAGGAGGGTATGACTCCTTCTGATTCCTTGTGGGACAAGGAGATCGGAGTTATAGGTGGTCCGTGTGGACTACTTCAGAGACAGGAGACTTCTTCCGCTCAGAGGACAACTGTCAATCCTGACAGCCCCGGTGAGACCAGGAGCTGACAGTCCCGGGGAGACCAGGAGCTGCACAAACATCGTCCAAGACCGGAGGTGAAGACCACACAAGCCGCGAGGTAACATCGCCGAGCAAGCCTTGGAACAAGGTACGCCTCTACAAACCATCCATCCTAATGTATAGACGTTGACGCACTTCCTTTGTTTTGGGTTTGGGGAGAAGAAATTTTTTGTTTCTGCTGCCTTCTCTGTCTCCCCTAAAACCCAACACAGGGTCCTTACAAGCCATAAACCTCTACAAAGGGATTTTTCCCCCAAAATCCAAAGAGAAAAGTGAGGGATACCTCCTTTTCATCTCTTCCTAGAGCTCCCATGTGGCTTCCTCAATGCCACGATGATGCCAAAGAACCTTCACAAGTGCTACGTCCTTCCTTTTCAACTTCTTTACTCTTCTGTCAAGAATCATCACTGGACCTTCCTCGTAGGTCACGTCTTCATCAAGCTCAACCTCAACTGGCTGTATCACTGTCCCTGTGTCTGGATGACTTTTCTTTAGCATACTGACATGGAAAACTAGATGTAACTTATGCAACTCGAGCGGCAGTTCTAAATTGTAAGATACCTTGCCAACACGTGCTAATACTGGATATGGCCCCATATACATGGGTGCTAACTTGCCTTTCCGGCCAAACCTTAGCACGCCTTTCCATGGTGAGACCTTGAGATACACCTTGTATCCCACCTGGAACTCTAGAGGTCATCGACAATTATCTGCATATGATTTCTGTTTGTCCTGTGCTGCTTTCAACTATTGTTATATCACTTTGATCTTCTTTGTTGTCTGCTGCAGTAACTCAGGACCCAAAAGATGATACTCACCCAAATCATACCAGCACAAAGGAGATCTGCACTTCCTGCCATATAAAGCCTCATAAGGAGCCATGTTGATACTCCACTGGTAACTATTGTTGTAGAGAAACTCTATCAAATTGAGATGCACGTCCCAACTACCTAGGAACTGCAGAACATAAGCTCAGAGAAGATCCTCCAAAGTTTGAATAGTCCTTTCAGACTGCCCATCTATCTGCGGGTGGAAAATAGTATTGAACCTCAATTGGGTTCCCAATGCTTTGTGCAATTGTTCCCAAAAATGACGCGTGAACTGGGGTCCTCTGTCAGAGACTATCGTTGTGGGCACACTGTGCAAACGTACTATCTCATCCACATACACTTGAGCAAGCTTCTCTACTATATACATTGTCTTCACAGGTATGAAATGAGAAGATTTTGTCAATCTGTCCACTATCACCCAGATGGAATCATGATTGTTAGATGTCCTCGGTAGACCAACTATGAAATCCATGGTTATATGATCCCATTTCCGTTGCGGTATCAGCATGGGTTGCAACGTACCTACTGGCTTCTGATGCTCAACCTTGACTTGCTGGCATACCACACACCTAGCCACAAACTCAACTACATCTCTCTTCAAACCAGGCCACCAATACAGGTCCTTCAGATTATGATACATCTTAGTCACAATTAGATGCATAACATACATCGATGTGTGTTCATCCTCGAGCACTAACTTCCTCGAATCATCAACATCGGGGACCACCATCCTACCATGATAGCAAACTAGTCCATCCTCAGACTCATGGAACCCATCACGCTTTTCGCTGCCAAACTCTGATTTGATTAACTGAACTGAAGCATCTACCTGCACTAGTACATAACCGGCCTTTAGTGTCGATTATTTAAGGCCATTAGTGTCGGTTTTAATGCGACACCTATGTGGGCACCGCTAAAAGGCCAACCATTTGGCATCAGTTCTCAAACCGACGCCACAACCCTTTGCGCGCCACCAAAAATGCGCCAGCAGGGGGTATAGGCGTCAATTATTAGCTTTGAAATCGACACCATAAACCTTCACGCCACCGAAAGCGCACCATCTGGGGCACTATCAGTGTTGGTTTATTAGTGATAACTAACGCCATCTCACCCACTGCCACGGTCATGTTGGCCAGCATGGCCGTGTTGTCTGGCCCACTGCCACGGTTGTGCTGGCCAGCTCGGGCGTGGTGTTTGGTCCACTTTCACGACCGAGGTGGCCAGCATGGCCATGGTGTCTAGGCCACTGCCATGACCATTCTAGCCAGCATGGTAGTGGTGTCTGGCCTCATTATGGAAATCGAAGTCGGTTACTAGTAGGGCAACCGATGTCAGAACCATCAACGTCGGTTTATTATTGATAACCGACGCCACATCACATGCATTAGGCGTCAGTTATAATTATTTATCTGACGTTGTAATCATTTATCATCAGTTTTAAACAAATAACCGACACCTATTTCATGTTTTTTTCTTATCAGTTTGTTGGCTTACTGTGGCTGGTCGCAGGATGAGAAACATGCAGTTCAGTTATGAACTACAGGTTTTACGACATCCATTGATATCAACCAACAACAGGCCACAAACCTACAAAATTTACAACATTAATTTTCACACATTTAGCAACCTGTAGTTCCATTCTATTTTCACACATGTAGAAACATTCATGTAGCAATGTACAGTTCCATTCATTTTCACATTCAAACATGTAGAAACATTCATATAGCAGCCAGCAGTTTCATTCATTTTTACATTCACACATGTATAAACATTTAGACACATGTAGAAACATTCAGACATGTAGAAACATTCACACATATTATAATTCAGAAATTCATTTACAAAATATTATTCTTTAGTCATTATTCGTTATCAACATCCCAATTATATGTTAAAACCCCCACTACTTGTATGGTTGTTTCCCATTCTTCTCTTACATCATTTAATTCTTCCATTGTATAGGGAGCATGTACATCTGGTAAGGCCTTTCCTGTAGTGTGGTCAGTTTTAAACACCTACAAAGAGAATGATGTATATATAATTAATAATATAGAAATAAGATTGATATATTATCTAATGATACTATATATAATACCTCAGGAATGGTATCGATGTCCACTGCGGAATATTTGATAATCATGTGCATAAATCGCATCACATAGTATGCACATGCCCATCTGTTGTCTTGTGTAGCACACTATAAATTGAAACATACAAAATATTAAAAAATACAACTAATTAAGCATTGTTCACATAAATAATATATACATTGCAGTCGGGAACTTACATCCACATTTTTCCAAAATTATTGGCTGGTTCTTTTTCCTGGGGACCTTTCCTCCGGCCTTTTTGAACTCATATAAACCCCTACATGTTAATGTAACACAATACATTGCATAATTAAATAGTAATATAATAACATATGATAACGGATATGAAAATGAAATATTTCTCACCAGAATAATGCCATTTTCATTTTGTGTCCATATTTTGAATTCAATTTAGTCCCCTTAGGTTCTAGATAATAGACAGTGAATGTCTCGGGGACAATAACTAGTAACTACCAATGCATACCACTAGAGGTAAAAAAGTTAAAAATTAATAACTCAAAATCTACAATAAAAATGTAATTTTCTCAAGTCCAAATTATAAGCAAAGTAAACTTACTCCACATTGAATGGAGCTATTATCACCGTCTTGTTATTTTGAGCAAAATTTATAAAAGCATCACAACAAAATTGTTGAACTTACGGAGGGTCTTTAGCTACTAGACTAATCAAAGATGGAATCAAAAATCCTACATGTTTGAATGAAAAATCTGCACATATTTTCTCTAAGTAGCTGAAAAACATGTATTATGTATGCATTAATAAATAAGAAACCAGATCACCAGATCCTACACAAGGTATATGGATGTATAAAGAAGATCTCACCTTATCCATAGCTCTATCACAGATGTATTCAGCCAATCATATCGAAACAACTCCAAAATATCTTGTATAAATAGTTTGCTTTCATATGATTGACCTACATCATCCGCATCTATAGAAACAGTTATAGGGCAATTTATATCATGTTCGCCTAACCATATTGCCATACCCCTACAATTAGGACCTAACGGGACAGGTAGGTCCTGTGGAACCCAACTTGGTAATGTAGGAGGTGGAGATGGAGGCCTAGATGCTCTGGGTGTCTTCTTTTTAACGTGTATATATATATAATTTCAGATCAATTGACATCATATTCACACACTAACAATTTAACGCAATGTAAATTTACCATACAGTTTCAGTATAGAGGACATCCACTTTTGGCCACAATATCACTCTGCCTTCTGCCTCACCAAGAGTTTCACAATCTGGGTGGGCATATGGCAATGGAAGATCCATCCCATTAGGGAATATACGTACTGGGCTCACACGAACCCAACCAGCTGGTAATGGAGACCCATGAAATATTTCCTATGGTAGGGATAGGTAAGCCGACGACTCTGCAATGAAAAATTCCTTACTTTTTAGATGGCATGGCTTCAACCCCTACAAATTTTTGTGTAAAGAATGTTATATACATATATACATATCATCTTAAAAACATATCATCTTGAAAAGACTAGTTACTATGTCATAAAAATACTTACAGCGGATGTGCTAGGTGGTGGGTCTATAGGATTACTCCCAACCTCTACAGTTGGAGTAGAGCGGGATGCCATAGGTACTGTCTGCTGAGTGGCAGTCAGAGATGCCTGCCACTTGCTCATTGCTTCTACGAGTTTCCTATCAACTATATTATCTACATGTACATGGATAAAAGAAATGTTAGCTTCTGATTATTGAATTCTCTTTTACAGTAACATTATAAAGAAAGAATAGGTTACCTCTTCTTGTGAAAGTCCTGCTTTTGGGAAACGTTTGCGCTGGGATGACCCAAAGAACGCTTTGATGCCCACACTAGCACCTACAGCCCTTACACGTCCAGGATGCTCTGGGTTACCCAGAGCAACTGTCAATTCATCCCTTGTGCCCTCAGGGATGAACTTGCCTTGTTTCCTCAGCTCGTGCAGCTCCCTCTAATTGCCAAAACAAAAATTTGTAATTAAGTAAACATCACAAATAATCAATATTCAAACGATTGCTCTAAGAGTTGTATTTTACCATTTTTGCAGCCGCCTCAGCAGTTGCGGGCTTCCTTATTTCTCCCTTCTTATTTTGCCTCCCAGCTATCCATACATCATGGCGAGGCAGAGGTGTGGTACCTATAGTAGAGGACTCCTAAGTAGCAACAGACTGAGCAGTAGACTCAGCCTGTAGTCTTTAGCGAATGCCTGCATACCCCTTTGGACCCATTGTGTGGTCATGCACATTCAGTGCACGCCTTGCTTTTTGCGCCTCACTGAGGGCCTAGTTAGTATGCACATTAATTATTTGGTTAGTAACACTAAATGTTAATCTTGAATAGGTGAATACAACATATATTAATTAAATTGGGAGTGGCGCCTAATACCTTGAATTCATTAGTTTGTCTAGAAGCAAAAAACGCGTCCCATTCTTCTTGGTCCAGGAAGTTCCACTATTCAGTGGATGTCTTCTTCCTCTTGTCACCTTCTTTTATGTATTCTTGGGTGAGATTTGTCCTATAGTTCCTTAGGAATCTCCCATAGTGTTGCATCACACATTTACGATGCAACTTTTCATCCAATTCAAATATTCTATACAAAATAGAATTGCTATTAACTAGTATCCAAAAATATAGTAATCTACAAAATAGAATTGCAAATTAATAATAACTCACGCATAAATCCTTCCATATTACGTATTTCTTCCCCTTAGGAACTTTATGCCAAGAATCTATCTTATAACCGCAATGGCTACGAGTAACATACCCAAGATATGAAACAAATGAATTATGATTCACTCCAATTACATTTCCTGCATTATCAAAATCCACAACAAGTTTGGGTCCATTGCCCCTTTGTGCTATTAACTTCTTCATCACAGTGATGCCCCTTCTCTTGTCAACTTTTTGGTGCTTCTCATCAAGTGCCTCAAGTGCTTCAAAGGGTACATGTGCATCATCAACCTAAAATTTGTCAAAATAAACACACTTACATGATATAACTATAAATGGACATATTGATATGAATATATGATATATTTTTAAAACTTACATTGTGAGGCGACACATTGATGTCCTCACCCTCAAGGTAATCATCAGCATGATCATCAGGAGAATGCTCAGCCATCTAAAAGTTCACATTCACATTGTAAAGTTCACATTGTAAAGTAATTCACATTGTAAAGCTCACATTGTAAAGTTCACATTATAAAGTAATTCACATTGTAAAATTCACATTGTAAAGTTCACATTCACATTGTAAAGTAATTCACATTTTAAAGTTCACATTTATAAAAATAAAACATATAAAAAATATAAACATGCCTCTAATATTGTGATTTTTTATCAATTAACAATCCTTCATTGCGATCTCCGCGCACATACAAGTCATCATTAGCTTCAATATTTGCTGGTATTGGAAACCCAACTGAGAATGGACTGGAGTCATCATACTTATCATAGTACTCTTCTTCATCTATAGGATCTTCAATGAACTGTCTTTTACCATGAAGAACAACCAACCATTTATCATTTTCAGGATCATCGATATAAAATACTTATTTTTCCTGTGATGCCAATATGAATGGTTCACTCTTCTCGCCAATATGAATGCCATTTATCATTTGATAGTTTCAGTAATATCATCTGGTGTTTGAGATAGTTGATGTAAGACTTTATCTTCAAACCACTTAATAAATGTCTTGTTATGCTCTCTAGCAAGCCACATTGTATTGGCTCGAGGATATTGTCTCTTGATGAAATTGGTATGTTCCTCGATATAAACACTCACTTCATTCATGTTGTGCAAAATATACAAGTGACCTTGTTCCAACTGCTCACGGCTGATTACTTTCACCCGTGATCCCGAAATTCCATTGCCAAATTGCTCCTCAATATTCTTGTCATTACCAGGAGTGTCATTACCACTGAGAAAGTCATTGCAAAAATCCATAACCTCACTCGCCACATAACCCTCAATAATACTCCCTTCAAGCTGATAATAGTTTCGAACATCACTTTTAAAAATGCTCATGTATCGTTCAAAGGGATACATCCAATGCAAGAAAACTGGTCCTAACATTTTCACTTCCCTAGTCAAGTGGACAACAAGATGTACCATTATATCAAAGAACGACAGAGGAAAATACATCTCAAGTTGACATAGGGTAACAACCACTTCTCTTTGCAAATTATCGAGAGTATCAGGGTCAATAACTTCGCTACACAGACTGTTGAAAAAGAAACAAAGTCTGGTGATTGCAAACCTTACATGCTTCAGCAATATAGATCGAATTGCCACAGGCAATATTTGTTGCATTAGAGTGTGACAATCATGAGATTTAAGACCTATCAACTTTAGATCTTTCATTGATACCAATCTACGGATGCTGGATGAGGAACCCTGTGGCACCTTAATATTTACCAAACATTCACAAAAAGCTTTCTTCTCCTTTCTAGACAATGTGTAACAAGCGGGAGGTCAGTATGTTCTCTGATTTCCCATTTCACGTAATTCTGTTAATTCTGACCTTATTCCCATTTCATGTAGGTCCAGTTTGTATTTTATCCCATCTTTAGTCTTACCTGGTATATTCAACAAAGTACCAATGACACTATCACAGACATTTTTCTCAACGTCCATGACATCGATACAATGTCTGACTGTCAAAGAACTCCAATAAGGAAGATCCCAAAATATTGACTTCTTCTTGAATAAAGATTTGTCACTCCATGTAGACATAGTACATTGTGCTCTCTTACCAAATTCATTGACAAAGTCTATTACTCTTTCATAAACAACCTCCCCAGGTATAGGTTTAGGTGCACTCCATTCCTCATTCAATCCATTGCACTCCATTCCTCATTCAATCCATTGAATGCTTTCTGCTTCCTACGATACAGATGGAATTTTGTAAGAAACCTTCGATGACTGAGATATACAGTCTTACCTCCATGTTTTAGTCTTGTTGAATCAGTGTTCTCTTCACATATAGGACACACTTTAGCTCCTTTGACACTATATCCAAACAAATTCCCATATGTTGGAAAGTCATTAATAGTGCAAAACAACATAGCATGCAAAAAAAATGTCTCTCTTTGTGAAGCATCATAGGTCATCACACCTTCACCCTAGAGTTTCTTTAACTCATCAATCAGAGGTTCAAGATAAACATCAATATCATTTCCAGGTTGTTTAGGGCCAGATATCAACAATGACAGCATTACATACTTATTTTGCATACACAACTAGGGAGGAAGATTGTATATAACAAGCATGACTGGCCAAGTGCTATGTTGGCTGCTCAATATCCCGTACGGATTCATCGCATCTGTACAAAGCCCAAGTCTTAGATTCCTGACTTCTTCACCAAATTCAGGGTACAATAGATCAATCTTCTTCCATTGTGGGGTATTAGACGTATGTCGTAGGATCCCATCATTATTTTTCTTAACATATGCATGCCACCTCAAATTCTTTGCATCTTTTGGATTGGCAAACAAGCATTGAAACCATGATATTATAGGTAGATACCACATCACCTTGGCAGGAGAACCAATTTTGGACTCCCCCAAAGTCGTCAATTTATACCGTGACGCACCACATTTTGGACAATCTTTCAAATCTACATAGTCCTTTTGAAATAATACACAATCATTCGGGCATGTGTGTATCTTCTTGGCATCCATTCCCATTGGGCACAACAATTTCTTAACCTGGTATGTTGAGATTGGCAGCTCGTTTCCTTAAGGAAGCATTTCTTTCAACAAAGACAACAATGACGTGAAGCTTTTGTCGCTCCATCTATTGTTAGCTTTCAACTTATACAATCTCAATACAGTGCTAAGCTTTGTAAACTTAGTACAACCTGTGTATAATGCTATCTCAACATCATGCACAATGTTTCTGAAAATGGGAGGTGGATCAGTGTGCTCTACCCCACAACTATCCAGCATCACATCAACGATGTCTACTGGAACTGGTTCATTCACATCTACATCATCGGAGGCAATTTCTTCTTCCACACAAGCACTTCTATCGACATCCATTGGTTTCAGGTTTGATATTCTTCCATGCCAGTGCCATTATGTATAGCCTTGTATAATCCTGTTGCACATGACATGACTTTTGATTTCATCACCAGTGATGACTTTCAAGTTGTTACCGCAATGCCTACATGGATAGTAGAACCTATCTCTAGGTTGTTTCCTATGTTCCTTGGCAAATCTAATAAACTGGTCAAGACCATATATAAACTCTGGGGTGCAGTGATTGTGAATGGACATCCATGATCTACCCATTCTATGATCAAAGAGAAAATAAGTATATATTACAACAAGGTTAGGGTCTAGGGTTAATAGATTAGAGTTTTTGCAAGGTTAAAACTTTAGGCCAACAAATACATGTGTTGTCATTCTTATATATAAGAAATGTGTACCACCTATCCCATTCTTGAACACCTAATCTCACTAGTAAATGTATAATGTGTATTGGGTTTTCAAGAAAATTTTGGCAGCATTTCCTCGCTGTTCTCCAAGTACATATGTACTTAGAGAACAAATGGGGAAATGTTGTCGAAATTTTCTTGAAAACCCAATACACATTATACACTTACATCCTAAGTGAGATTAGGTGTTCAAGAACAATCCCAAACCGGGGACTATCCAAGATTTACTCCTAATGAGTAAATCTTGGACAGGTTCCTAGGCCAACAAATACATGTGCTGTCATTCTTATATATAATAAATGTGTACCACCTATCCCATTCTTGAACACCTAATCTCACTAGTAAGTGTATAATGTGTATTAGGTTTTGAAGAAAATTTCGGCAGCATTTCCCCACTATTCTCCAAGTACAGATGTACTTAGAGAACAAACGGGGAAATGCTACCGGAATTTTCTTGAAAACCAAATACACATTATACACTTACATCCTAAGTGAGATTAGGTGTTCAACAACGGTCCCAAACTGGGGACTATCCAAGATTTACTCCTAATGAGTAAATCTTGGACAGGTTTCTAGGCCAACAAATACATGTGTTGTCATTCTATAACATTGATTTCAACATTTCGAGTGTCCATGCATGTTCATCATCAAGATAAATATTACACATAAATTAGTATGATCTAGGGATGGAGAGATTCATAATTGATTTCAAAATTTCAAACTAGCTCAGGCATTATCATCAATCTACATCATACAATAGGGATTCATATAGATGTTAGGGTGACACATCACTACAAAATCAGAGATTTAACATTTGGGTTTTAATATCTTACGTTGATTGATCACAAGATTTTAGCAATATAGTTAATTCAAGATTATGATGAAATGTGTATTAGGGTTGTAATATCTTAATTCAACATGCATCAAAATTTACAGAATTAGGTCAAGCATTAGTATTCAATTGCAAATGTATCTTCTTCTTCCCGCTCCCTCCTTACCAAATGGATAAAAGCAAGGCCACGACTGTGTGGGCTGGCCACGACCATGGCAGTGTTGGCCTACCACGGTTGTGCTGGCCAGCACAGCCGTGGTAGGCCAACACAGCCATAGCCATGGCCGGCCCACACGGTCGCGGCCTTGATTTAATCCATTTGGTAAGGAGAGGGAGAAGGAGGAAGAAGAAAAGGTGGAGGACCAGCCCACACAGTCACTAGCGCTGGTGCATATTGTGAAATCCCACACAGAGCAAGGTACCTACTTGAGGGCGAAGGAAGAAGAGTGGGAGTAGGTACCTTCAGGAAATTGACGAGGAGAGAAGGGCAACCAGCGGCAGGAGGAGCAGGTGGACCAGGAGGAGCAGGAGACTACCGGCAAGGATTGCAGCAGCGGCATCGGCGTCGGCGAGGAGAGCACCAGCAGCAGAGGCGCCAACAGAGAGCAGAGAAGGAGAGGCAAGCGGTGGCGGTGGTGAGCAGCTACAATAGTAGCAGGCGGTGGCGCGGAGGCAGGCGACAAGTGACACAGCAATGGTCGGGAACTGGAGCAAAATCGATCGATGAAATAGAAGAAAGGGGAAGAGTTCGCTGTGTGTGGGGGCATTTAAGTTACTAAAAGGCGTCGGTTATCCATAACAACCGACACCTTTATTATTAAGTGTCAATTATCCAAAGACAACCGACTTCAATTGGACATTCCTTTACCCTAATTTTTTTGGCAGGGACGGCGCCCACACACTTATCATGTCGGTTATGCTAAGAAAACCGAAGCCCATAGTGGAACTTTTGGCACAAATTTTATCTTCATTCAACATCGGTTATTTGGTAAAACACTGACGTTGTATCTGATACTTTGGTGCAATTTTTTTTTACTCGAAAAAATTGGATTTCGCGGGCTACTTTAGGCGTCGGTTTGGTTTCTTCAACCGAAACTGAATGAAAAGTGATATCTGTGTCTAGCTGGTCTTCAAATATAGACGTCGGATGTCCTTATTAACTAACGTTTAATGTTAACAATGTCAGTTTTACTAAAAAATCTACGCCTCTAAAAGCGACGTTGAACGTTGTTTCTGTAGTAGTGTTGTTGTGCATCTTTGATCTGCTGTCTCAACATAGGCTTTACTTGCATCTGTGCCAACAATCCTACCAACAAGGAGACTTCCAACCGTACATTCATCTACCGTAAAGAGACAAACATATCCCGCCTATGGCAAACCAAGGAACTCAACTGTGCCTTCTTCATAGGAAGAGAAGAAGACTTCCTGCTAAGCACATCAGCTACCATGTTCACCTTACCAGGATGACACTCAATGGTGCAATCATAATCATTGATCAACTCCATCCAGCGACACTGTCACATGTTCAGCTCACTCTGCGAGAAGATGTACTTCAAGTTCTTATTATCTGTAAAGATCTAAAACACTTCCCCATAAAGTTCTTATGATTCTGCGATTGACTCCACCTTCTTTGGGTCTACTCTAACTCCTTCTCCAGATATCACATGACCCTAGAAAGTCACTTCTTCCAACCTGAACTCACACTTACTAAACTTGGCATACAACTGGTGTTGGCGAAGAAGATTCAACGCTCGTCGAAGATGATGTTCATGCTCTTGACTATCATGACTATAGATAAAGATGTCATCTATAAAAACCACAAAAAACTGATCTAGAAACAGACGAAACACTCTGTTCATCAGATCCATGAAATAAGTAGGTGCATTACTTAGCCCAAACGGCATAACCACAAACTCAAAGTGACCTTACCTTATCCTAAAAGCTGACTATGGTATGTCCTCATCCTTAATTCTTAACTGATGATATCCATACCATAGATTAATCTTTGAGAACACTGTATCACCACACAACTAATCCAACATATTGTCTATCCTCGGTAATGGGTACTTGTTTTTTATCATAACTTTGTTCAACTATCGGTAATCTATGCACAAATGCATCGACCCATCCTTCTTCTTTACGAACAGGATCGGGGAACCCCCTCAAGGTTAGGACCTTTTGCCTTGGTATCCACAACGTGAACTAAGAACGCCTTACATCCTTACCATAGAAACTTCTCTACCACCATAGGTGATACTAAACATGTCGGAAGGATCTTTCTATCTCCCTGGAAGATCCACTTCTCACTATCGTCATCAAACAGTGCTTGCTTGGAACCACAATCCAACACAACCTTATACTTTTCTAAGGTATCCATTCCAAGGATCACGTCAAATCCATGCATATCAAGTGGTATAAGACCCACTTGTATACTGTGTCCCGAAAAGGATAAAATACAAGATGGACACTCCTCTCGAAGCAACACCGGTCCAACAAGAGGGGTTTCTAACAACGGACTATCTCTCTTACAACTAAAAAGTAAAAGATAGTTATCAAGTGTACTATGTGTAATAAAAGAGTGCGTAGAACCCTGTACAACTATAATAGATATAAAGCAAGAAGAAGACAAATCAGAATGAATTAACTCCATCTGACATGCCACCACTCGCGGGTTGACTATCGCCTCTGGCTGACTCATAGCATAAAATCGAGTTGTTGCTTGCTATCATCCACGTCCTCTGCTTCCTTAGGCAGATGATCGAGCTTGTGATGCTTGACCACATCCTCATCCTCTATTACCACTAGACTGTTGTCTATCTGACCCTTGTTGATTTTGCCTCAGCTGCTATGTCACTTCAACATCTCTCTTTGGGAAATTTGTCCTGAAATGCCCAACCTGACCACAAAGATGACATGACTGGTCTCTCTGTTGTGGCCTAGATGACCCTGTCACTGCCACTGAAGCTGTACTATGGGCTTTGGATAGTGAAAATCCATGCCCTCTTCCCTTACTCGGAGACCACTGTGACGGCGCACTAGAACCTTGTATCACAGAAGGTGCTGAAAACCTTGGTTTTTTAAAGCCATCAAACCTCTATCTCGGGAACTGAGCAGGCCTTTTCTTGGTCATGGATACTCTCTTCTCCTTGATAGACCATTCTATCCTTCAGACAGACTCTAAAAACATGGCGAATCTCTCCTGGTTCTCCAAAGTAGCAACAGGTGTTGTCAAATCAGCGCTCAAACCTTTCACAAACAGTCTGATTCTCTCGTCATCTGGCATCGCCATGTGAGGACAAGACCTCAGCAGGTCCATAAACTTGGCTTCATACTCAGTGATGCTCATCAATCCTTGGCGCAGACGCTCAAACTGGTTGATCTTCTCATCCAGATACATCTTCAAGAAGTATCGACTGATGAACTCCCATCAGAAAACATCCCAACAGCTAACCTCATCGGGTCACTTCTCCTCCTCGATGGCCCACCAGTGGCCAGCACTACCTTTCAAAAGGTAGACAACATGCTTGACTTTTTCTGCTTTAGGGATGTCAAGGATTCAAAAGGCCTTCTCGAGACCTGTCAGCCAAAGATCTGCATTCGTTGGATCAGCCATTCCAGCATAATCTGAAGCTCTGACTCGGCGAAGCCGCTCAAAGGTCTTCCCAATACCTGATGTTTCACCATGGGGAGCATGTGCTCTTGGCGGAGGCACTGGTAACCTTTCCACCATGAGATTCATCGCAGCTATTAATTTTCCCATAATCTGTTGATAGGTAGGATTTTTAAGAATAGTTGGATCAAGTTGGGGGACCTCAGGCACCCGATCTTCATGTGCCTACACTCTTGCTCCAATTGATGCAACATCACTGCTCTCTGCAGCATGTTCTCAATGGTTTCCAGAAATCTTTAAGTTTATCTTCTACTGAGAGCATAAGGATATTGTAAGAAAATCTAGAAAACTCACAAGAACAGACACAACCCTAGTCCTAGATCCCTGTAGACTCAGTGAACCTAGAGCTCTGATACCAAACTTCTAATGTGATTATAACATCCCTGACCTGGGTTATGCCTTAACCCTGGGAGTTTTGCTTAAGAAAGTTAATTAGATCCTTAATTTTATTTTGTGAAAAGTAATTAAGGCTTAAGAGGAACTTATGTTTCAATTTTGGTCCTATTTGAATAATGTTGAAACAGTGTTTGATTATTTTGGACTAAATTGCAAATTACCCAAGTGGAGGGGTTAACATGAAAATGTTACATGATAACATGTTCCTCATGTGTTGAAGCATCATATGAATGAGTATGATGTAGTGGTATGGATTTCACAAGCCTGAGTACCAAGAAAGAGCTGATAAAGCAATGTTTGTACATTAAAACCAAGTTTTGGTGTAAAGTGTAATTTACCCAAAACCTAGGGTTCAATATGCAAATTACCAATTTAATGAGGTCCCTTATACTTCTTGGAATCATGTTGAGCAAATAAAATGAGAGGGGCGCCTCATTTGAATTACTTTGGAGGAGAGAGAATCTTGATATTAAAATAATCAAGATTTAAGCATAATTGAAACCCTGATTCAATTTAATGCAAAAATAAATAAAAAATTTGAAATGCCTTCCAACCAAAATTGTAAGGGTTTAATTCAGATATATGTGGACGTTTTTTTGATATGAAAGGACCACGAAATATCTTAAGGAGGTGAAATACCCACTCACATTATTATAAGAAAAAGAAATATCCACTCACTTATGGATATTATTATAAAATGATTTAAGGTGCTTAATTTTCTTTTCTTTGATTGTGGATAATTGAGAGGAATAAGAGGCAAAGAGGATATCATATTCCCTAAGGAAGATAAGGGGGCAAGTGGCAAGGATAAGGGGTAGATAATTCCTATTTTCTCTCTCCTAATTGAGTTTTTAATAAAAATTGCATATAAGCTCATTTATCCATAGAGTAAAAGGGTAAATTTCGAATTCATTTCCACCCTTTGCTTGCAAAACGAACTTGGGATCTTGGGATCAAGAGGAGAACTAGCCCCAAACTGTTGGTAAGCTTCTTGACTCTCTTTCACCTTGAATCCATGTGGAAATCACAAATCAATGCATGATTTCTTCCTATCTTGATTCCCTCTTCAATTCTAACCATTCCTTTTCACTCAAAGCTTGAGGACGAGTCTTGGGACAGTGAAAGGAGTTGTATCCACCATTGTTGATGTGATCTTGAAGCTTTGGAGCTCAATTGGAGGTGGGTTTTATAACTTGAAACCCTCTACATTGTTATTTAACTATCAATCTTGCAATTTCATTGATTCCTTCATCTCCTTGATTAATTGCTTGTTGAAAATGGTATTTCCATGAAATCAGATGTACTAGGAGTTACATGAATGATTGTAGATGATGATGACATCATCTTGGACACTTTTTCCAAAGAATTGTATCTCATTCGGTTTCAACATGTTGCTCATTCAGTTTCAACCAAAATCGTTTGAAAGCAAACAGTTTTATCAAACTGTTTGAAATTAAACAGTTTCAAACCATTTGGGAGAGTTTACCATGGTTGACCGTTTGGTAATTATGATGTTAATGGTGATGGTTGATGACCTATCAAATTTGACTAATGAATTCCAAAGGGGTCATCAGTTGAAGGTTAATTAATTAGTAAACCCTAATCGGGTTAAGAGCGGATTTTCAATTTGGTTAATTGAGGTTATTGGGTTGACTTATCCCAAACGGTCTCAAGACCGTTTGGAGGTCATCCAAGACCGTTTGGAGGTCGAGGGTTAAGTTTGGTTGAGTAATTGAAGGTCCAGAGATACCAAATTGAAATGCAATTAAGTGCAGATTTGATGATCAATCTAATGATCTAAACCCTAATGGAATTTCATAAAATCCAAGGATAGGATGAGGCAAACGGTCTCAAGACCATTTGGAGGTCATCCAAATGACCTCAAGACCGTTTGGGGTCTGGTCATATCAAAAATTTGATAATGATTCATTAGTTGCAATGGAATCAATTCCACAATGTTGATCATTGATGGCTATTCGATTCCAAGCCCTAATTGAAGGTTCCTTGAGTTGAAATCCTAGATTAATTGGGTTCAAAACCATAATTTATGGTCTACTTGAAGGTTGATTCAATAGTTCAAGTGGTAAATAAATCAAGTACTCAATTGATAACCGGTTCATCCATTGAAATCATGAATCGTGTAAGTTTTGAAACATCTTTTTGGTCCATTCGGTTTTGAGAGGGTTTGGACCAAACGGTCTCAAGACTGTTTGGGTCCAAACGGTATCAAGACCGTTTCATTCCAAATGGTCTCAAGACCGTTTGGGACCAAACTGTCCCAAACCATTTGGAGACCCAAGCCTAAATAGTTTCAAACCGTTTAGAGATCAAAGGGTCAAGATCGTTTGGTGATTTAAAGTGATCAACTCGATTGATAACTTAATGTGATGAAGGACCAATTGACCCTATAATTGATTACTGATTTATCTTAAAGAAAATCACCAGGGTTGTACCTTTAGGGTACCAAATGATTGGTAATATTTGATGAATTAATCCTTGAAGCCTAAATAAGCAATATTATAAAATACTATGTCAAATTGAATGTTCTTAGTTGAAGGTTTGATTGACCCAATCTAACCAAGTTTGACATATTTAATATCCTAGAGAGGATGAGAGAGAGAAAGAGAGAGGAATCCATACATGTAGAATAATCATGTAATGGATAAGCCTCAATACCTTCAATATGAATAAACCATAAATTTTAGGGAATGATCCATGATAAAGAGAGCATGAAACCTTAATCAAGAAGATTGATGAACCTTAACTCTAATTAGGTCAATGCTAGGCATAATCCTAATATATGGTAAGGATATAAACCCTAATCTAGGGTGATGTGATGTGAATAGTAAACCCTAATCAAGGGTGATGACATGTGAAACCCTAATTCATGGTAATGTGATTCAAAACCCTAATTGGAATGAATAGTAAACAATAATTGTGGGTTATTGAATGTGAAACCCTAATCTAGAGTAATGTCTTATGAAACCCTAAATAAGAATGATATTATGTGGAACCCTGAATAATGATGGGATGTGAGACTCAAACCCAGGGTGATTCCATGTAATGATATATGAAATCCTAGTGATGGTATAATAGTCAATACACTAAAGTAGGGTATGACTAATTTAATTGGGTAAGATGAGCATGTTACACCCATGGAGGGTGAAATTGATAAACCTTATCAATGGTAATATTGATACTCTAATGTGTAAGGATATAAGGGACAAGATAATGCCTAGATCATTATATGTCCAACTCTATACATGTGTAAGAACCCGATACACCTTACAAAGATGAGGACATGAAACTCTTAGGAATGATGTATGTAACATCAAATTATGACGTGGATAACATCCTAAGAGTTGAAATACCTAAAGTGGTTGATAATGGATTATTCTATATCAACAATGCTTAAACATTAGATAAGTCCATATCATTAAAGATAGTTGGACAATACTAATGTGTAACCTATGCACTATATGATGAAAGTGATAGGTGAATGGTTAAAAGTATTAAGAGGGAAATACCTTAATACAAGGTCAGTTGATTATCTTAAGCAAGATGAAATGAGGAGAAAAGTGATACATCAGGACATGATGGATATCACATTTAGCATTTCAGGGTTGTTATACCTATACCTTGATGCATCTCAATCCAACATACTTGGATAAGAAACACAAGAAGAGTGTGTTATGTAAATTAAAACAATGAATATGTAACGAATTCAATGCACTTTGATAAGTGTTAGATAAATAATATGAGAAAGGGGTTAAGCCAAGGTAATGGGAATGATATAAATATACCATGGTAAGGTTGAGAGATGAACTCATACCTTGAATTGATATTCATAAATAATATATGAAACCTTAGCATAAGATCATAACCCTAATATAGGGTGAAGGTATGTGAAACTCAAATCTTGAGTTATAGTGCATGAGCCCTAATATTGGGCAATATGATGGTAAACCATAACTCTAATGTTGAGGCTATGAGTTGAGAAACCCTAATCTCAGATAATGCTATATGAAACCTTAAAATGAAGTTATGAGAAATCATGATGAAGGTTGATATTATATGAAACCTCAATATAGGGTGATGCTAGGTAAACCCTAATTGATAAGAATGGGAGACCCTATTCCTAACAATGGAATAGTGACTAAATATTGATAATTGAAATACTTAAAGAGATTGGTAATGGATAACCCTATATCAATAATGCCTCAACTCAAAGGTGAGTCCATATTATTGGTAATGGTTGCATATTCCAAATAAGTGATTTAGATAAAATACATTACATGATATTATGATGATCTGGTGTATAAAGTATTAGGATGGGAGATACCCTAATACCAAACAAGTTGGTGAACTCAAGTAAGATAAAGGTGATGAGGGAAGTGATATATCAACACATGATAGATATCACATCCAACACCTCAAGATAGATATACCTTGAAGTATTCTAAATCCCCTATACTTGGGGAATAGCACACAAAGTATGTCATGACAAGTGTTACATTATGAAGTAATGCTCTTTGATAAGTATAAGCTAGTATGCCCTATGAAAAGGTTATATCAAATCAATAAGACTTGATGTAATCATATTCGGACAAAGTTGAGAGAGAGACTTATATATCTTGTGATGATAATTCATTTAATGATGAGTGATGAGAATAAATAAGTATGATCAAATGCTTGTGTTATCAATGTTGGCTCCTAGCTGTATGGAGCAATGACTTAGGGCTTGATCATGAATGACATGATCCTGAGAACCTAAATGGTTAGTTATGGATAACTCTAATGGAGGGTGATGTTATGTAAGAGAAACCCTAATCCTAAATAAGGGAATGTAGATGCTACTCTTACTTTGCATAAGTGATGATATGTACTTGATATAATTGTTTCTATGTAATAATCATACAGGTGGTCATGAGATAATGAGCATAGCCAGGTATGAGCTATGATGTATTAATTATTTAAATGCCTTATGGGCTTTGTAAGCCATTATATGTGTTGTAACCTAGTAAGAGGTAACAAGAGACTAATGGGCTTTGACATCCATGTGAAATGCTAATGTAGCAAGTATCATGTTCACCTTGGTCAGATGACCTGAAAGTTTTAGTTACCAAGATAAGTGGTAACAAGTATTATATGATGAACTGAGGGTATGAATACCCAGATTTAATAAGTATGATAATGATGTTGTTGAGAGATGTGAACTTTCAAGAAATGAAATGAGGGACTAAGATCCAAATGTCTTATAAAGACTAAGAAGTAATTGATGAAAATAGTACATGTTTCTTTATAGAATTTGTCATAATAATTCCTATTTGAGAAATTGACTGATGCTAAAAGAATATACTAATGTACTTAATTAATCAAGTGAAATCCTATCATGTAGAGCCATGACCATAGATCCATCATCGTTATCAATAGGTAATGGTGAAATGGGTGTTCCGCGGAAAAACCCAAAACACATATTTTAAATATGTGGGGGCAATGGGCGAATGTATCTTGACATCCTAATGAGGGAATTGAGGAAAGGTAAACATTAAACCTCTCAATCCTTCATTATTGTATCGGGATGGATGTACCACGAATCTCCCAATGGTTAGGACAGATGCAGCACACATCTCCCAATAATATTAATGTCGGATCGATGGAGATAAACAAGAAATCTCACAATTGTGAAGAGAGTACAACACGCCACTATAACTCTATAGCGAAGTTGCCAGTATACCCTGTAAATCTATATAGTAGAGACACAAGATGTCCTAGATGTTGTCTCGTACTGACTGAGATGTGAGAGGTCTTGGTAGCCGGCTCTACCGTTGACCTTGTATGGTACCGATTTCGACTTCGCAATGGTCGGTTGGAGTATGAGTGGAATACCTCATCTCCTCAGGGCATAAGTGTGATTGTAAAATGTAATCAGCCGTATAGCATGTTTGCTTAAGGATTGAATACGAAAATTCATTGGCTGATGTTACATTTCTTTTATGCATCTCTAGTTGATAGATGTTATTCATATCTCTTTATACTCATTGCAAGTAGATGGATGAATTATGATTCTATCATGGATAAATGCCATGCTCTGCTTAGGAAAGGAGATTACGTTATTCTGTTCATTAAATGATTAATACTGCTGTTAATATATATAAGAACTACTACTCGGTTTTATTCTAATAAACTACTATAACCGTATTTTGGCAGAGAGTTATATCTCCCGCTGGGGTAATTTATAATTGTCTCACCCCCATGGGATCCAACTTTTTAGGTAAATGCAGAAGAAGAAGCAGGAACCCTATAGCAAGGGAAAAGCAGCAGCAACAATAGGGACAATAGTAATAAATCAGGTGGAGGCACTAGATGCCAAGTTTTGTATAGATAGTAGTCCTATGTGTCATCTTTGTACTCTCAGGTCCTCATAATTTATAATTAGTGTTTTTCAATGAATCGATCTGAGATTTTGTCTTGATGCCTTGAGGTTCTTATGCTGTCTGTATATAATGTTAAAAGGGCAGCTGATGTTGTAATCCTCGAGAAGAGATGGTTCAAGTCATGTACTTATGAACCAGAATGTAAATGTTATACTTTGGTTCTTGATGAAAGAGTTTTCCTATGTTTGGATCTCTTTGCCAAAAGTTTTAATTTTTAGTGATTTTCAGTAATCCGCTACAAATGATTCGCTTCTGCTTAAGTAAATCTTGTTTTTGTGAGTTGGATGCCACAATTTAGTGGTATCAGAGCTCTAGGTTCGCTGAGTCTACAGAGACATAGGACTAAGGTAGTAGAGTTTGTTCTAGTGTCTTCCAGAGTATCTAATAGTGTCTTGTACTCATATAGGAGAAGAAGAACTTGAAGATGACCGGGTCACATGAGGAGTTTGCTACAGAAAACACCAATGTTGCACCAAGAAGGGGTGCAGGGGATCAGAGCAGAGAAGAACATATACCTACACATCCCCAGTTTAACCTAGCCATGATAGAGAGCCCAGCTTTCCCTGCTCTGTTTGAGAAATTTAGGACAACTATGATGCACATAGTAGATCATGCATTAGCAATGAAACCTAGACTACCATCCCCCAATGATGAAGTTTGGAACTCCAATAGGTTTCCTGCTCAACATCATCCTATTGGAGAAATGATTAATGATGAAAAGAATAGGATACAATCTGAAACCAGGATTTTCCATAGGTGTAGGAAGCTTGGACAAATCAGACCTAATTGTCTAGAAAAGGAATATAAAGGAAGAATTGAGAAAAGACCTATCCAAATCCAGGAACAGAGGCCTGGTAGTTCCAAAAAGAAGATTTTTTTGGTACCATCGGTACAACCAAGGCCTAGTGCACCAAGGCAATGGTCATATAGAGGGTAAAGAACCCTCTAGAACATATCTAGCACCCAGAATTTGCTACCAATGTAGACAGGTAGGACATCTGGCAAGATATTACTCAGCCAGAAATGTTATGGCAAATCAACCTCAGAGGTAGAATCAGCCTGAGGCAGTGAACCATCCACGAATCATGACAGGTTAGACAAAATAATGTCATTCTAACATGTCATTTTATGGTTTCCTGAGTTTAATTGAGAAAGAAATTGATTGAGCTTTCCTTGATTAGTCCTATGAGGACTTACATTTTGCACAGTAAACATTATAAATGTTTAATATTGTGCTTACCTCTATGAAAAAGGATGAGGTATAGAAGAGATGCCTGGATAAAATTCAGGAATGTTAAATCCTATACGTGTGATAATATAAAAAGGAAGAAATATGATAGTATAAAAAGTGCATACTACTTAATATCAGTATTTATATACCCTGGCCAGGTATAAAACTATTGATGATAAAGTGAGTATGGAAACTCCTAGATTGTTATCTTTTTTATTGCTCTAATCAAGCAGTCATTTTGAGACAATCTAATGAGTATCATGAAATTTGAAATATGGTATGAAATAAATGTGTCATATCCTAAGCACAAGAAAGAGAAATCTGAGATAATCCCAGATGAGTGTGTGTGTATGAGGAATTAAAAGTATACTCCTCATAAGATAAGAATGGGAACAAGGAAAGTGATCCATGTTCAATAAAGTTTGTAAGATCTTTTCCCATAGTGTGGAAATAGGAAATGTGATGAAGAACACAAGATTCTCATCAACATGTTAGATAATGACAAAGAAAGGAATAAAGTTATGTAAACATCCTTATAAATTCCTATGCTGAGGGCAAGGAACTTAGGATGAGATAAGGAGTAAATGATTCATGAATAGTTGAAAATAGATGAAATAATAAGAGGAATATGATTCCTTGTTTTCTTTCCTTTCGTAAACATGGCTATCAAGTGGGTCTTAGGACACTTTATGTGCATAATTTACAAAGTGTTTTTGGATACATAGATAAGTATCCGTTTATCTTAGACTTAGGTTCCAAGGTGATGATATGTGTAACAAGTAATGTCCCAAGATGAAAGGAGGATAAATATGAGATTAATTCATGCATTCTTTTCTCTAATCATGACTGATATAATTGCAGACTGTGGCCATCTTGTTAATCTCTATGATTAATTACACACCTGATGTATCACTTCTTATAGCTGAAGATGGTATGATAAATCAAATTTATTGTACTATTATATCATACTAAAACCTTTAGGGCATATTGATAACTAAGTGATGTTATAATTTGTGCCTAAGCTTATTTTGTAATTAGAAATTTATTAGTACCATAAACTAGTCTTGGTTGCAACTTGCAACACAAAAGCTTGGATACAAATTATAGATGCTTCATTGGTAGTTGGCTGACAAAAATATTACTCAGATACAAAATTCATGGGTCCTTGATTACATGATTGAGAAATTAGAGCATCCTTTGTGCTGTAAACCGTCAGTGTAAGCCTTAAGTCTGACATAATCCAAAATGCAAAAATGAAAAACTAGGTAGTCGGTCCAGCAATTAAGAGAGCTTTGGTACAAAAAAACTTTTTATGAATTCTGTGGATTTAGACAGTTTAACGAGCTAAAATAGATTTAGACAGTTTAACGAGCTAAAATAGAGTGAATGCAAAAATGATTAAAGCTCCTAGAAACTGTTTTTTATTCTTCTAAAGTTCATGTATAACATCACTGTAATTGCCTTGATCAAAAGCGAATGAAAATCAAGCTTCCTAATCTCCTTTCTGGGTAATTTCTTTGATTTATTTGAGATCCTCGTTATAAGATTTTTTTATATATTTGTTGACGTTGCGTGTTGATCTTTGCATTGCAGAAAGTTTAATTGAGCTGTATATATTAATGCTCATTCTTGTTTCTGGGTTGAGTTTTTTGATTAAGTTTTGGTTGGGACTGGAATGGGGCTGAAGCTAAATTTGCTTTTACACTGGCATCCTACATTAAAGACTACAAAAGATTATAGCTATATCTTACCACGGCCATTGAAACTGCAATATATAGAACACTTTTTTGTATCATCACCCATCATGCAACTTTTATACACATCCTTGTGCTAACATTCATGCTTATATTCCAACGTCATTGTCAGTAGCTAATGATGAAATTGATTTCTAGATTTATGCTATAGAGGACCACTTGATAGAAATGGTATTGTTTACATATTAATACATGCCAAGGTCAACAATTCTTGGTATGTCCTATTCTAGAGTACTGAGATGTAGTCATTTATTTGAATTGATTGTCAGCATCGTTGTTGGCATAACCTTGCTTAAGATGTTACGAAAGAAGATGAGATACAATCACGTAGTTTCAGTAACTAATGACTGCAGCTGCAGCTAATACACCTCATGTCAACTGCAGCTACACACTTGAAAGGTGTACCAACATAAATGCCTCAAGCGTATAGGGTATCACCTTTGTTTGAGATGTGTGCTGTGTGAAACGCATCTGGAAACAAATGACCATCTCAATTTGTGATTACACTATGCTCGAACAAACCATTATGTCTTCAGCTCCACTAATTAACAGAAGATGATCAAGAAGACAAGTTCAGTAATAATCCTTTTGTATCATGTGAGGATCGTCCTCTTTTTGTATCTATAGATGCATCTCACTGATGACAACAACTAAGTGCAGTCAACAGAGATATAGGCATATAACCCACTAAGTTTTTTTTAATTATGTACTATTTACTAAGTTCAATCATAATTTTAGTTTACGGGTGCATGTTGCTGCTATGTTGGTTCACTTACATTTATCTCTACTTCACACTCACTCTGATTCCTTTTTGTATTTATATTGATAGGGTAGAATTACTTTTAATGATGGATTTCGACGGACAATGCACCTTGGAGTAGACCAAAACCAAAATATAAGGGTAAGTTGTTTGTTGTACTATGATTTATGTATAAACTTTAAATTCTATTAATATAATGATTTGTCATTTTTAGGAGAAGAATATTCAAGTACCTAACCGTATGAGGCCTGTCATTGATGAAGAGCACCACACCATTTGAAGGAATATGGAGACATTATAGATCTTAAGAGTTTCTAGCATGATATATTGATTGTCATCAATCTCAAATTTAGAACCATATGTACTCTTTATCTCAAATTTTAGAACAATATGTACTCTTTATTTATATCAACGTTGAGCACACAATGTATGGATAATATTTTTCTTCAATAAAAAAAATTGGTTTGAGGTGATTTAACATTTTTATGTGTCATTTTGGTGTTGAATCTTCTTATGATGTCATGTGAATTAGTATAAAAATATTTCTTGAGGTTATGTATACAAAGTTTTCATTTAAAATTTGATATTCACTATAGTAACAATTAATTAACATTTAATAAATCATTCAATAATCAATAACCAAATCATTTACAGTAGTCCCTCATAAATATATTGATGAAGGTCCAGATTGACCATCAAAATTGCATTGATGACGACCACATAGCCCCTCAAAAATAATATTAATGAAGGCATTATCCCTTCAAAAATATATTCTCTAGGACCATCAAGTCCCTCAAAAATGTATTTATGAGAACTAAACATGCCCTCAATAATGTTATTATTAAGGCTAAATAGTCCCTCAAAAATATATTTATGAAGGCTAAATAGTCCCTCAATATAACATTCTTGAGGGTCAGTTGGTCCGTGACAATTGCATTCGTGAGGGCCACTGTTATTTGTCACGTGAGTTCTCTTCACGGACCATTTGTGAGGGCCAGACTCACAACCGTCCCTATTTGTGAGGGCCTGTAGAGAGGGGTTTGTGACAGGACTCACTCGTGAATAATGGCCCAATTTTTACTAGTGTAAGACACAAACATGGACTTGTCAGTACAGACATGCACATTAGCCCCAATGTCTATAATCCAATATAGTGGTTTAAAAATAGAATGAACTTTAGGCTTTATAGAAACATACCCATCATTAAGGTTCAAGGGTGTAGTTATCATGTTAACCAAAACCTCCTCAGTTGCATATGCGGCATCTTTCTTAGCCTTCTTTGAAGGACTATCCTTGTTCCAGTGGCCAACCTGTCCACAAGTCCAACAAGGTTTGTTCTTCGGTTTCTTCTGGATCTTGGCCTTAGGTTTAAGTGAATTTTTAGATTTCTTATCCTTGTTCTGTGCAGTAGTAAAA
The DNA here is from genome assembly GCA_963693085.1 of Alisma plantago-aquatica. Lineage (NCBI taxonomy): Eukaryota > Viridiplantae > Streptophyta > Magnoliopsida > Alismatales > Alismataceae > Alisma > Alisma plantago-aquatica. The sequence continues at coordinate 1,910,674,575 of OY856409.1, read as the reverse complement.
TTAAAAGTTGCAGTAACATCAATTAGTACTTTGATAGTCTTCTCTTTCAGATGTTCTTCCTGAATGTTGATATACATCATGAGATCGTTCATTGACATGTCTCATTTGTGGTGCTTAAGAGTTATGCCAAATGACTCCAAAGATTTTGGGAACTTCTCAATGATTGACTTAGCAACAAATTTTTCAGGAAGTATCATGCCCGCATCAGCGAGCTCTTACACCAAGAGTTAAAAATCATGTGTTTGATCAAAAATAGATTTAACCTCAGACACATGAAACTTAAGAAATTTTGCAACACAATATTTTTCAATTCCTTGATTCTCAGTATTATATTTCTTTTCTAATTCTTTCCGCATAACCTTAGACGTAGTAACATGTGTCTTAGAGTATGAGTCATACAATTTGTTATTTAATGCAAACAGAATCAACCCTCGACACATTTGTTCACCCTTTTTCCATGTTGCAATTATATTAGCATTATCAAGAACAATTTCATCTACTTTGGGTTCATCTTCTTCTAAATAATGATCAAATCCTACCATGTTAATCCAGATTTGCATCCTACTTTACCAGCGAGCAAAATAAGTTTCAGTAATTTTTTCAGGCATACTAGACGTGTCAATTTTTATGCCAGAACCAGCCATAGTTAACTAATGACAAATAATGATTTCTTTAAGACTATTGTTAATTTTGAATTAAGTCATCATTACATGCAATAACAATAGGTACAATTAAGTTAACAGTTTAGGCCGATCCAGATAAGAAAACGTAGAATAAATCAATGCAGGAGAACAAAGTAAATAAAGTTAGGATCAAATCAAGTCGATATACCTAAAGAAATTAGCACCTTGCAATCCTTCTGGATATACGTCGTTCTCCCAGTCGACACGGTGCAAACCTGAAGAAGAACGTCACGTTCGTGTTGACGATGAACGTTGCAGGAGAAGCAACACACCACTAGTGTAGCTCAACAACCGCATGAACCACCGCCTGACAGGTTGCGCCTTGGAAGGGAAGGAAATGAACTGGCTTCGTCCAGGAGAGGGTCTCCACAAAGTACCACAGAGGCGACGGTGGCAGAGCGAGACTCCGACATTAGGGTTCACAAACACACTCGAATGAATGATAGATGTCTGTTCGAAAGATGTGAGTAAAAATTGGGCCATTATTCACGAGTGAGTCCTGTCACAAACCCCTCTCTATAGGCCCTCACAAATAGGGACGGTTGTGAGTCTGGCCCTCACAAATGGTCCGTGAAGAGAACTCACGTGACAAATACCAGTGGCCCTCACGAATACAATTGTCACGGACCAACTGACCCTCAAGAATGTTATATTGAGGGACTATTTAGCCTTCATAAATGCATTTTTGAGGGACTATTTAGCCTTCATAATAACATTATTGAGGGCATGTTTAGTTCTCATAAATACATTTTTGAGGGACTTGATGGTCCTGGAGAATATATTTTTAAAGGGATAATGCCTTCATTAATATTATTTTTGAGGGGCTATGTGGTCGTCATCAATGCAATTTTTATGGTCAATCTGGACCTTCATCAATATATTTATGAGGGACTACTGTAAATGATTTGGTTATTGATTATTGAATGATTTATTAAATGTTAATTAATTGTTACTATAGTGAATATCAAATTTTAAATGAAAACTTTGTATACATAACCTCAAGCAATATTTTTATACTAATTCACATGACATCATAAGAAGATTCAACACCAAAATGACACATCAAAATGTTAAATCACCTCAAACCAATTTTTGTTATTGAAGCAAATTATTATCCATACATTGTGTGCTCAACGTTGATATAAATAAAGAGTACATATGGTTCTAAAATTTGAGATTTATGACAATCAACATATCATGCTAGAAACTCTTAAGATCTATAATGTCTCCATATTCCTTCAAATGGTGTGGTGCTCTTCATCATTGCCAGGCCTCATACGGTTAGGTACTTGAATATTCTTCTCCTAAAAATGACAAATCATTATATTAATAGAATTTAAAGTTTATACATAAATCATAGTACAACAAACAACTTACCCTTATATTTCGGTTTTGGTCTACTCCAAGGTGCATTGTCCGTCGAAATCCATCATTAAAAGTAATTCTACCCTATCAATATAAATACAAAAAGGAATCAGAGTGAGTGCGAAGTAGAGATAAATGTAAGTGAACCAACATAGCAGCAACATGCACCCGTAAACTAAAATTATGATTGAACTTAGTAAATAGTACATAATTAAAAAAAACTCAGTGGGTTATATGCCTATATCTCTGTTGACTGCACTTAGTTGCTGTCATCAGCGAGATGCATCTATAGATACAAAAAGAGGACGATCCTCACATGATACAAAAGGATTATTACTGAACTTGTCTTCTTGATCATCTTCTGTTAATTAGTGGAGCTGAAGACATAATGGTTTGTTCGAGCACAGTGTAATCACAAATTGAGATGGTCATTTGTTTCCAGATGCATTTCACACAGCACACATCTCAAACAAAGGTGATATCCTATACGCTTGAGGAGTTTATGCTGGTACACCTTTCAGGTGTGTAGCTGTAGTTGACATGAGGTGTATTAGCTACAGCTGCAGTCATTAGTTACCGAAACTATGTGATTGTATCTCATCTTCTTTCGTAACATCTTAAGCAAGGTTATGCCAACAACGATGCTGACAATCAATTCAAATAAAATGGATGCATCTCAGTCCTCTAGAACAGGACATACCAAGAATTGCTGACCTTGGCATGTATTAATATGTAAACAATACCATTTCTATCAAGTGGTCCTGTATAGCATAAATCTAGAAATCAATTTCATCATTAGCTACTGACAATGACGTTGGAATATAAGCATGAATGTTAGCACAAGGATGTGTATAAAAGCTGCATGATGGGTGATGATACAGAAAAGTGTTCTATATATTGCAGTTTCAATGGCCGTGGTAAGATATAGCTGTAAGCTTTTGTAGTCTTTAATGTAGGATGCCAATGTAAAAGCAAATTTAGCTTCATCCCCATTCCAGTCCCAACCAAAACTTAATCAAAAAACTCAACCCAGAAACAAGAATGAGCATTAATATATACAACTCAATTAAATTTTCTGCAATGCAAAGATCAGCACGCAACGTCAACAGATATATAAAAAATTCTTATAATGAGGATCTCAAATAAATCGAAGAAATTACCGAGAAAGGAGATTAGGAAGCTTGATTTTCATTCGCTTTTGATCAAGGCAATTACAGTGATGTTGTACATGAACTTTAGAAGAATAAAAAACAGTTTCTAGGAGCTTTAATCATTTTTGCATTCACTCTATTTTAGCTCGTTAAACTGTCTAAATCTATTTTAGCTCGTTAAACTGTCTAAATCCACAGAATCCAGAAAAAGTTTTTTTGTACCAAAGCTCTCTTAATTGCTGGAACGACTACCTGGTTTTTCATTTTTCATTTTGGATTATGTCAGACTTAAGGCTTACGCTGACGATTTACAACACAAAGGACGCTCTAATTTCTCAATCATGTAATCAAGGACCCATGAATTTTGTATCTGAGTGATATTTTTATCAGCCAACTACCAATTAAGCATCTATAATTTGTATCCAAGCTTTTGTGTTGCAAGTTGCAACCAAGACTAGTTTATTGTACTAAAAATTTTCTAATTACAAAAGAAGCTTAGGCACAAATCATAACATCACTTAGTTATCAATATGCCCTAAAGGTTTTAGTATGATATAATAGTACAATAAATTTGATTTATCATACCATCTTCAGCTAAAAGAAGTGATACATCAGGTGTGAAATTAATCATAGAGATTAACAAGATGGCCACAGTATGCAATTATATCAGTCATGATTAGAGAAAAGAATGCATGAATTAATATGAAGAGTTACAGTTGAAACCATTATTAGAGATATTTGATGGGCAGCTGGACATGTATGCCATATTGAGCAATTGCATACCTTTATTATTTCATCTTTTTATTTCATATTATAGTATATTTGTGTATATTATTCATTCCGTATACTATTTACCTATAGTGATAAGTATATGATGTAAATATTTAAGATATATGTATTATAATTAATCAATAATAAAATATATTAAACTGGGACAAAAGAATCAAACACAAAATACAAACTAAGCTTCAATTCCTGCAATCTATTCCATACACCAATTCCCTCCTAGTTTCCCCATTTCGTCTTACATCAAGACCATTTCCTGCAGCCTCTATCGTGGAAACACTATTAAACAGAATGTATATCAGGTCATTAGAATATTGAAACATAGGCTTTAACATAGTCAACATACAAATCCATAGACTGATATGTGAACTATGCTACTTCGCATCGTTAAAGTCTCTTCTTAGCTTACATTGTTGATTTCACAAAGAATAACATGATGATTTTAATTTCCTGTAAAATAATTCAGATTCATACCTCAGATAAATAAGCAACCACTACAGCAGAAATGCAAGGAATTTCTTCTGCAAGTTGGAAAATCACCCGCACAACAGTAAAAACTTGAAGGTCTTTTAACTGCAGTTACACAAAAGACAAAATGTCAAAGAAGAATCAGAAAAATTTCCTAGAAAGTAGGACATGCTCAATGATTGTTTTTCATAGAAGAAGAATCATATTTGTTATACTCATTATAATATTTACAAACTATCAACTAAACTAGAAACCAGCTGTAAAAAGTAGCTTCAACCATATCCTCTTATGAATTTGATTGCACATAACGGAATTATTGCTTGACCATAAAGCTTGGCAACCAAAATTCATTCCAGATCAAACATTCAGATACCTAGAGGTGGTATTGGAAAGGGTTCAAGGCACCAACTCAGAGCTGTGGTCATGAGGCGCAAGCTCAAGAAGCTTAGTTGCAGCTTGGCCAGCCAGCTTGACGTCCCCATGGAGTCTGCAACCACTTAGAAGAGCACCCCAAACTGCACCGTTGGGCTCCATTGGCATGCTTTTGATTAGTGACACTGCATCCTCAAGATTTCTGGCTCGGCTCATCATGTCAACCAGGAAACAATAGTGCTGGATGCTCGGTTGGATCTGGAAGACGCGTTTCATCTGATCGAAGTAATAACATCCCTCCTGGATCCTTCCTATGCCACTGCAAGCACACAGAACAGCGACATAGGTAAACCCATCAGGCCTCTCACTGCTACCATGCCTGGAGTAGGCAATTCTTCCCAACATCTGGTGGAAAAGACACAATGTGTCGGCACCACGACCGTGCGTTGCCAATCCCATGATCAAAGTTGTCTAGGACTCGGTAGTTCTGTGGGGCATGCTCTCAAAAACCCTCAGAGCATCCTCAATTTCCCTGCACTTGGTGTACATGTTGATGAGCGAGTTGTCCAGAGACACCAGGCGACCACGGCGTTGTCTATCAATGAGAACGGCATTCATGCTCCTAGCATGGATTTGGCGTCCCAGCTCCAAGTCTCCGAGTACAACACATGCGGATAATGTGGCAGTCAAAGTTACTTGATCGGCCTCCAACCCAGCTACCTGCATCCTGTAGAAGAGAACAATTGCTTTCTTGGACCACTCGGCCTGTGCACAACCAGTAATAATTGTCATCCACGAGAAAACATCCTTGTCAAACATTTCATCAAACAACATCAATGCCATAATAGTGTTCTCCAGCCTTACATATGCAACCAACATAGAATTCCATGCCTCAACATTCTTGTGGGGCATTTTGTCGAATACCTTCTGTGCCACTAACAATCCACCTGTGCAATCTCCCCAAGAAGATCGACTATACATGTCGATCAAATTGGTCTGCACAAAGGTACTGGACTCGAACCCCGTTGTGATGACCTGGCCATGGACCTGGTGCCCAACCATCGACAACGTGCACCTGGAACATGCATTGAGCACAAACGAGAAGGTGTATCTGTTGGGGCACGCGATACCACCGCTCCTGCTGAGTCGAATGTAGAGAAGAACAGCCTCTGAGGGGAGCGAACTCTTCGACATGCCCCTGAGCATCTGTGTAACATCCCTGACCTGGGTTATGAACCAACCCCAGGTGTTTTGCTTAATCATGTGATTAAATGCTTTTGGTTGTCTATTGATAATGTAATTAAAGCTCCTAAGGAACATACATTTCCATTTCTGCCCCTTTTGAACAAAGTTGTAATATTGTTTTGTAATACATGGACCTATGTGCAAATTACCCAATTAAAAGGGGTTAACTTAAAAATTGCACATGTTAAGATGTTCCTTTAGTGTTGAGACATCATAAGAGTGAATGTGATGAAGTGTGATTGGTTCCCCAAGCTTGGGCACTGAGATGCAGCTTGTGGGGCAATCCTTGTGCTTAAAACCCTAATTTTGGTGTAAAGTGCAATTTACCCAAAATGAGGGATGAAACTTGTAAAATACACCTTTTAGAGTATATTTATGACTCTTGGCATCATTTAGAGTAAGAATGATAAATAGGGCACTTCAATTGAATAATCAAATAAGAATGATAACCCTTATAATTAAATTAAATAATCAAGTTATAAGCCTAATAACCCTTCTATATGTGCAACTTAGTAAAAAGTTGGCTTTCTTCACCTTTAGACCTTGGGTTTAAGATGAGTTTTTCTTAAGTATGGAAGGGAGAAACGTGTCTTAGAAGAAGGGAAGGACCTAGATGAGAAATGGAGAAACAAGTTGTCCTTATGTTGGAATTTCACCCAAAGTATATATATACACCTTTTCTCACTTAGCAAGGATCGTTTTCTTCACTTCCCTTCTTATCCCCTTGCTTAGACCGACTTAGGACAGAGCTCTGGAGCAGAGGAGGATGTATAAGGAGTTCTAGGTAAGGTTTGGTCATCTTCTTGCTCGGATTCATGGAGGAATTCATGGTGCAAGGTTGGTTTTATGGTCTTCCTTACTTGTTTCCTCTTTCTAGCCATCTTTTCCCAACCTTTCCTTGGAGAAACACCCTTGGCTGACCTGTGGAGCTCAAGACACCATTAAAGGCTTGAATCTTGGAAGCTTGGAGCTCAAGGAATGACCTTAAGGCGGGTTTTATAACTCTAAACCTTTTGCTTTCTTATACATATCTTTGTTCTTGCAATTAGTACTTAGTTCTTCTTCTTTCCCACTCTTCCTTGCTTTCTTGCAACTAAAACCACGAAGAACAGACCTTGATCTGGAGGTAGAAGAAGATGGGCGTGATTACCAATGTTACTTTATCAAACGGTCTTGTTTTCCCCCCTTTGGCCAAACGGTTTGGGGCAAACGGTTTGCAAAACCGTTTGAAGGGCAAACAGTTTCACAAGGTCGGTTGGAGCAAACGGTCTTCAAGACCATTTGAGTGCATTGACCAAGCGTTGACCGTTTGGGATTACTGTTCCTAATGATGTGGTATAATGACCTACAGAATTTTATAGGTTAACTCCCAAGGAATCATGAGTTAAAGGCTAAACAATTAGGTAATTAAATTGAATTAAGTGCTGATTTTTCCAATATGATTAATTGAACTTTTTGGGAAAACTGTCTCAAGACCATTTGAGGGCATTGACCAAGCGTTGACCATTTGGGATTCCTGTTCATAATTATGTTGTTTAATAACCCTTCAAATTTGAGGGATTAACTCTAAAGGAATCGTGAGTTGAAGGCTAATCAATTATGTAAACCCTAATTGGATTAAGTGCTGACTTTCCACTTGATTGATATGACTTTTTGGGTTTTCTTTCCCAAACGGTCTCAAGACCGTTTGGGGATCACCCAAATGGTCTCAAGACCGTTTGGAGGTCACCCAAGACCGTTTGGAGGTCTAGGGTTGGATATGGTTAAGTGTTTGAAGGACAAAAGATATGGTGTTAACCCTAATCGACTAAGTGTTGGATTTTCATTGAATTGAGTTGATTGTTTGGGGTTGATTGGCCCAAACGGTCTCAAGACCGTTTGGGGATCACCCAAACGGTATCAAGACCATTTGGGGATCACCCAAGACCGTTTGGAGGTCTGGGGTCAAGTATAGTTGACCAATTGAAGGTCCAAAGGTACCAAATTACAAAGCAATCAATTGCTGATTTGATGATCAACTCAATAGCTCAAACCCTAATGATTTTTCACTAGAATCCAAGGGTTGGGTGAGCCAAACGGTCTCAAGACCGTTTGTAACTCATAAAAACGGTCTCAAGACCGTTTGGAGGTCACCCAAGACCGTTTGGAGGTCTAGGGGTGAGTATGGTTAAGCAATTGATGATCCAATGTTACCAAGTTAAAGTGTAATCAATTATTGATTTGATGATCAATCCAATGATTCAAACCTTAACTGATTGACTTGGATTTTGATGATATGATGGGCAAATGGTCTCAAGACCGTTTGGAGGTCATCCAAACGACCTCAAGACCGTTTGGGGTCAGGTCATACCCAATTTGGATGATGGTTCTATGGTTTCAAAGTAACTAGTATTACATTGATTAGTATTGAAGGATCATCGATTCCAAACCCTAATTCAATTGAATCAAACCCTAATTCAATTGAATCAAACCCTAATTGATGAACGATTGAGGGTTAATTAAGGGTCAAATCAGTTGAAGGTTGACCTATTAAACTCAATTGGGGTATGAGTATAAGTCCAATTGATGTTTGATTCCATGAATTCAATGATTGAAGAAATCAACATTGGAAACCCTAATTCAATTAGATACCTTATGTAATGGAGGTCCAATGTGATTAAATCTTTGGGAATTAAGATGATGAATGTTCTATTGATCCAATTATGATTAGTAATGATAATCAATGAAGGTATGAAGGTTGAAACCCTAATAATACCTAAGTGATTAGAACCAATTAAAGGGAGAATTCTTAATTGTTTATAGGATTAATAGCTTGATACACTATGTTAACCATAGTAGCATGTACTTGATTGAAGGGTTGATGTGACCTAATCAAGTTAAAAGAATGAAAGATTAGAATACATATATTTATTTATATATATAAATATGAATCATGTAATGATCTTATGTAGCACGACCGTGTAAGGGAGCACGACCGTGGTAGCCTTAACTTGCATGACCGTGCAAGGGAGCACGGCTGTGGTAGCCTTACCTTGCACGACCGTGCAAGGTGGCACGGCCGTGGTGTCCTATAAAGAAATTGAAAAGTTTTGGTATTGTGTTGACATTGTTATATATGCATGTCCTTATTTGTATAAGCCATACAGGTTGATATTATGAGGTGATCATACCCAGGTAAGAGTTATGATGTCATATTCCTTAAAAACAATTATAAGATTTTAGAGTAATGATATGTGAAAAGTATATACATTGCTTCAATCAAGGTCATGTTGTTAGATGACTTGATGCTTATATGTCACTTGGTAGCAAGTGTTATGATAATCTGAGGGTTTGAATAACCATGTTCCTGAATCATTTTATGCTTAATGCCTTGAAGGCTTAGATTGTTCAATGGTTGTTTAATCTAAACCCTAATGATACCTAAAGACATTAAGGGGTTAAGTGATTAGTAGATTGACCAATGTTATGATTATTAAAGAAGATTACCAAGGTACCCTTGAAGGGTTCAAGTAGATAACAACCCTTGATCAAGCAAACCCTAATGATTATAATGGGTTGACTTAATCTATGTTAATCAAAGATGACTTGACCTAATCTAACCTAGAGTGATTTAAACATCATCTAGTAGTAAGAAGAGAGAGAAAGCTCCTAATATGAATGAGAATCAAGTAACATACTTTCAATATGTAAGAATGTACATGATTAGGGTATGATCCATCAAGGTAAGATCATGGAAATCCTAATTATAATGATTAATGAATCTTAACCTAATTTGAGGGCATCAATGATGATAATTTTCATATATAATGATGCTATGAGCTCAATTCACTATGAAGTGAATAGTAAATCCTAATTCTCGGGTAATAACATGTAACGTGAATAGTAAACCCTAATTTAGGGTGATCTGATAAATGGAGTAATTCAGGGTTATGCCTTTGAGTATGAGACCCTAATTACAAGTTGCAATATGAGAAATCTTTATGCCTCGAGAGCTAAGAGGTTCTATAACCCTATGTTGAAGTAAAAGAATACAAACCCTAACTAATGAAGGATGGGGTATGTTAACCCTAGTCCTGGGTTATGCTTTCAAGTATGAAACCCTGTGAACTAATTACAATATAAGAATTCTTATGCCTTATAAGACAAAGGGATTCAATAACCTTAATTGAGTGGGGTAAACCCTAACTCTACTTATGCTTTTAAGCATGAATCTTCATGATTAAAGTATGAGATGAGGAATCATTATTCCTAATCATAAAGAAAGGGATTGAATAACCCTAATTGATGTAAATAAGTGAACCTAGCCTTAGTGTAAGCATGAAGGTACTATTCTTGAATTGAAATGTTAATTCTGCTTTATAAATTGCTGATCTGGAAATGAAATGTTTGTTGTTGTCAATTGAATTAACCATGCAGGTTCTTATAAAAGGATGATTATATCCAGGTAAAGGTTATGATATCATATTCATTGGAAGCATGTTATTAGATTTGTGAATAGTGATATACCATGTTGCCTAGTTAAGTGACATCATATAAGATTGATAGGCTGTGAGAGCCATGAGTAACATCAAGGCCATGCTAATAAGATGACTTATGATGAATTAAGGGTTTTAATACCCTATTCTTGAATCATAGTAATGAAATGGTCAAGAAATGATATCCAATTGATAATTGATGTGAGTTAGACTTGATACATTTAGTATTCTACTTTTGTAGTTGTTGTTATAATGATTAATGCTTGGAAACATGCTTGATGCTAAAGGAATGCTAGAATGTACCTAACTAATAAAGTATAATCATATCATGTAGAGCCCTGACCATAGGGGAACTCCTGCAGCATATACTTTTGAGTATATGGGGGTATATGGATGCGAATATCCTTACGTCCTAGTGTAGGATTTGATGTAGATGTACTTTAATCTTTCAACCGTTCACTATATATTCATACCGGGTGATGTACCACAAATCTCCCGAAGAAATTACGAATACCGCATCGATGAGAGATAAACAAGAAATCTTTCGATGACGATGAGAGTTCAGAACTCCACTGTAACTCTATAGCGAAGTTTCCAGAATACCCTGGATAGCTACTATAGTAGAGACACAAGATGTCCTGGAAGTAAATCCTCTTACTGACTGAGGAAGATGAGGTCATAAGAATCCGGCTCTTTTGATGACCTATGTATGGTACCGACGCGATTTTTATAAATGGTCGGTTGGAGTATGAGAGGTATACCTCATCTCCACAGGGCATGATGATGTTTGAAAAATATAATCAGCCGTATAGTATAACTGCTTAGGTTGTACTACGAGAAACAATGATTGATGTTACATTGTTGACTTTAATAGTCTGTTCAAGTTTCTAGAATACATGTTCTACATATGCTTTAATGAAGTGATTGCTTAAGTAAATGTTGTTTTACTTATTACCAAACATGCTGTTGATATTTTCAGTTACTTTGCTTCTGTTATTCCTTATATGCTATAACAAAGCCTCTGGCGGAGAGTTATAACTCTCGCTGGGACAATTATTTAAATTGTCTCACTTCCGTGGGATTCTACTTTTTAGGTAGACGCCGAAGACGAAGGAATCCATTTAAGAATGAGCAACAACAACATCAACAACATCAGGGGCAGTAGTGAATCTCAGGTGGAGATACTAACTGTCTAGTCTTGTAGATAGTGTGTCTTATGTCGTCTCTGTACTCTCAGGTCCTAGGAGTCAGTATATCTGAGATTTTGGCATGATGCCTCAAGATTTTGTATCTTACCTTGTACAGTTAACAAGGTGGGTTTTGTTGTAATGCTCGAGATGTGTTTATTACAGAGATGTATCAATGGATCAGTTTGTAAATGACCTATCATGTTGTTTATGAAAGAGTTTTTATCTTTCGAAGATCTCTTTACAAAAGTTTTAAATTTTTAGTGATTTTTGATAATTCCGCTGCTAATTGCTTCCACATTCGTTAATTTGATTGTCAGTTTGGTGTCGGTCGTTTCAATCTTGTTCCAGACGGTCAGACTCGGTTCTTTGGCATTTTTGAAGGCCAGGCGCGCGTGGGAGAGATCCCCAAGGTCGACGCATCTAGACACCAGCTTGTTCATGAGAGGGTTGTTCTGGGCAAAGCCGTTTACCACTACCTGATTGTGGACCTGCAAGAGCTGACACATGGAGCCGTAGAGGCCCTGGAGCATCAGGTATAGGTCCCGAAGTAGCTTGCCACGGTGGAGCTGTGAAGCTGAAGCATGGAGCTGTGGAAGCCACAGTACCTTCTGATGAAGCCCATCTCTGCCCGCATCGAACTGTCATGCCGCGCGGAGCCAGCGTGGAGTCACTGAACTAAACGTGTCTCCGGCCGAGGGCTTGCGTTGCGAGGGCGTCATATTGCTGGACAAGCGCTTGCACGCGGAGTAACGGAGGGTGGAGAGGAAACGACCGGTGCCGAGAGCGAAGAGAAAATGACCAGCGCCGAGAGGGGAGAACCAGCGGACACGCACAGCGCGGGAGGGATATGCACACGGCGTGAGGGGAACAACACAGTTATGAAATGTGAAACAGTTTTCACGGAACAAGGGGGAGGGTTTATCTTTTATTTTTTAATTTTGATTTAGAGATGTTGTGATTTAGAATGGAGGGAAGGGTTATGAGATGGAGGGAAATATTTGACATGACATTTTTCACGGGGTGATTAGTGAGTAATGTATCTGTGAGGGATTAGTGTTCACATAAAAGGTCTAAGGATGTTAAAAACACGGTTGAGGGATTTGGCCCCATGTTTGAAGGATGAGCCCTCACAAATAGACATCATTATTCACGATTTTTGGTTCCTCACAAACGTTCTTCAACAAAGGTCAAATTTTTTGTAGTGGTTTGACCCTAACGATCAGAGACCTATTTATAGCCTTACACGTCCTACTAATCCTATTCCTGTTAAGACGTGACAACTCGGTTGCTTTTGTACACATTGCCAAAAATCTCTCAAAAGAGACACTTTCCCATTAGGATTAATAAATCTGTATAAGAAAGAAACAATTAATTCAATGAGTAATTAATTATGTAGTTGTATCCTAGTACAAAAAATGGCAAACGTTCTCCACAATCCACAATCCACAAACCCAAGCCCGAGCCTGAGCCCGTGCCCGACCCGGCGAGGTGTGGCACGCGTGCGTGCGTGCGAGTGTGTTGTGGTCACCACCCCCACCAAGGAGGTAAGCATACCCTCCTCCTAGGACCCCTTAGACACAAGTGCCCATGTGATCCTACATATAAGGACCACAAAAATTCTATGAGTGAGTAATATGAGATAAAACTTCTTTGCCATTTGCACTAGAGACAAAAATATTTTTTTCTCACATGTATTAGCTGCACTACATTGGACTTAACTCATGCTATATATATGGTTGTAGCAACTATATATCTAACACTTCAAGCTCTACTGCCACCTGCTTAGGTGCCTATGGTTGATCTCTGCTCGATTGTCCGAGGCTTCATAGAAGGAATATACCTCACTTCTGATTCTTGTGGCCGTCACTTATGTTGTGGGGGTCCAGTTCTCGAAGACAAATTCATTCCGTTGTTTCCACAACAGCCAGCTGGTCATAAGGAACATGCTGTGCCACTTGTATATATCCTTCTCGCTGGGGTCGGAGGTTAAAAGAAATCCTGTCTTTGATGCTCGTGAGGGAAAAGGAGTCAGGTAAGTTCTGCTTGATTAGTCTCCAAACCCGATGGCCCAGTGACAGTCGCGAATCGCATGCAGTAGGGATTCTACCATCCCACATCTTTTACACTCTGAGGTGGTGGTCATAACCCGGTTATGTCGTAGCAGGTCGGTCAGCAGTCTGTCATGCCCCATAAGCCATCCAAACACTCGGATTTGTTGATTCACCTTGGCCTTTGCAATAGTCGTCCATTTGCCACTGATAGTCTGAACCTTCGTGCTGATCAGCCTTGCATAGGCGCTCCCCGTAGTAAATCTACCGTGTTGGCCATTGTCCCAGAACCAGCCGTCCGGCCCGCACTCTGGGTGTGGAATGCCCCCACTAGCGACCATACTATTAACAGTTAGATCATGTAGGACGGGAGGTATGATTTTCCCTGTTCTGATGGTTGGCACATGCCCACCTCTAAGCCAAGCGTCTGACCAAGCAATAAGGCTCTTGTCGTCCACCAGTGTGTGCCTCGCGTCTCTCTGAATGTCCAGGATGAGAGGTCGGATTGCTCGCCATGTAGATGAACCATGTTGGGTGAAGTTAGTACCCCTGCTATACTTGTGAATCATCATGTCAACCCAGAGGGTCGGTCTGCGGTTGACGAACTCCCACGCAATTTTCATGAGAAAAGCTTTGTTCTGTTCCCTTGTGCTCCGGATACCCATACCGCCTTGCGGGATAGGGGCAATTACCTTGGTCCAGGCTACCAGAGAACACCCCTATTTGTAGAGTTGCCGCCCCATACGAACCTTCTGATCAACTGATCAATTCTGACACAGATAGTCAAAGGGATAGCCGATGTTTGCATCAGATAAGTTGGGGAGTGGGTTAGCACTGCCTTAGCCAACGTGATTCTGCTAGCTAATGACAAGCATCTATTCGTCCATCCGGCAATTTTGTCCTCTATAGAGGTTGTAGTTGAGAGAGATAGTTCTTTCTTCTTCCTGCCATGAATTATAGGCACGCCCAGGTGTCTTCCAATATTGATTGTCTTCCAAATTTTCTTTTTCATAGTTGATGTATAGGCATTATCAATATTTTTCCTGTACATATGGACTTATCTGAATTTTAATAAAAGATGGGAGGCGCTTACTGAGCAAGAAAAGAGCCCGTAACTTATAGTATTGTTTTATAATGATACATATGTTTATCTACATAGTACGGCCGAGATGCAATTTATGATGGAAGAATTTATAATCACAGATAAGACCTTCTATTCATACTATATATTAAAAGTTGTCGAGAGGTACCATTTAACTATGAAATATAGAGAGTGAGTTGCGAGGGTTATACAAATGGTTGCAGCAAATCACACCAACCAATTTGACTCTTGTCTCGAACCACAAAATCAGATCGGAAATATACCTATTACTTATATAGGTAGGTCGGATCAAGAATGTATCTTTTTGAGTTAGTCTCCCCCTCCCTCAAACAGGTGTCAGAGTCCGGATCAAGAATGTTTTTTTTGGTCGGTCTGGATCAAGAATGTTGCCATAGCTTTTTGTGTACAGGTTAAGCATGCCAAGGCAGACTCTGGCCTATAAAATATATTTATGAATATCATTACATATACAAATATAATAAAATATTGATATTAAAAATATATATTAGACATGTATTTCATATAAGATAAAATCTCAAATAATATCTTAAATTATATTTTATTTATTTTCTAGAAATACTAGATATAGATCACTTTGACGCACATGTTTGAGAACATTTATGAACATAAAGTTTGGTTAGCGGATTATATTTTTAGTCATTTTGTAATGCACTTTTTAGAAAGAAACCTAACTAGAAACATTGAAGCATGTTTTTGTGACGGATAACACATGAATATTTTCAAAAAAAATCTTAAGACGTGATGGGTATATATACCTAGTAAGAAATATATGTTCTAATACCTAGTAAGAAGTTTGAGTGTAACTAATGACATATGTACATATAAGTTGTTGTGACTTATATTCAAAACATGGAATCATGCATTAAATTTCATAAGCGGCATAACTATATCTAGAATGGAACATATCTATACAATACTGCATGTAAACATTGGTATGAGTGATATGAGTCCAATATTTAAGCTAGGTTTGATAGGATTTCTTGACTCGGTAGTTGGTCAAATTTAGGCATATTATGTAATGTTGAAAATTTTTGTTGTATACCCGACCAAAATGACAAATCTAGAACTCAGGCCGGTTAGATGACACATCAAAGTGAAGTTTTCTTAGACCAAATAGGTAGATGCATATATATTTAAATATTCGATTAAAGACATCTTACTTGAACATATATTTCAAGATTTTATACAACATATATGATATATATCAATATATGGATCGACAGATATAACATTTTATGTAATACATATGGGTTTCTATAATTTTTCCTATTTTTATCTTACACCAGGCCAAACATATATAAAAATTAGTATCAAAATTACTTGAAACGACCCACATATATAAGTTATATGGATCATATTTGAGTCATTCTATGTGAGTATGAACATTGGCCACAAGAGGGTATTCCATGTGATGCTAACTAAATGTATATAGAAGCCCAAAACTCTTCAAAAATTGTTTTTTAATTGACAACCATCTTTTGAATCATAGAAAATACTGCAAATTTCATCCCATGCCCTCCACAATATATTTTAGAGGACAAAGGGCCTACCATAGATTTAAAAATCAAATACAATGCATTGCGTATCAATCTTTCCATGCATGCATATCAATATCTTTCTATATATTTGTTTTGAAGAACTTCATTTGGTTTGTTATATGAACTGACCCAAATTTGACATCAAACATATATGTATTAGTTTGACTGGATATGGGATAAATCATTTCAACAATCAAAGAATGAAATATTAAAGTGAACAATATGGATTCACTCACAAGCCTACAAATACCTGGTATTGCCCGACTAGATGCCAGTTCATTGTTATACGTCAGGTAGCATATATGTTTATTTTGTATACACTTATGTGACATTTTGGTTTACCATATGGTTCCCTATTTTACCATAGGTCATGAAAACAATTTGTTTGTACATCAATCCTTCAATTTTCTTGAACTAATTATCATGTACCTACACTCCTCTCATCTGGAATAGAATTCCTTTTGTAATTTTCATCTAAAACAACTTCCATTAATATATTTATTAATGTTATTAATAAAAAGAAATAAGCATATGTGCATTTAGATAGATTGTTCAATTTGATGGAAGATCATAAAATGACTCAAAAACACAAGTAGCTTTGAAACATTCATGTTCATGAATGATCTAAATTTTGCATCACATGGGTTTATGTACAGTTGGGTTTTTCATTATGTTTGTGATAATTCTAATTCCCTCATGTACATAAAAAATATAATATTCACGATTAGGATTAGCAACCATTTCTCTATTTTATGCACTTCTCAGTTGGCATTGGTCACTTCTTTTGGTCTTCACATGTTTGTGATACTTGTAGACCCTTTAGTGTACAATAAAAATAATTATAGGAAAGTTCAACTCCTATTTATAGAAAAACTTACACCTAATGCACCTTCTGCTATCAGAATTACTTCTATGTGAACCTATCCTTCTAACAGCCCACCTTCAAAAAAAAATCTTACTGATAACTTGATCCTTTAAAAGGGACCCAATTTTCACAAGTTAAAACATACAAACTACAATTTGGCTGTCTCTTCTTAGAAAAGCATACTTTTCAAAAGTGGTTAAATAGTATGTATCTAGTTTATAGAAAATAACATACGAAATTGGTTTATTCTAGTATTATTTTCAATTTTAAAGAATCAAGTAAGAATGTATATGTTTAAGAGTAGAAGAATAAGGTGAACATCATAAAGAACAATTAACTACTCATATACTAATAATAAAAAGAAAAAATGAAAGTGTAAAAATGAACCACCATCATCTTAAATTAAATATGAATAAACTATAGATCACAAATATAATATGGCTACACATATCAAGAAGTACAATATAATCATAGTATACTAAAATTTGGGGTCCAACAGAGGACAACCACACATCTTCAAGGGTAAAATAATAGCAGGTCCCACCAAGTTCCTCCATAGACTGCAAACCCAAACTTGTCATGTGCACCTATGCTAAACAATACCTAGGAATTACATGGAATTAAATCACATGATATGCACATAGTTTATTTTTAGGTAGTGAAAGAAAGTTGTTTCAACATGTTAAGATGAACAAAAAGTAATCTTTCATCATCTAATTGACATCTTTCATAATACATCCTTCTATCATGCCAATTAGATGGATTAAAGCACACCTAATGCTACATTGCTTCACGGACTATAGTGGTAGTAACCATCTTTGTGTATACATTGCATTTTCATGAGTTTTAAACAAGATTTAACTTCCCATACATAGGAGCCTCACTATCTGTGGTGTGCCTCACTAATAGGTTTCACCAAGAGATAAAACCCCTCAACAACCAAGGCTGGTGTAGGACTCTATAGTTGAATTTACATGATTTGTGAATCTTTAAAATCCATCAATCAACACAACAAGAAATATGACCATCGAACATGTAGGATAAATTAGAATCTAATTATCTTAGTTAACAATCCAAAAGGTAACATTAGTTTGTCAAATATCATTTCCAAGATAGACATAATCAACAAGAGAGTAGGGACCTCAATAAAAATTCAATTTTTTAAAACTACACTTCCTTTTTTGGGATGATACATTATTCACTTTCACAACAAGATAACAAATAACATTTATTTTGCAAATGTCAATAGGACAATCCTATTTCTTTGCATTACCAACATGAATTGTTATCCATTCAGAGTTTCTATTGAACTAATTTCACTTAAGTTAAGAAGAACTTATGCTAGTTACTTGATGAATTTGATGACAAATTAAAGATGAACTCAGAAAATCTGAGATTAATCTAAAGCAAGAAATTAAACTCCATATCTACATGAGTTTTAGATTTATAAGAAAATTAATATACATATACAAGACCAAGAATTTTTATGATCGGAATCAAAATATAATTGTTTATCAATAGTAGGTACTCATTCATACATGTTTTATGTTAAATAAAATCTCAAGGTTAATAATGAAATTTACTCCATTTCCTGTGACAACCAGGTCTTAGTATAAATGTGTTGAAAATAGAGGAAGTGAAGAGTATTTTTTCCTTATTTTGTGTAATTATAATACATTAGAATAAGAAGATATGAGTATTTAGATTTCTAACAATTTTTATGAAGTAATGTATATAAAATCATAAAATAGGTGTGGATATTGATTATTTGATCATTGATAGGTCTAGATCGGGGTGGAGCTAATTTATAAACTTATGCTATTTAAACCACAAGGAAAGTGTTACACCTCGATCTCACAATTTCCATTAATCATGAGATTAGGGCATAAATTGAGGATTTAACGTAATACAAAGATCCCCCTTAACTTTTTCTTCTTTTTCAAACTCTTTGTTTTCTCGCATTGAACCACATAAACTGACTTTACAAGGAAATCTAAACATTGATTTCTCTAATCTGATTTTCAACAGTAAAAATGCATGTATGAACATTCATTTTGTTTCTCATACTTTTAAGCACATAAGACTTGTTGATTCACATATATTGCTAAAAGAGGAATAATGTCATACATCATCATTTACATCTCTCTCTTATTTCTTTACAAGGACCTAGAGTGACAAGGACCGACTGAACATAACTATACTCAGACAACTCTTGTGGCAGATCTACTCTAATGTAATGATATCTTCAATCCCCATGGTTTCGCTAAAAATTTTGAGTAGAGGGGTGAGCCTACTCTCTTAGTGAATGAGTACTTCAAAGAAACAATCTAAAGCACTGATAGAATTACAGATATACTTTTGAGAAACTGTTATCAATTATAACAGCAGTAAGCTTTAAAGAGTCTAATAATTGACAATCATAAATATGGCAGGATAGGTCTAGATATCTATAAGAGTGAATCAATATATGAAATGCTTGATTGATCATAAAGAGAACTAATAATTTAGAAACATACAAAGAATAATTGAATAATTACACACACTTGTTTAACCTCTCATTTATCTTATTATGCCCTGAACCCACATGAGGTGTACCACAACATGTGAAAGAATCGCAGCAAGCTACGATCTCACTGTACAAGACTGAGCTGACACACTTGGGATGCTAAGCCTGACAACGTCATTGGTCTGCAATAGGAAAATGGCACTCTGGCCTCAGCACACCTGTGGGTCGTAAAACTAGAATCCTCCTCTAACCTGAGCACACAAGTAGAGAGTGAATCCACCTATTGGCTTTACTGTACTCTAGTGCCACCAGGACCTCTATTTGATATTGGATACTACATGCTGTATTTTTAAGGAGACTTCCACTAGGGCTTTATCCCCCATACCACCTGTTAGTATGATCCGACCCCGTATATTGGACACTACCAAGGTTAGGTCATTTCATCCCTACAACACAAACCTCTCATAGGGAATCTACGGTGTTCAGGGCTACTATTATTACTTTAACTTTTATTATATATTTCTCTTAGACTAATATCTTTTAACTTGTATATTAATGACTAGTCAGGCTATTGAATTGAAATCACTGATGATACTAAACTAAATGCTTAACATATTGTTTACCCCTTTCTTAGGGTTTCTCCTTACTCATGCACATATAGCACTTCTCATGTATTCAAACATATATCATGTCTACTAATATAAATATTCTCATTCAACATTTCTCATTTTTATGCATGGCATCAATAACATACCTATCAGGGGCATGTCATATCTCTTCACTTGCAATAGCATAAAAACATATGCATTTCATGACAAGTATTTGAGTTAGAAAATCCAAATCTCATAAACAAAGCATGTATGCATATAAGGTAATATTCAGATAAAATCCCACAATATCACATGAATCATTTGAATCAGCCATTTACTACTAAATTATATATGTATACTTGTAAAAACATAATAGATTGGGTTTCCATCCTTGATTACTTGCTATTTATAGGATATGTATTGTGAAAATCAGAAACTATATTTGTCCATATATCAAATCAAGAGATCAAACATGTTGAATTATATGCACTAGGAAAATAAGTAAGGTCATATACACATAAATCCATATTTCAACTATAATGTTGTTCAAGAACCTGAATAACTTGAAAATTATGATCTTGAGAAGATTATCAATAAACTTCTTAATTCTGTAGTGTTGGCTAAATGGACATCTAAAAATCCCTTTGTTTTGATAATGACAAACATTTCATTCCTATTAATCTAACGAGCTACTTGAGTGTACAGGATGACAAAGTAGCAAGGGAAAATCCAAGAGCTTACTTAGTTATATTTTCATGCAATGTAATCATTGTTGTGAAAAACTTGTACAAATATATAATGTACAAGTACTTAGAATTGCATGTAAATCAAGCGTTAGATTTTTCCTAGCCAAACACCATAGTTAGACATGTCATCCCATTTTATTAGGATCACCTTTGCACACTCACACATATAATTAATGCTTAAATTGAAACCTTGAAACAGGATCATTCTCGGTCGACAAACTCCTCGACCGAGACACTCTCGGTCGACCATCTTCTCGACCGAGAAAGATCCAAAGTAGCCGTTAGACACAACAGACAAGTTAGTTGGTAGTTGAAGAAAGACGTTGCAAATCACTTGTTCCAGAGAGCCTGTCGGTCGACAAAACTTCGACCGAGTAGGTGTCTTTGTCGACCATTTGTCGACCGAGATGGTCTCTGACAGCAACTGCAGAATAAATTAATTAGCCGTTGTTAAAACAACAACTTTGTACCTAACGGCTAGTTAAGCACTTAGAAACCCCTAGAAGTTGTCTAGAACGTCCTTAAGCATACTTAGTCCATTCCTATAAATAGGACAAGCCATAGGACACTAGAATTCACTTGTTACACTTGAGAATACATTTGAGCATACTTGAGCAATCCTTTGCAAGCAAATTTGAGCACTGTGATCATTGGCCTACTTTCTCCTTAGCTCAATCTCGTGTCCTATAGGCTAGATTCTCCTACCCACAGCAATCACAAGTTCACATACTTGGCTAGGAGATCTTACGCTTGATCTAGGCATATCAAGCCTCGGGCTTAAAGGATAAGTTGTAATTTCCTTTTCCTTTCTTGTTCCTGTTTATCTTTTGTACTCTCCTTGCTACTCCTAGGGTTGGAGGCTGCGGATTGGAGAGGGTTGACTTCTCAGGTGGAGAAGGGGACTTCAAGCTACTTCAAGAAGGCTATCGCAAGGGAAGCTACTTCAGAAGGCTGGTGCAATGGGAGTTGGTGCATCTACTTCAAGGGAAGGCTGCTTCAAGGTTGGCGATTACTTCTAGGTGAAGGCTGCTTGAAGGGTTTAGGAAAAGAGATTGTATTTTATGTAAATTCCTTGAAGAGGTAATAAAATAAATTTCTTTTCAAATCCCGGTTGGGTAAGCAACCAGGTAGTGGATTGACGGCTATAGTATTTGCTATAGTTGGAACCACTCTAAACCTTGTGTCTCCTTGTCCAATATTTTCTTTGTGGTTGTTTAAGTTCAATAATTGTTAAATTATCTATAAAACTCTATTCACCCCCCCCTCTAGTAGTTTTCAATTGGTATCAGAGCGAGGCTTCAAGGAACCCTAACAAGGTCTTGAAGAGATGGGTGATGGAATGCTCAACAACCTCAACATTGAAGGGACTCTTGTTGCTAGGCCACCAGCGTTCGATGGAACAAACTACCAATACTGGAAGAGAAGGATGCAGTTTTACTTCCAAGGCGTCAACTGGGATCTATGGAGAATGGTATCTACTCCTTATCAATTCCCTCAAATTGACTTTGTGGAATGGGATGCAAACACGGTAAAACAGGCCCAAATGAACGCAAAAGCCGTAAGCATTTTATATTGTTCTATTTCTGTAGGAGAATTTAATAGAATTTCAAATTGTGATACAGCGTATGATATTTGGCATAGATTGTCTATCACTTATGAGGGTACAGCCCAAGTTAAAAATTCCAAAATTAGCCTGCTTAAAACAAAGCTTGAACATTTTCGTATGGATCCTAATGAAACTATTAGTGAAATGTATTCAAAATTCTCCTCTATTGTTAATGGTTTGAGTGCCTTAGGAAAACCTGTTCTTGAGGAAGATCAAGTATCAAAAATTCTTCGATCACTTCCTCCAAAATACAAGCCAAAGGTGACAGCCATTGCAGAAGCAAACGACCTCACTCGCCTCAAAATGGAACAACTCATTGGTAATTTAGAAGCTCATGAAGCAGATCTAGAAGAGGAAGAAAGAAGAGAACGTGAACACCAAAGTGGGAAGAAGAAGGATGTGGCTCTCAAAGCCTCAAAAGTTGTCACACAAGAAAGTGAAGAGTCAAGTGAAGAAGAAGAAGAAGCCTTAATTGTCAACGGTAAGAAGAACAAAAGGTTTAAATCTAACAAAATTTCTAGTTCCTCAACTCCCAGGTGCTTTGAATGTGGGAAGAAAGGACATTTCAAAAATGAATGCCCCAAAGCAAAGTAAAGGAAAAATCGTTGGAATAGGTAATGTTGGAACAAATCTCGAAATTAAAAATGTTTTACTTGTTGATGGATTGCATCATAATCTAATAAGTGTAAGTCAACTATGTGATAGTGGTTATGATGTGTTATTTAACAAAACTTGCTGCAAACAATTGATAGAAAACACTACAAATGTCGTCTATGAAGGAAATAGAGTTGGAAATCTTTATATCCTTAAACCAAACTCTATGAAATCAGTAGTAGGTAAATGCTTGCTTGCAAATGAAAATACCTTACAACTATGGCATAAAAAGCTAGGACATGCTAGTTCCCATGCTATTAAAAAGTTAGTGAAATATGATCTTGTTCGTGGATTACCTACTTTGTCTTTTGATCAAGTTGAAAATTGTGAACCCTGCACAATGGGAAAGCAAACCAAAACATCTTTTAAATCAAAACATGTACTTAGCACCAGTAGATCCTTAGAATTAATTCATATGGACTTATTTGGACCAATGAGGACACAATCTATTGGTGGTAAATGATACTGTTTTTTTATTGTTGATGATTATAGTAGATATACATGGGTACATTTTATTGCAACTAAAGATGATACTATTCATGTCTTTATGCAATTTTGTTCCAAGATTGAAAATCTTTTACAACATAAAATATGTACCATTAGAAGTGATCATGGTGGCGAATTTGAGAATCATACATTTGAGACCTTTTGTACATCTCAAGGGTATACTCATAATTTTTCTGCTCCACGTACCCCACAACAAAATGGTATAGTTGAACGAAAAAATCGATCTCTACAGGAAATGGCTAGGACCATGATGCTTGAACATAACACACCTAAAACCTTTTGGGCTGAAGCTGTAAACACTGCTTGTTATGTGCTTAATAGAGTAACTGTTCACTCTCATTTGAAGAAAACTCCATATGAAATATTACACTCTAAGAAACCTAGAGTTGACTATTTTCATACTTTTGGCTCCACATGTTACATTTTAAATACCAAAGATGATAGAGACAAGTTTGATTCTAAATCACACAAAGCATTCTTCTTGGGATATTCCACTTCTAGCAAAGCCTTTAGAGTATATAACACTATCTCTAGAAAAGTTGAGGAATCCATTCATGTTTCTTTTCATGAAGAATCAAAGTCTGAAAATCTAGATATCATTGATCTCACCAATCAATTCGACAATATAACCATTTCAAATGATAGTGAGAAAATTCCTATATCCGATCCCCAAGTTGAAACACAACCCACACCTAGGCTTATCAAGGATCATCCCCAAGAACTAATTATTGGAGATCCAAATGATAAAGTCAAAACTCGGTCATCCTTCAAAGATGTTGCAAACATGGCTTTTGTTTCTATCATTGAACCTAAGCAGATATCCGAAGCTCTTAAAGATGATTACTGGATAATTGCCATGCAAGAGGAGTTAAATCAATTCACTAAAAATGATGTATGGGATTTAGTTCCTAAACCACAAGATAAAACTATCATAGGAACTAAATGGGTATTTAGGAACAAGCTCAATGAGGCAGGAGAAGTAATAAGGAATAAAGCTCGGTTAGTAGCACAAGGATATAATCAACAAGAAGGAATAGATTTTGATGAAACATATATATGCACCCGTAGCTAGACTTGAAGCTATTAGGATGTTACTAGCTATTGCTGCCCATAAAAACATTAAGCTATATCAAATGGATGTCAAAAGTGCATTTCTAAATGGCATCATACAAGAAGAAGTTTATGTTGCTCAACCACCTGGCTTTGAAATACCAGAAAAAGGTGACCATGTTTATAAACTTAAAAAGGCACTTTATGGTCTAAAACAAGCACCTAGGAATTGGTATGAACGGCTCAAGACATATCTTTTTGATAATGGTTTTTCTATTGGAAATTCAGATTCTACTTTATTTTTCAAAACATATGCATCTGATTTCCTAGTTGTGCAAATTTATGTTGATGACATTATTTTTGGAGCTTCTAATGATTCATTATGCACACAATTCAGTGACATTATGCAAAAAGAATTTGAAATGAGTCTCATGGGTGAACTAACATTCTTTCTTGGTTTTCAAATTAAGCAAACACCTGCAGGAATTTTCATAAGCCAAGAAAAATATACTAAAGAACTTTTAAAACGTTTTGGGATGGATCAATGCAAACATGCTACTACTCCTATGGCTACCTCTATCAAAATTGATAAGGATGAAAATGGGGAACCTATTGATGATTCTTTATATAGAGCCATGATTGGTAGTTTGCTATACTTAACTGCTTCTCGACCGGACATTATGTTTTTCGTTGGTCTTTGTGCTCGATTTCAATCCCAACCTATGCAATCTCATTTTCTAGCGGTTAAACGAATTCTTCGATATCTAGCTGGTACTACTTGTCTTGGTTTATGGTATCCAAAAGGACAATCCCTGGATTTTACAGCATATACTGATGCGGATTATGCTGGTTGTCGACTTGATCGCAAAAGTACTAGTGGTGGATGTTTCTTATTAGGACGAGCCTTAGTATCTTGGTTTAGCAAGAAACAAAATACGGTTGCCCTCTCTACAACTGAAGCTGAATATATGGCAGCCGGGTTTTGTTGTGCTCAAGTGCTTTATATGCAACAAGTATTAAGCGATTACGGTTTTAATCTTTCATCTACACCTATTTTTTGTGACAACACGAGCGCCATAAACTTAGCACATAATCCTATTTTACACAGCCGGGCAAAACACATTGAAATCCGTCATCACTTCTTAAGGGATCACATCTCAAAAAATCATGTTTCCCTTCATCATGTTGATACGGAAAACCAATTGGCTGATATTTTTACAAAACCGCTTCCACTAGATCAATTCAACAACATTAGGAAGCAATTACTTATTACTCCTTTGGAAGATGTTTTCTTTGATATCTGCGGTTCTTAAAACGAATACGTTTACTTGTTTCATTTTGGCTTTTCAATGGACATCTTTTAGCTTTGACGGGATATCTAATTAAGGGGGAGTTTTTATCAAAACGGTTATCTAATTAAGGGGGAGTCTTTATTAAAACGGTTATCTTTTTGAAATGACAAAGGGGGAGAGATATATAAAACTATAACTTAGTATTTATGAAAAACTCAATCAATGAGTTTCATAAATATACTCTTGGCTTTACATTGAAAGTTGCTACATTCTCTAATGAACTGGATTTCATGTTCCATAATTCATTGGGAATAATAAGCACACATTTTATAAACAAGAGGAAAAGATACATGTATGAAATTCATATGTTTTATATTTATTTTGGAAATGTTTGTCATCTTCAAAAAGGGGGAGATTGTTGGCTAAATGGACATCTAAAAATCCCTTTGTTTTGATAATGACAAACATTTCATTCCTATTAATCTAACGAGCTACTTGAGTGTGCAGGATGACAAAGTAGCAAGGGAAAATCCAAGAGCTTACTTAGTTATATTTTCATGCAATGTAATCATTGTTGTGAAAAACTTGTACAAATATATAATGTACAAGTACTTAGAATTGCATGTAAATCAAGCGTTAGATTTTTCCTAGCCAAACACCATAGTTAGACATGTCATCCCATTTTATTAGGATCACCTTTGCACACTCACACATATAATTAATGCTTAAATTGAAACCTTGAAACAGGATCATTCTCGGTCGACAAACTCCTCGACCGAGACACTCTCGGTCGACCATCTTCTCGACCGAGAAAGATCCAAAGTAGCCGTTAGACACAACAGACAAGTTAGTTGGTAGTTGAAGAAAGACGTTGCAAATCATTTGTTCCAGAGAGCCTGTCGGTCGAAAAAACTTCGACCGAGTAGGTGTCTCGGTCGACCATTTGTCGACCGAGATGGTCTTTGACAGCAACTGCAGAATAAATTAATTAGCCGTTGTTAAAACAACAACTTTGTACCTAACGGCTAGTTAAGCACTTAGAAACCCCTAGAAGTTGTCTAGAACGTCCTTAAGCATACTTAGGCCATTCCTATAAATAGGACAAGCCATAGGACACTAGAATTCACTTGTTACACTTGAGAATACATTTGAGCATACTTGAGCAATCCTTTGCAAGCAAATTTGAGCACTGTGATCATTGGCCTACTTTCTCCTTAGCTCAATCTCGTGTCCTATAGGCTAGATTCTCCTACCCACAGCAATCACAAGTTCACATACTTGGCTAGGAGATCTTACGCTTGATCTAGGCATATCAAGCCTCGGGCTTAAAGGATAAGTTGTAATTTCCTTTTCCTTTCTTGTTCCTGTTTATCTTTTGTACTCTCCTTGCTACTCCTAGGGTTGGAGGCTGCGGATTGGAGAGGGTTGACTTCTCAGGTGGAGAAGGGGACTTCAAGCTACTTCAAGAAGGCTATCGCAAGGGAAGCTACTTCAGAAGGCTGGTGCAACGGGAGTTGGTGCATCTACTTCAAGGGAAGGCTGCTTCAAGGTTGGCGATTACTTCTAGGTGAAGGCTGCTTGAAGGGTTTAGGAAAAGAGATTGTATTTTATGTAAATTCCTTGAAGAGGTAATAAAATAAATTTCTTTTCAAATCCCGGTTGGGTAAGCAACCGGGTAGTGGATTGACGGCTATAGTATTTGCTATAGTTGGAACCACTCTAAACCTTGTGTCTCCTTGTCCAATATTTTCTTTGTGGTTGTTTAAGTTCAATAATTGTTAAATTATCTATAAAACTCTATTCACCCCCCCTCTAGTAGTTTTCATGTAGTATTCAAGATACATGGATATCTATATCTATGTCAGCATATAAACATTTTCATATCGTAGTTGGAACATGAATTGAAGTATTCTACAAACTGAATTCATGAACAGTTCTATTCATTTATTATCATCTAGGGAGAAATCGAGAATATAAATTAAAACCATCTAATTGAGTACAATTGACTGAAATATTCTTTTACCCACTCACCCTAATATCTAAAACAACTTAAAAATGTATCCCATATCTGAAAATCTCGAATCCATATCAAAACCATAGCAATCGCCACTTTCTTCTTCCTTTCAACTCAGAAACCCTAAAAATGAGGGATTATGAAGAAAGAGTGAGAAAAGGGAAAGTTTTGATACCATTTTGGATCAAATCAGAGGAGGGACGGAATCTTGACATGTGAGAGAAGATTCACCATGAAACTATATCCAAAGAAGCTAAACTTACATGATTTCATCATTCCTCAGACCACAAAACCCTAGGTCAACATCTCCATCACTTTCTCCTCTCAAACCCTAACTCTCCCTCTCTCTCTAGGATTTTGTTTCTCTAGATTGAATCACGAATTATGAGAGCTCCTTGTGTGTTAGGTTGACCATATAGAGCTATTGAGTTGCTTGGGTCAATTGCAGATTGACCCCTCACTATACTTTCTCTTATTTCAGCTGAATTTTCTATCATAAAAATATTACTGTAATTCATCTACTGATAAGGTATAAACACATCCAAAAATTAAGAAAATTTTAAGTTATTTATGATCAAGTTTCAGATCTCCAGTAAAAATTTCAGATCATTTAGAGTTACCAATAAATAATTAAAAATAAAACACTATACTACTAAAAAGCACTCTGTCAACATTTTGGTCGAAGTATAGTTTGACTAAGAACCACATTCAAAGAACACTCAAATATTTTGAAATTTTTCTCATATGCAAAATTGAGTTATCCATATCATATCCAAAATTCAATTAAATATTTTTTTAAGAAAATATGAAAAATCATTTACCGCACTACTATCCTGATCAAATTTCATATTCATGTACTATCAAAACCCTAATTTCTTCCGATTAGGGTTTACATTTCTCAAACCCTAATTCTTCAAACTAAAATCATAGTTAGAGTTTCTTCTTAGGATTGAAACATCACAATTGATCTACAATCATTAATCAAGTCTAAATGATGTTCAATCTAATCAAGCATGTAATCATTCAGGTAAATCCTAGTTTACCAATTAAGCACAAATGTGGTCATTACAATGCTCACCCCTTAAAAAGTTTCATCCCCAAAACATAAATATGCAAACAAGGTATATTCAAAGTTTATTTTAAGCTTCTGAAGTCTTATATGTCATTACATTCTTGTATTTTATACTTGAATGTAGTTTTCAATGTTAAGTGCTTTATTTCTTTTCTAATCACAATATGTTAAAATAGTTTCAATGATAACAAACAAATTCTCTATGCCACAATCAATCATAGGATAGAGAGAGAAATAACCATTTCAATATTTTAATACTCTTTAGGTGTTACCTCGAAATTGATAATCCGATCCAACTATCTCAATTCATACAACTCAATATGTACTATTGTTATGTATTACCTCTACGTCACAAAAGAGAGTTCACCATGTTCTTTTGAATTTTACTATTGTGCTACTCAAATAGCAAAATAGTCTTGATTTGGAAGACTAGATTCAACAGCAATTGTACAATACTACTCACGACATCCCCATTGCATCATGGATGCATAAGGTGAAGCATTACCATCACATTCCATATTATTCTCAAGTATGAACCCACACATAATTCAAGGTGTAACCATCGGGTTATAGCATACTAGGGTTTCAAAAATAGTAACAAAGTACTCCATGATTGTATTAGTCATTCAAGGATTATTCATACCCAATTACCATCACTTAGTTATATTAAAGCTAGGTATAACAAGATATACTTCATTAGGGTTACATATCAATACAATATGGTTATCATCCCTTCTATTCATATGAGTGAATAGGTAAGACTACCTTATTCAGGGTAACCCTTCATTTGTTCCATCATTATTCAACCCATATCACCATACCACAATTGTACAATACTAAGAAGGATTACTGGTATGCATGACTACAACTATCAGACACCTTTAATTAACATATTGCTAGCACATGTACACTGAAATGATACGTAGAACCAATTTATATCCCTTAATATACCTTCAACAAATTATACTTTTAAAAACAAATTCACATATTACTAAAAGCCATTGTTTTATTTTATCTCTCTCCTCATTCACTACTACTTACTTTTTTCTACTTATCCTTCTCATTTTAATCATGTAGATTAAATATTCCTAAAATTGAAACATACAAGGTACAAATAGATTATTCATCATTCTTTCTATCACTGTAAGAATTCATCTCATATCGCACATCACTCATATTGTATTTCTCCTGTTGTTCAAAACACACTTGTTACATTTCAAATTTATATTTTACACTTTACTCCGAATCATTTCCATGTTGTTCATCTACCTTTCAGATTAGCTATCTTTAAACCCTAGAATACTATCAGTGCTAATTAACTTCTCATAGTGCAAATCTCATGATCTTGTTTTATAGAGATGCTAGTGTTCAAGGTCAAATCACTAGTGACATCCCTTGAACTACTACAACTCTAAACATTCTAGGGTTTGGTTCTTATTAGTAGCATGACGTTATTGTGAGCTGACTTTGCTCCCTTAATTTGAAATTCAAACTTTGGATCTCACAAGTTTTACTAAAGTCTTCTTTATCTTATCAATTGAATTTCCTTCCTCTTACTTGGCAATTCAGATAGATTACTTTCTCAATTACCTTGCTAGGGTTTCATCATCATATTATGTGTCATTATTACATTCACTAGATGTCTCTACCATGGTGGCTATGCATCATATATGATTCATTTTCTTATCACTTCATTCCCACATTGTTCTCATTAAGGAAGATATGAAAGAGAAGTTGATTTTGAGACTTAGAATTCTTATCTTTAAACATTCAATAATACATTTCTCATATGTAGGTTTAATTAATTATCAACAAGGATACTTGACTAATTATCACTTTCTTGAATCTCACAACCTCTTTCTTTTATAATCTATATTACTCCATTATGTTTAAAACCCTTCTTTACTTTCCATAATCCCCTTACCATATACTACTATTCTACATGTCATCTTTAACTTCTACTTTTCTATTATGATCATGTTGCTTCTTTTATGTGTATGATCATGTATACCATGTTGCATATATTTCCTTTTATCCTTCTACTAATGTGAAGTTGAAATTCTAAATCAATAATCTCTCTACTAGTATCACCTCATGTTTAATACATTACATATCCTTCATTTTAAATCAAACGACTCATGCATGGGTGAAACATAGTTTCTCTTTCAATCAAGTTTTTCGTTCCTGAATATAGTCTAGCTTTGTATGAGTTATTCATTTATTTAGCTACTCTTTTGTTCTTCTTTTAGAAACTAGTTTGTTGTTCTATAGAGACTTAGAACCCAAAGGCAGTAAGGATGAATGTATTAAACTTATTAATAAAGGTATACATTCCATGCTCTCAATTATATCATAACCCTCATTCCTTAATCAAGATCATTATTTCAAACATTTCTCTTTGTTTCAACTAAGTTTCCTATCCTAGTTTTATGATTTACATGCTCATCTAGTTCTCTTCACTTTAACTCTTTTGAGGACTCTTCACTTCTATGTACTTATTGTATACTTAGCTCTTTTCTTCTATTTTCCCTTTGCTTTGGAGTACATAAAAACATTATACTCGGTTATATAGTCCATTCCTCATGATTGATTCTTACTATCTTGGCCCCTTACATAATTTTCTCATATCTTTTCCATATTTCATATTTAGACTTCATATAATACTAATAATTAAACTTAATCTGAACCTTATGTTGTATTCCTTTATTCCCAATTAAGGGTTTCTCATATGAGGCCCCAAAGTTGGATCTCAGATATCAGTTCTAACTTATTCTTTGTTATCCCATTCTTTCCCTTATACTTCAAAACCTTAGAGTATATACATTCATACTACAATTTGGATCTAATCTATCCAGAGTTTACTCTTGTTATGTTACTAATAGGAGTCATTAGATCTCAGTAATGTATCCTTCTAGATGGACTAGGCCGAACCTGCAGTCCTGAAGCTAAGAGCTATTCATGATTACTCAACTCCTATTCATCTCAAATGTGTGGAAGAAAACTTATCCACTTAGGAAATCTCATTCAAAGATCATTTCTAGTCTACTTGATACAAAGAATGTAATCAATAAATGCTTTAATTGCATGGTGTACAACAAATCTTAAATACCCATATATATTTCAAAATACTGAATGTCTGAATTCAAACATATAAGAGATTTTTATATTCATCTCCAATAAAACAATAATATGAAATGAAAGTTCTATCTCATTTTGTATTTATGCTCTTAATTCATGTTACTTATCGTGTTTCTAACCCTAATTTCTAGGGTTCCTCTCTAAACCATCCTTCCACTATAAACCTAGCCAGGGTATACATGAAAGAATAGAAAGAGTAGCTTGATACTCTTTGATCCAAGTACTCAAACACCGGGCCAGGATATCCAAATACTCAAACCCCCAGAGCTAACATCATCACATCTCCTATCAGCCACACTTATGACTCTACCTTACTAACTTAATGGTCCCTGACAACTCAACCTAAGCTCTGATACCAAGTTGTTACACCCCCATCTTACAATTTCCATTAATCATGAGATTAGGGCATAAATTGAGGATTTAACGTAATAAAAGATCACCCTTAACTTTTTCTTCTTTTTCAAACTCTTTGTTTTCTTGCATTGAACCACATAAACTAACTTTACAAGGAAATGTAAACATTGATTTCTATAATCTGATTTCAACAGTAAAAATGCATGTATGAACATTCATTATGTTTCTCATACTTTTAAGCACATAGGATTTGCTGATTCACATATATTTCTAAAAGAGGAAAAATGTTATACATCATCATTTACAACTCTCTCTTATTTTTGTACAAGGACCAAGAGAGACAATGACAGACTGAACTTAATTATACTCAGACTTAACTCTTGTGGCAGATCTACTCTAATGCAATGATATCTGTTGGTATGTATTCCCTGAGAGCCAATCATGGGATGATTGGTGGGATACATTAAGATTGATTTGATAAACATCAAAGGCAAGCTTCCAATTCTTTCTGGTTCAGTCATATGAGATAGTGATAGAACAGATTGAATGTCTAGAGAATGACAATACTCAATGACGTATGCTTTCAGGTTAAGGACCTGAACGATGAGATCATACGGATGCTAAGAGTTTGTACATTCTTGTTATGTCCCTAGTCAGATGTCATTGTGGAAGGTAGATAGACAACAATGACACACAATACTAGATTGTGGTGTTGGTTGATGACAGAATCTCATTAGTCATGATATAGAGATATCAAACCAAACACATAGGTACTTGTTAGAGAACAAGTGTACGGGACAGACCCACCATGAGTTTGACACATGGAACCATGACATGGTAGTCACAGTCAGTACTCACAGTGATGGTTGTGAGTGTGATTCTTAGACCTAAAATCACTACACTCAACACATGTCATTGGGCACACTTTGACATCATCAAACGCAGTCCAAAAACATGGGTTGTTATAAAGGTGATGATTGGGTGGCTTTGACACATGGGGCTTTTGAGGGGTGAGTGATAGATATGGGATTTGTCCCTCCTGAGGGAGTTTGATATCCATGGCCACTTGATGAGTAGGATTGAGATAGGTGTGCGCACGCATGTGTGAATCAATATGTGATACTGATGTCATACATATCTCGTTCAATCTACTCTGAGATCAAGAAAGTGAATGAACGTTGACAGGATGACTGTTCCATGCCTCGTGTTCATTCAGGATATCAATGACAAAGGAATTATACATTTGTTGTAACACCATTCATAGATTGTAGGATTGAAAGTTGTTCTCCAACTTTCTACTTTCACTTGGGTAGCAATGATGTGTGACTAGGCACCACTCTTTGCTTGTGAAGTCATAAGTGTTATGGACTTTCACTGCCAACGTGAAATGGACCTGCAGGGTCACACACATAGGATTTAACCTAGAAGAGGAGTTTTGTCCACTAGCAATGTTTGGATTGATTACTAAAGGAGTTTAGTAGTTCAATTAAACACTCAATTGATACATAGCTGAATATCATAATGTTCAAGGTGTTGGACATATTGATTGGAGTATCAGATTGATTGAAATCACAATTGACTGATTCTGCACAACCTGCACTCACAACCGATCGATTCAAGTGTTGAACCGGTCGACTAAGGTTGTTGAACCGGTCGGCTCAAGTGTTCAACCGATCGGCTCATGTACAGAGTGAAATGAGCAGTTCAAGTGTTGAACCGACCGGTTCAACTGGTACAACCGAGCAAGTTGGGAAAGTCAGGTCGGTGAGAATTTTCCTTTCGTTTCAATTTCCCAATTTGATTGGAAATAGGATTGGTATTCGATACCAATTAGAAACAAAAGAAGGAAAGTCAATCGGGAACCGACCAGGACCACCAACCGACCGGTTCACTTGTGAACCGACTGATTGAGGAGTCCCAACCAATCGGTTGAGGTGTCAACTGACCGGTTCAGGTACCCAACTGACAGGTTCACTTGTGAACTGATCAGTTCAGGTTGCGAGTTGGTTGCTTTTGTGGAAAATCTCAAACCCTTCTACTACTGCTTTTAGTCCCGCATTGCCCAGGATGGAGAACCCTGTCCCATGACCCTCCTATATATAGGGGTATTGGGGGCTTCTCAAAGTACAACTCAGTGCAACCAGTTGCTCTGCAAAGTTGTCGTTCTCTCTAGTTTTGGTAATCGAGAGAGAGCCCAAGCAAGTGCTTCCCGCAAAGGGAAGTGCAGCAAGGGAAGGACAACTGCAGTTGCAACTGGAGGCAGGAGAGTGTGTTGGTGACTAGTACGTCAACAGGAGGGTGTGACTCCTTCCATTTCCTTGTGGGACAAGGAGTGTGGAGTTCCAGGTGGTCTGTGTGGACTACTTCAGAGGCGGGAGGTTTCTGCCGCTCAGGAGGACAACTGTCAATCCCGACAGTCCAGTGAGAGGAGGAGTCGTCAGTCCCGGTGTGACCAGGAGCTGCACAGACACCGTCCAAGACCGGAGGTGAAGATCGTGCAAGGCACGAGGTATTTTTTCCGAGCAAGCCTCAGAACAAGGTATGATTCCACAAACCATCCTTTCCTATTATATAGACGTTGACGCATTTCCTTGTTCCGGGTTTGGGGAAATTTTTTTTTTGTTTCCGCTGCCTTCTCTACCACCCCTAAAACCCAACAGTGGTATCAGAGCCACGTCAACTGCTCTATATTTTAGGAATATCGATATGATCGATTTTGGTTTGCCACCTTTATTTATTGCATACGATGCGAATAAAAATTGGCTTTATGCATGTCCAATTCTAAATCCACAAATCCCAATTACATATATGATATGTATTATTAATGCACTCGATATGCGTCGCCCTTAAACATGTTTTGTGGTGGACGTTTAGCATGGTTATGGCCAATAAACCCTATCTGTGAATGGTTGTGTGTGGTTGCTTGCATCTCGATCTGCCCACCGATCTTCCTTCTCTTATTCCTGATGTAACTCAAAATAATTCGAGATTCTTTCCTCCCTTTGCTCCCCTCGAATGTAACTCGGGGTTTCCCTTTTAGCAATGTAAAATTAGGATATATTTTATTTCCTGTTATGTCAAAGAACGAAGGACATCCAGACGACAACTGAGATGATCGGTTCAAGACGTGAACCGATCGGTTGACGTTCCAGACGATCGGTTCAAGGAGTGAACCAATCGGTTGATAATCGGTTCGAGGAGCGAGACGAGCGGGTGGCGACCATGACAAGATGCACGACGACCAGGCGAACCGATCGGTTGGAGGAGCCAACCGATTGGCTGGTGGCACCCAGACGACCGAGCCATAATGAGCAAGTCAATCATGTAATGAGTTGATCTACTCTGAAGGCAAAGCACAGAGTTCATCTTGTATAGGTTACATGTGATGTAGACCTAGATGACCGTGATTCCTCTTGGCTCGAGGAATCACATTAGGATGGCCATAA
Source organism: Alisma plantago-aquatica (assembly GCA_963693085.1). Classification (NCBI taxonomy): domain Eukaryota; kingdom Viridiplantae; phylum Streptophyta; class Magnoliopsida; order Alismatales; family Alismataceae; genus Alisma; species Alisma plantago-aquatica. The sequence goes on along the minus strand of OY856409.1, from coordinate 1,910,638,291 downwards.
TCATCGCTTTTATTGTTTTGCATGTTTTCTGTGGGATATAGCATGTATATGATACATAATATGTATTGTGGTGATTGGATATGTATATGTATATAAAAACCAAATCCCTCATTAAAATATTAAGTTTTAGATGACTTCCAAATGCGACACACGTGAAAAGCTTGATTGACCAAGTGTGGGCATGCCCTGGAGTGGTGCACCATCTATCTCGTGGAAGTGTGAAGGATGAATGTGTGGGTCTGTCCTAGCAGGATGCATATTCATCGTGTTTGCTTTAGGTCGGACTTAACAAGGTGATCTAGATGGGATCTAGTACCTTGAGCATGGAGATAATCATGGCAAGGAGTTGCATATGACATCTTATCAAGAGTTGCATATGATGCAATTGGAAAGAGTTGCCTACCTGAGAGATCTATGTTGTGGGTGACAACCCTAGCTGGTCCATGGCTTAGAGGATTTTAGGATCTTGCCCACTAGAAGGTTGTACGCTGCAATCTTCCGAATTGATGGTGAGGGATATCAATTTGAACTAAAATAGTGGGAGTGATAACTAATTAAAGGCCTAATTTTATCATCAACCTTTCAAATCAATCAAACAAGTCAAAAATAGTTTTGGACTAAAATTGCATATATATTTCCTTTTGTTAAAATAAATGGTTAATCAACAAATCACTTTATTTGCGATCGAGACCAACAAATTAAATGGGAATAATTCCACGACTGGTTAGGATGATGAGAATTGTTCTCAATCAAAGAGCGAAAGCTTTAAGTCCTAGTTATACCAGAACCAGATGAACTCAATCCCACCACATTAATGGCTGAAAGTATGCTTATGGAATCATACTGAGGATGACATTGATGAGGAGTGCTTGATGTTGTGTTCTCTGAACTATGAGTAGCAGAAACAACATGAGACATATGATGTCTCAAGACACTATCCTAGTATATCATGACAGAAGGAGATCCAGTAAGGTATTCACACACTCAATGTGATTGGCTATGTGGAAAAACCTGACTAAGAAGGATTCCCTCTAAGCCAAGGGTTGGCTATTGGTATGATACTGCAAATATTGCGAGAATCATACAATTCATGATAAGCTACAACATGAACAACTTTGACAAGAGTTGACAGAGTTGTTGGACATGTTGAGGACAATAGAGGCAAAGATGAAGAAAGACAAACCATAATCTTTGATGTGATCAAAGAAAAGGTAATTCTTAAGGGCAAGGACAAGGGCAAAGCAAAGAAGTGTTCTGATGCTAGCCAACAATCCAAGCCATCTTCAGCCTCAAGGCACATAGGGAAAGGGTGCATGAGGGAATTGCCCTCTATGTCTGGAAGAACAAAAGAAGATGAAGGAGGGGATGGATATCTCCACATAAGGTATCATGAAATGAACCACTTCTTTATCTGAGGTATATGATACCAAGATATGGATATGTCATATATGATATGCAAGATCTGCAAAGAAGTGATGGCCTTTGTGAAAGGACCAAGAAAGAAGTACCCATCATTGGAGCAAGTGTTGCTGCCATAGATAGGAGTATCTTTTAGTTTATTTCAGCCTAAATGGCACGAAATAGAGTTGAGAACTGCTATTTCATATATTGCCAATAGATAGAAACACTTTATTTTTGCATATTATATGACAATGATGGCAATTAATAAAGTTGATGTTTCAATCTTAAAGATATGATCTTTGTGGCAATACCTTGTTTATCTTGTGATACATGGTATGCATAAGATGATACCTAAAAGTTATAGATAACTCAAATAATGAAATTAGCATCAATCATGAGAAATTCATTTCTAGTTTCCATGTGATGGATAAATCTAGACTCTTTTGGTTAGAGAATCAGTAAGAGACATGAATATCTTAGACATGATTAATCAATCTTCACTAAAGGTAGTGGGAGAATGATTATCCTATTAGGTATAATACATGTGATGTATTTACATACCTATTGGAACAAATGCCAATACTTTAAATGGTATTTAAAGAAATACCAATATGAATATCTTGAAGTGTTCAAGATTATCATAGATGAAGTACAAATTTGGTAAAGTGTTAATTCTTGATGAGATCGATGAATGAAATACTTGGACCAAATGTTTGAGATCCTTATGAGTAATTATGATAGTGTATCATAGTGAACTCATGATTAAGGCATGGTGATGTCTAAATCAAGAAGGAATCATACTCTAAGGAGTTAGAGAATGATTATCGAATAACTGAATTCTTCTTAATAAAAGAATACCCCTCACTAATAAAGGAAATTAAGAATCACAAGGGTTGTGAATTCTTATATCCTTAATAGATACACCTCAATTATCTATGTGATGAGTCAACTATCTAGATGAATATGAGGAACCAAATTTTGAGTTATGGTTTATGACCATTACATCCCAAATGACATCCATGTGAACCATAAGGTATGACCTTGATGGTAGCACTCGTTGGATGAAATCCATAAGTGCAAATGAGTCTTAAGTGTTAAGACACATGGATAACGTTTTGAGAAGGATGATGCTTTTTGATTGCAACTTAAAGACTAAGGCATTTGTCAAATGGATACTAAAACCGCATTCCTATGAGGAATAAAACAAGGATGTGTATGTGACACAACCTATAAGGTTTATGAATCCATCAATGCAAATGAAGTCTATAAGTTACAATGGACTAATCAATGTGATTGATTGAGTACAAGCAACTGAAAATTGTATCTTTACTTTGATGATATAGTCAAAGGGTTTGACTGATATGTCAAAGATAAAGAAGGGATCTGTGATTTAGTGGGAGCGTATTCACATTCCACATGTTGATGTGAAATGAAATGTTCTAGATTGGAAATCCAAAAGTGGAAATTATCTTTAAGGAAGATAGAGATGTTTCCTATGTGATAGGAATAGAGACCTATAGAGATAGTTCTCGAAAACCTCTTGACCTGAAAAGAGAAAGCATACATTGGCAATCTATACTGAAGGGTTCAGTATACACAGATTAAGTGGGAGAGAACTTGTCCATGTTACATGGAGTTAGTATCCCAAGGCCAAGTGTTCAATTATTATGAAGAATGAGAACACTAAGAATAGATATGGATCTATCATGTATGTGATCATCCCAGCATTCATCATCTTGTATGTATGACATGGCAATATGATGTGCTCATCCTGGTAACTCGTATGTGAGACATGATGAGTGGATGTCTGTCTACTTCCAGTAAGGGTTACTGGAATACCATGAGAACTTGATAAGTACTTGTGAAGTACTAGTTCTATGGAGATAAGGAAGAGTTCGATGTAAAGAGTTACATTGATGCAAACTTCTGAAAGGACAGAAAATTAATCGCAAAATATATATAAGATATATAAAAGTGAAAGTTTGTTGATAATTGGAAGTGTTCCAATAAAATCATTTAAAAGGAAATGTCAAGTATCTATGTGTTAAAGAACAGAAATGGATACTATATGGATCTGGAAGTTCAAGAGATGAACTTATAGATATTCTGCTCATTGATGACAAGTATGGAATCCTTGATCATGCAATGTGGCTAAAGGTTAGCAAAGGTATACTAGATCGCATATTACGGCAACTCCATCTCATACGTGTGACGTACATCGAAGAGATGAGAGATGTGCAATTTATACTGACTTTGGTAAGGTGTTGCCATTACTCACTATGTTAAGCACTAGAGCACAGTAACATGTGGGACATGTTTGAAGATCACTATGAATATGATTCAAGTGTGATTGGCTTGCAATGCAAGTGGGAGTCTGTTGGTATGTATGCCCTGAGAGCCAATCATGGGATGATTGGTGGGATACATTAAGATTGATTTGATAAACATCAAAGGAAAGCTTCCAATTCTTTCTGGTTCAGTCATATGAGATAGTGATAGAACATATTGAATGTCTAGAGAATGACAGTACTCAATGACGTATGCTTTCAGGTTAAGGACCTGAACAATGAGATCATACGGATGCTAAGAGTTGTACATTCTTGTTATGTCCCTAGTCGGATGTCATTGTGGAAGGTAGATAGACAGCAATGACACACAAGACTAGATTGTGGTGTTGGTTGATGACAGAATCTCATTAGTCATGATATAGAGATATCAAACCAAACACATAGGTACTTGTTAGAGAACAAGTGTACAAGACAGACCCACCGTGAGTTTGACACATGGAACCATGACATGGTAGTCACAGTCAGTACTCACAGTGATGGTGGTGAGTGTGATTCTTAGACCTAAAATCACTACACTCAACACATGTCGTTGGGCACACTTTGACATCATCAAACACAGTCCTGAAACATGGGTTGTTATAAAGGTGATGATTGGGTGGCTTTGACACATGGGGCTTTTGAGGGGTGAGTGATAGATATGAGATTTGTCCCTCCTGAGGGAGTTTGATATCCATGGCCACTTGATGCGTAGGATTGAGATAGGCGTGCGCACACATGTGTGAATCAGTGTGTGATATTGATGTCATACATATCTTGTTGAATCTACTCTGAGATCAAGAAAGTGAATGAACGTTGACAGGATGACTATTCCGTGCCTCAAGTTCATTCGGGATATCAGTGATAAGGGAATTATACATTCGCTATAACACCATTCACGGATTATAGGATTGAAAGTTGTTCTCCAACTTTCTACTTTCACTTGGGTAGAACTGATGTGTGACTAGGCACCACTCTTTGCTTGTAAAGTCATAAGTGTTATGGACTTTCACTGCCAACGTGAAATGGACCTGCAGGGTCACACACATAGGATTTAACCTAGAAGAGGAGTTTTGTCCACTAGCAATGTTTGGATTGATTACTAAAGGAGTTTAGTAGTTCAATTAAACACTCAATTGATACATAGCTCAATATCATAATGTTCAAGGTGTAGGACATATTGATTGGAGTATCGGATTGATTGAAATCGCAATTGACTGATTCTGCACAACCTGCACTCTTAACTGATCGGTTCAAGTGTTGAACCGGTCCGTTGAGGTTGCTGAACCGGTCGGCTCAAGTGTTGAACCGATCGGCTCATGTATAGAGTGAAATGAGCAGTTCAAGTGTTGAACCAACCGGTTCAACTGGTGCAACCGAGCAAGTTGGGAAAGTCAGGTCGGTGAGAATTTTCCTTTCGTTTCAATTTCCCAATTTGATTGGAAATAGGATTGGTATTCGATACCAATTAGAAACAAAACAAGGAAAGTCAATCGAGAACCGACCAGGACAACCAACCGACTGGTTCACTTGTGAACTGACCGGTTGAGGAGTCCCAACCGATCGGTTGAGGTGTCAACCGACCGGTTCAGGTCCCCAACCGACCGGTTCACTTGTGAACCAATCAGGTCAGGTTGCGAGTTGGTTGCTTTTGTGGAAAATCTCGAACCCTTCTACTCCTTCTTTTAGTCCCGCATTGCCCGGGATGGAAAACCCTGTCTCGTGACCCTCCTATATATATTGGGGTATTGGGGGCTTCTCAAAGTACAACTCAGTGCAACCAGTTTCTCTACAAAGTTGTCGTTCTCTCTGGTTTTGGTAACCGAGAGAGAGCCCGAGCAAGTGCTTCCCGCAAAGGGAGGTGCAACAAGGGAAGGACAACTACAGTTGCAACTGGAGGCAGGAGAGTGTGTTGGCGAGTAGTACGTCAACAGGAGGGTGCGACTCCTTCCATTTCCTTGTGGGACAAGGAGTGTGGAGTTCCAGGTGGTCCATGTGGACTACTTCAGAGGTGGGAGGTTTCTGCCACTCAGGAGGACAACTGTCAATCCCGACAGTCCCGGTGAGAGGAGGAGTCATCAGTCCCTGTGCGACTAGGAGCTGCACAGACACTGTCCAAGATCGGAGATGAAGACCGCGCAAGGCGCGAGGTATTGTTGCCGAGCAAGCCTCAGGACAAGGTATGATTCCACAAACCATCCTTTCCTATTATATAGACGTTGACGTGTTTCCTTGTTCCGGGTTTGGGGGAATTTTTTTTGTTTCCGCTGCCTTCTCTGCCTCCCCTAAAACCCAACAATATCTTCAATCCCCACAGTTTCCCTAAAAATTTTGAGTAGAGGGGTGAGCCTACTCTCTGAGTGAATGAGTACATCAAAGAAACAGTCTAAAGCACTGATATAATTACAAATATACTTTTGAGAAACTGATATCAATTATAACAAAAGTAAGCTTTAAAGAGTCTAATAATTGACAATCATAATATGGCAGGATACTCTAGATATCTAGAATAGTGAATCAATATATGAAATGCTTGATTGATCATAAAGAGAACTATGAATTCAGAAACATACAAAGAATAATTGAATAATTACACACACTTGTTTAACCTCTCTTTCATCTTATTATGCTCTGAACCCATATGAGTGTACCACAACATGTGAAAGAATCACAGCAAGATATGATCTCACTATATATGACTTAGCTGACACACCCGGGATGCTAAGCTTGACAACGTCACTGGTCTACAATAGAAAAATGGCACTCTGGCCTTGGCACACCTGTGGGCCATAAAACTAGACTCCTCCTCTAACATGAGCACATAGACGGAGAGTCAAGCCACCTATTGGCATTTCTGTACTCTAGTTCCACCAGTGCCTCTGGTTGATGTTGGACACTACATGCTGTGTTTTTAAGGAGACTTCTACTAGGGCTTCTTCCCCCGTACCACCTGTTCGTACGATCCGACCCTCGTATACTGGACACTGCTAGGGTTAGGTCATTTCATCCCTACGGTGCATAACTCTCATAGGGAATTTACGGTGTTCAGAGTTCCCATTATTACTCTAATTTACATTATATCTTTCTCTTAGATATATCTCCTTTCACTCTATATATTAATGACTACTCAGACTATTGAATTGAAATCACTGATGATACTGAACTAAATGCTTAACATATTATTTACCCCTTTCTTAGGGTTTCTCCTTACTCATGCACATATAGCACTTCTCATGTATTAAAACATATATCATGTCTACTAATATAAATATTCTCGTTCAACATTTCTCATATTTATGCATGGCATCGATAACATACTTATCTAGGGCATGTCATATCTCTCCACTTGCAATATATAACAACATATGCATTTCATGACAAGTATTTGAGTTAGAAGATCTAATCTCATAAACAAAGCATGTATGCATATAAGGTAATATTCAGAAAAAATCCCACAATATCACATGAATCATTTCAATCAGCCATTTACTACTAAATTAGATATGTATACATGTAAAAACATACTAGACTGGGTTTCCATCCTTCATTACTTTCTATTCACAAGATATGTATTGTGAAAATCAGATACTCTATTTGTCCATATATCAAATCAAGAGATCAAACATGTTGAATTATATGCACTTGGAACATAAGTAAGATCATATAAGCATAAATCCAAATTTCAGCTATAATGTTGTTCAAGCACTCGCTTGAACATTTAGATCTTCAGAAGATTCTCAATAAACTTCTTAATTTTGTAGTATTCAAGACACATGGATACCTATATCCATGTCATCATATAAAAATTTTCAGATCATAGTTGGAACATGAATTTAATTATTATATAAACTAAATTCAAGAATAGTTCTTTTCATTTGTTGTCATCTAGGGAGAAATTGAGAATATAAATTAAAACAATATAATTGAGTACAATTGACTGAAATATTCTTTTACCCACTCACCCTAAGTTGTAAAAAAGCTTAAAAATGTATCCTATATTTGAAAATCTTGAATCCATATCAAAACCCTAGCAATCACCACTTTCTTCTTCCTTTAAACTCAGAAACCCTAAAAATGAGGGAGTATGAAGAAAGAGTGAGAAAAGGGAAAGTTTTGATACCATTTCGGATCAAATCAGAGGAGGGATGGAATCTTGACTTGTGAGAGAAGATTCACCATTAAACTATATCCAAAGTAGCTAAACTTACATGATTTCATCATTCCTTAGATCGCAAAACCCTAGGTCAGCATATCCATCACTTTCTCCTCTCAAACCCTAACTCTCCCTCTCTGTGGCGAAGCGTTCAAAACATACATCATTAATTAAGCAGAAGCAATTACTAATAGCGGATTACTGAAAATCACTAAAAATTAAAACCTTTTTCAAAGAGATTAAATCATAGGAAAACTCTTTCAACAAGAACCAATGTATTACATTTACATCTTGGTTCATAAGTACATAATTTGTACCATCTCTTCTCGAGGGTTACAACATGCACTGCCTTGTTAAAAGATAAACACAGACAACATGAGAACCTTGAGGCATCAAGCCAAAATCTCGAAATGATTCATTAAAAGCACTAACTATTAACTCTGATGACCTCAGAGTACAGAGACGACACATAGGACTTCTATCTATAATACACGACAAACAATACACTCAACCTGAGTTGTCACTGCTATCATTGCCATTGTTGATGTTCTTGCTCTTCAAGATATTCTCAGCCTCCTCCGTGCTTGTCCACCTAAAAATGTTAGATCCCACGGGGATGAGACAATTGTAAATTGCCCCAGCGAAAGATATAACTCTCAGCCAAAAACATTATTATTGCAGTTTAAAGATATAAAACTGGGCAGAGGATAAGCAGTTCAAAGCATTCTTATCTTTTAAAGCATTGCAACTATTTATGATAGAATAATACAACATATATTCTCTCAATAAGGAATAGGAAGAACATGCATATCATTTATCTATCATGTTATAGCATCATGTGAAACTTCTCTTGTGAGACTCATTATCTTGATATGTCACCCATGAGACATTCTTATTTCAATCTGTTGGCCTTAGCCAATCTACTAAATAGATATGGGATTATATCCACTAGGTACTCATATATCATTAATACATGCATTGGGTTATTACCAATCCTATGTTATCATTACATGCATTGGGTTATTACTAACCCTGTGTCATAATTATAGGCATTAAGCCTCTGCCAGGTATTGGACTCTTCCAAACCTAATTACACCGCTAGGCATTGGACACCACCAATCCAAATTTCACAACCAGGCATTGGACTTTAACCAATCCTACTTACAAGCATTATACCTCTTCCATGTATTAGACTCTTCCAAACCTGATTACACCACCAGGAATTGGACACCACCAATCCTGATTTCACAGCCAGCCATTGGACTTTAACCAATCCTGATTACAGATGTTACACCTCTGCCAGGGATTGGACTCTTCCAAACCTGATTACATCACCAGGCATTGGACACCACCAATCCTGATTTCACAGCCAGGCATTGGAATTTAACCAATCCTGATTACAGGCATTACACCACTGCCAGGTATTGGACTCTTCCAAACCTGATTACACCACCAGACATTGGACTCTAACCAACCCTGATTACACAGCCAGGCATTGTATAATAACCAATCCTGATTACACCCTATGTCTGTTTACACAGCACTGGGCACCTCATTCTTTTACTAGCATTAAACTTTGGCCATGCCAATCATGCTCAACACATTCTTTATGTATTACAAGTATTCCTCTTTTCTCCACACATGTATGATCTAGGTTCCATTATTATAATGGTATCCTTTTATTATTATTATTATGTTAATAAGTTTCCATTTCTTGATTTATTATGAACATTATCATCCCTTAGAAGAGACTTTTATAATCATCTTGATACCTCTCACTATGCCACAATTGTTCTCATGGCTCATAAGGCCCATAATGCATCTTGACACCTCTCACTAGGCAACATCTAACCATATGGCTCACAAGGCCATTAAACATCTTGTCACCTATCACTAGGCAACATCTAACCATATGTCTTACAAGTCCATTAAACATCTTGTGCATTAAATCTTGTTTATTACTCTTAACATTTATCATTAAATGATTATCAATACAAGGCATGATTCCATTTCTCATCCTTATCATGGTATGATTACATCATACTAATTAATTTGTCTTAACCCCATTCTCAAGGTATATTATCCTATACTTATCAAAGTATATCAAACTTATTACATTTCATTGTAATAATTTACATAACACACTTCATGTGTTTCTTGTCCAAGTATATTCGATTTGAGGTGCATCAAGGTATATCAACCATAGAATGCTAAAAGTGATATCTATCATATCTTGATGTATCACTTTCCTCATCACTTACAACTTTCTTGAGTTATCAACATATCTTGGATTAAGGTATTTCCCATCTTAATACTTTCATCCACTAACCTGTCACTCTTACCATGAAGTTCATAGATAATATACAAGAATGGTACAACTATCTTTAATGATATGGACTCATTTCAAGTTAAGGCATTGCTTGCTATAAGGTTACCTATAATCAATCACTTTAGGTATATCCCTTATCAGTATAATAATCACTATTCCATTATTAGGATTAGGTCTCCCATACCATCACCCTTTATTAGAGTTTATGGTTTCACATACTATCATACTTCATTAGGGTTAGGATTTCTCATACCATCTACCTTCATTAGGGATAGGATTTCACATACTATCTCCCTTCATTAGGATTTCACATCACATTGCCCATAATTAGGGTTTACCATTCATCCCAACTAGGGTTTCTCATGGCATCACCCTTAATTAGGGATTCTCATGGAATCACCCTCAATTAGGGTTTCTGAATTTCATATCAATTGGAGATACTCATCAAATCAAGATTATAATTATCGTAATATTGTCCAAGATTAAGGTTTCATATAGCATTACATAGCATCAGCCTGTATTTGAGTTCTACATCATATCAATACATTAGGGTTTTACATCACATTACCCTATTTTAGGGTTTCATACACTTCACGCTAAAATTAGGGTTTCTTATTCAACTATTCATAATTAGGATTAACTATTCATCCTAATTAGGGTTTCACTCTCCATTCCCATAATTGGGGTTTTACATTATGTTACCCTGAATTAGGGTTTGGGTTCATTAACCTTCTGGATTAGGGTTTCATGATGTCTTTACTAAGGATCATAACCGAATCACCACATGATTAATACTTATGTAAGAATTCCTTTCTATCATCCTTTCAACTTGATCAAGTTTACATCAACCCTTCAATCAAGTTCATATATCAATGATTGACATAGTGTACTGAGTTATTGCTTACTTAAGCTTCAAGGGTTAACTCACCTAAGGATTATCAATCACTTAGTATCTTAAAGGCACAACCCTAGTGATTATCTTTGAGATAAATCAGTAACAACCATAGGGTCATTTTATCTTTCTTCACCTTAGGTTTCCAATTGACTTAATCATATTGAAACATCCAAACGTTCTTGACCATTGATGCTCCAAATGGTTTGAAACCGTTTAAGAAAAAACAATAATGAAACTGTGTGGACAATTTATACTTGAAACCACTTGGGTCTCCAACCGGTTTGTGACCGTTTGGTCTCAAACAGTCTTGAGACCATTTGACCCCAAACAGTCTTGAGACCGTTTGGACTCAAATAGTCGTAAGACTGTTTGGTCCAAACTTTCTCAAAACCGAATGGACCAAAAAGGTCTTCCATCACTTTATCAATTCAAGATTTCAATCATCAAACCATTTATCAATTGAACCATTGATTTATTCTTCAATTGGAGCATTGAATCACCCTTCAATTGGACCTTCAATTAGGGTTTTGAACCCAATTGAACTATGGTTTATAATCAAGAAACCATCAATTAGGGTTTTGAAAATGAGCAACCTTCAATGGTTGTCATTGTGGATCTAGTCCAATTGAAATCATTGGATCATCATCAAACCATGACATGACCTGACCTCAAACGGTCTTCAGGTCATTTGGATGACCTCCAAACGGTCTTGAGACCATTTGACTCAAACCTTTAATGAAATTTGTGAAAATCAGCTAGGGTTTGCATCAGTGAATATATCATCAAATTATCTATTGATTGCATTTCAATTTGATATCTCTGGATCTTCAAATACTCAACCATACTCAACCCTAGACCTCCAAATGGTCTTGGTTGACCTCCAAACGATTTTGAGACTGTTTGGGTAACCATAAAACGGTCTTGAGACCATTTGGGTTAAACAACCCAAAATATTAAATCAACCACTTGAAAGTTCGACAGTTAACACGATTAGGGTTTCTAATCGGAGGATTGTCCATATATTGAACTAATAAATTGAATCCATTATATCATCATCCAACATGTACTAGGGTCCTGACCTCAAATGGTCAACCCATCCAAATGGTCAACTCATCCAAATGGTTTGGAATCCAAACCTCCAAACGATTTGCAAGCGGTTTGGTCTCCAAACGGTTTGGTGAAACCGTTTGGACCAATATTTATGAAACCGTTTGCCTATGTTATTAATTGAGATGTGTGCTTGAGATGATGTCATCATCATCAAGCTTCAACCCCTAAAATTCTACTGCCATTTCCATGGTAGTTTCATCAATTAATCAAAGGAATTGCAAGAAGAACAATTGAACATAATGGATTGAGGAATTGAATTCAATAACAATGAATAAGGGTTCAAGTTATAAAACCCACCTCTAATTGAGCTTCAAAGCTTCTCACTCAATTCAAAAATGGTGGATGCAACTCCTTTCACTATCCCATGGTTCGTCCTCAAGCTTTGAGTGAAATGGAATGGTTAGAATTGAAGATGGGATCGAGATAAGAAGAAATCATGCATTGATTTTTGATTTCCACCATGAAATCAAGGTGAAAGAAGGTAAAGAAGCTTACCAACAGGTTGGGGGTCGTCCTCCTGTTGCTCCAAGCTCCCTTGGTCGTTTTGAAAGCAATAAGTGAAGGTGGATTCGGAATGACCCATCCAAGCTATGGATAAAGGAGCATATATGCATTTTATTAAAAATTCATTTAAGAGAGAGAAAGTAGGAATTATCTCCTCCATTTCCTTGCCACTTTACTCCTTCCTTTCCTTGGTTACGAGGCTAACTTGTTTTCCTCTTATTCCTCTCAGTTATCCATGATTTAAACAAAAGCAAATCAAGCACCTTAAATCATATTATAATAATATCCATAAGTGAGTGGATATTTCTTTTTCTTATAATAATGTGAGTGGGTTCTTCAACACCTTAAGATATTTTCGTGCCTTTGCAAGGAACATGGTCTTCCATTCATTTGAAAAATCATCCCTCACCTTTTGGTTGAAGGGCTCTTCAATTAATATATTTATGTTTGCATTAAACTGAAGTAAAGTTCCACTTATGCTAAAATCGTGATTATTTTAATATCAAGATTCTCTCTCCTCCAAAGTGATTCAAATGAGATGCCCCGCTCATTTTATTTTCTCTACATGATTCCAAGAAACATTAGGGACTATTTTGAAGTTGTAATTTGCATATTGAACCCTGGGTTTTGGGTAAATTGCACATCACACCAAAACTAGGTTTTAATGTACAAACATTGCTTTATCAGCTCTTTCTTGGTACTCAGGCTACCACAAGCCATGCCTCTACATCATCTTCATTCTCATGATTATTCAACACATGAGGAACATTTTATCATGTAACATTTGCAATTTAACCCCTCAACTTGGGTAATTTGCACTTTAGTCCAAGGCAAAAGATTATTTCAACATTGTTCAAAAAGGACTAAAATTGAAATATAAGTTCCTCTTGAACCTTAATTACTTTTCAAAAGATAAGAGCAAGCATATAATTATCTTTTTTAAACAAAACACCTAGGGTTAAAGTATAACCCATGTCAGGGATGTTACAAATCATAAACCCCTAACAATGATTTCGTCCCTAAAATCCCAGATAAAAGAGAAACATATATTATTCATTCGTTATATCATAAAGTCTCCACATAGCATCTCATTGTTCTGGAGATACCATAGAACTTTGATCAATACAAAGTCCTTCCACACAAATTCTCATAGAATCAAACACATAGGATACATACATCACTGTCTTCTCATTATTGACTGTGGAGTTAATTCTGTATGAGGTAACACTCTTCCTATTTAGATAGAGGTTAATTGTTAATTTAAATTGATGAACTTTTATTTTAATAATATTACAATTATTCCTTCAAATAGATCATTCTCATCAATGTTATGTTTATGTAAAGCGTAAACCCTAACATATGATGTCCATACTACATTAGGTAACTGGACTGATTCCACAGTTAACCATTCCAGGTAACTATCATAAAAGAACCTGATATTTCTCAGATACCAGAATCCCTTACCTTGGTATCTAACACATGTGTTAATAACACATCATATCTTCATCTTCAATTTTGTTTATAAGTTGATTTATAATTAAATCAATTGCCTCTGTATATCAATTAGAATGTGGTAGAAATATCCATGCCACATCTCCTTCCTGATTAGGTTTCTTTGGATTGTTTCAGAATGATTACTTGATCAGAGTAATAAAAAAGATAACAATCTAGGTATGTCATGCGTACCTTGCCTTCAATAAATGAATACCTGGCCACGGTATTCAAGAACTGAAATTAGGTAGTATGCATTTATTTTATTTTATGTTTTCATCACTTTAAATTTGAAGTACTTAATATCTCAGATTTTCTCTGAGTTCCTTTTTCATCTCTTCACTTCCTTAATGAAGAAAGAGAAATTTCAAAACATATAAAAGAATATTAAACTGAACACAAGTTTTCATTCTACTTATCTTTTCCTCATATCATCAAAGGATTATACAGATGAACTAAACAACAACTACCTTTCTTATAGTATTGAACAGAAGATAATTCAAAATAGAAAGTTATATCTTGACAAGTCTACCTTTTAAAAGTTACCTAGTGTCTTATATGTTGGGTCACCCCATCACTTTCTATTTGGACATTGCCATCTCAGATGTCCTCTCTGTCCACATCTATAGCAGGCTCAGAGCCTTTTAGGTGACTGCTGCTTGGGTGCACTACATTGTGGTTGAGTCAGTACTACTGAAATCTTTGATTGTTTAGTACCACCAATTCCTTGTTCTTGTAACTAGTTAGACTTCCTTTTAAGGTTTGTTTCATGTTTCTTTGTCATAGACCCTTCTATCCTTCGAATTGACTCCACAAATGTGGCAAACCTCTCTCTACTTTCTAGGGAAGATGCTGGAATAGACATCATAGCATTCAATCCTTTCTCAAAATGTCAAATCTTTTCCTCCTCAGTAGCAGCCATCTGAGGACAAAATCGTAAAAGTTCCATGACCTTAACCTCATATTCACTTATTGACATGGCTCCATGTCGAATCTTCTCAAACTGTGAGATCTTTTCATATAAATAAGTCCTTGGAAAATACTTATGGATGAATTCTTGACGAAATTCCTCCCATCCAAGCTCTTCATAATTCCTTTTTATTTCTTCTATAGACCACTAATGTCTAGCATTACCCTTCAAAAGGTACACAGCATGTTTAACTTTGTCAGCATCTGGGATACTAAGGATCTTAAAAGTCTTTTCTAACTCAGTGAGCCAGAGATCAGCATCTGTTGGGTCAGATGTCACAGCATATTCTATGGATCCTACACGACGTAGTCATTCAAAGGTCTTACCAGACCCATATCCCTCATTGGGAGATGGTGCCCTAGGTGCCAGTGCTGGCATCCGGTCTGTCATATACCTTAGTGTGGTCATGAGTTGCCCAAAAAGATTATGAACATCTGGGTTTCCTCTCATGACTTCATCAACATGTGGATTTTTAGGCACTGGTTCCTCCCTTGCTTGATCCCTTGCACCTCCCACTGGTTCAACAACGTTTCTCTCAGTAATGTGTTCCTCATGTTCTCCAGACATCCTTGAGTTATATATCTTCTTCTGCATAAGTAGAAGGCACTATAAGAAACACTGGAGTACACTTAGAACAAACTCAATACCTTAGTCCTATGTCTCTGTAGACTCAGTGAACCTAGAGCTCTGATACCACTAAATTGTGGCGATGTGTTCAAAACATACATCATTAATTAAGCAGAAGCAATTACTAACAGTGGATTACTGAAAGTCACTAAAAATTAAAACCTTTTTCAAAGATATCCAATCATAGGAAAACTCTTTCAACAAGAACTAATGTATTACATTTACATCCTGGTTCATAAGTAGATAATTTGTACCATCTCTTCTCGAGGATTACAACATCCACTGCCTTGTTAAAAGCTAAAAACATACAACATGAGAACCTCGAGGAATCATGCTAAAATCTCAAAACGATTCATCAAAAGCACTGACTATTAACTCCAAGGACCTGAGAGTACAGAGACGACATATAGGACTTCTGTCTACAAGACACGACAAACAGTACACTCAACCTGAGCTGTCACTACTGTCACTGCCGTTGTTGATGTTCATCCTCTACAAGATATTCTCAGCCTCCTCCGTGCTTGTCCACCTAAAAATGTTGGATCCCACAGGGGCGAGACAATTGTAAATTGCCCCAGCGAGAGATATAACTCTCCACCAAAAACATTATTATTGTAGTTTAAATATATAAAATTGGGCAGAGGATAAGCAGTTTATAGCATTCTATCTTTTAAAGCATTGCAACTATTTATGATAGAACAATAGATCATCTATTCTCTTGATAAGGAATAGGAAGAACATGTATATCATTTATCTATCATGTTATACCATCATGTGAAACTTCTCTTGTGACACTGATTATCTTGATATGTCACCCATGAGACATTCTTGTTTCAATCTGTTGGCCTTAGCCAATCTACTAAATAGATATGGGATTATATCCACCAGGTACTCATATATCATTAATACATGCATTGGGTTATTACCAATCCTATGTTATCATTACAAGCATTGGGTTATTACTAACATTGTGTCATCATTACAGGCATTAAGCCTCTACCAGGTATTGAACTCTTCCAAACTTGATTATATCACCAGACATTGGACACCACCAATCCTGATTTCATAGTCAGGCATTGGAGTTTCACCAATCTCGATTACAAGCATTACACCTCTGCCAGGTATTGGACTCTTCCAAACCTGATTACACCACTAGGCATTGGACACCACCAATCTTTATTTCACAGCCAGGATATGGACTTTAACCAATCCTGATTATAGGCATTACACCTCTGCCAGGTATTGGACTCTTCCAAACCTGATTACACCGTCAGGCATTGGACACCTCCAATCCAGATTTCACAACCAGGCATTGGACTTTAACAAATCCTGATTATAGTCATTACACCTCTGCCAGGTATTGGACTCTTCCAAACCTAATTACACCGTCAGCCATTGGACTCTAACCAACCCTGATTACACAGCTAGGCATTGGACATTAACCAATCCTAATTACACCCTATGTCTGTTTACACATCATTGGGCACCTCATTCTTTTACTAGCATTAAACTTTGGCCATGCAATCATGCTCAACACATTCTTCATGTATTACAAGTATTCCTCTTTTCTCCACACATGTATGATCCAGGTTCCATTATTATAATTGTATCCTTTTTTTATTATTATTATGTTACTAAGTTTCCATTCCTTGATTTATTATGACCATTATCATCCCTTATAAGAGACTTTTATAATCATCTTGATACCTCTCACTATGCCACAATTGTTCTCATGGCTCATAAGGCCCATAATGCATCTTGCCACCTCTCACTAGGAAACATCTAACCATATGGCTCACAAGGCCATTAAACATCTTGTCACCTATCACTAGGAAACATCTAATTATATGGCTCACAAGGCCATTAAACATCTTGTGCGTTCAATCATGTTTATTACTCTTAACATTTATCATTAAATTATTATCAGTACAAGGCATGAGTTCATTTCTCATCCTTATCATGGTATGATTACATCATACTAATTAATTTGTCTTAACCCCATTCTCAAGGTATATTAGCCTATACTTATCAAAGTATATCAAACTTATTACATTTCATTGTAATAATTTACATAACACACTTCATGTGTTTCTTGTCCAAGTATATTCGATTTGAGGTGCATCAAGGTATATCAACCATAGAATGCTAAAAGTGATATCTATCATATCTTGATGTATCACTTTCCTCATCACTTACAACTTTCTTGAGTTATCAACATATCTTGGATTAAGGTATTTCCCATCTTAATACTTTCATCCACTAACATGTCACTCTTACCATGAAGTTCATAGATAATATACAAGAATGGTCCAACTATCTTTAATGATATGGACTCATTTCAAGTTAAGGCATTGCTTGCTATAAGGTTACCTATAATCAATCACTTTAGGTATATCCCTTATTAGTATAATAATCACTATTCCATTATTAGGATTAGGTCTCCCATACCATCACCCTTTATTAGAGTTTTGGGTTTCACATACTATCATACTTCATTAGGGTTATGATTTCTCATACCATCTCCCTTCATTAGGGTTAGAATTTCACATACTATCTCCCATCATTAGGCTTTCACATCACATTTCCCATAATTAGGGTTTACCATTCATCCCAACTAGGGTTTCTCATGGCATCACCCTTAATTAGGGATTCTCATGGAATCACCCCCAATTAGGGTTTCTCAATTTCATATCAATTTGAGATACTCATCAAATCAGGATTATAATTATCATAATATTGTCCAAGATTAAGGTTTCATATAGCATTACATAGCATCACCCTAGATTTGAGTTCTACATCATATCAATACATTAGGGTTTTACATCACATTACCCTATTTTAGGGTTACATGCACTTCACCCTAAAATTAGGGTTTCTTATTCAACTATCCATAATTATGATTTACTATTCATCCCAATTAGGGTTTCACTCTCCATTCCCATAATTGGGGTTTTACATTATGTTACCTTGGATTAGGGTTTGGGTTCATTAACATTCTGGATTAGGGTTTCATGATCTCTTTACTAAGGATCATAACCTAATCACCACATGATTAATACTTATGTAAGAATTCCTTTCTATCATCCTTTAAACTTGACCAGGTTTACATCAACCCTTCAATCAAGTACATATATCTATGATTGACATAGTGTACTGAGTTATTGCTTACTTAAGCTTCAAGGGTTAACTCACCTAAGGATTATCAATCACTTAGTATCTTAAAGGCACAACCCTAGTGATTATCTTTGAGATAAATCAGTAACAACCATAGGGTCATTTTATCTTTCATCACCTTAGGTTTCCAATTGACTTAATCATATTGAAGCATCCAAACGTTCTTGACCATTGATGCTCCAAACGGTTTGAAACCGTTTAAGTAAAACAATAATGAAACCGTATGGACAATTTATACTTGAAACCACTTGGGTCCCCAAATGGTTTGATACCGTTTGATCCCAAACGGTCTTGAGACCGTTTGGACTCAAACGGTCTCAAGACTGTTTGGTCCAAACTCTCTCAAAATAGAATGGACCAAAAAGGTCTTCCATCACTTTATCAATTCAGGATTTCAATCATTAAACCATTTATCAATTGAACAACTTATTTATTCTTCAATTTGACCATTAAATCACCCTTCAATTGGAAGTTTTGAACCCAATTGAACTATGGTTTATAATCAAGAAACCATCAATTAGGGTTTTGAAATCGAGGAACCATCAATGGTTGTCATTGTGGATCTATTCCAATTGAAATCATTGGATCATCATCAAACCTTGACATGACCTGACCTCAAATGGTATTGAGGTCATTTGGATGGCCTCCAAATGGTCTTGAGACTATTTGACTCGAACCTTTAATGAAATTTGTGAAAATCAGCCAGGGTTTGCATCATTGAATCTATCATCAAATTAGCTATTGATTGCATTTCAATTTGGTATCGCTGGTTCTTCAAATATTCAACCATACTCAACCCTAGACCTCCAAACGGTCTTGGTTGACCTCGAAACGGTTTTGAGACCGTTTGGGTAACCTCCAAATGGTCTTGAGACGGTTTGGGTTTAAAAACCCAAAATATTAAATCAACCACTTGAAATTTCAGCACTTAACCCTATTAGGGTTTCTAATTGGAGGATTGTCCATATATTGAACTAATCAATTGAATCCATTAGATCATCATCCAACATGTACTAGGGTCCATACCTCAAACATTCAACCCATCCAAAAGGTCAACCCATCCAAATGGTTTGGAATCCAAACCTCCAAACAGTTTGCAAACTGTTTGGTCTCCAAATGATTTGGTGAAACCGTTTGGACCAATATTTATGAAACTGTTTGCCTATGTTATTAATTGAGATGTGTGATTTAGATGATTTCATCATCATAAAGCTTAAAACCCTCGAATTAAACTACCATTTCAATGATAGTTTCATCAATTAATCAAAGGAATTGCAAGAAGAACAATTGAACATAATGGATTGAAGAATTGAATTCAATAACAATGAATAAGAGTTCAAGTTATAAAACCCACCTCCAATTGAGCTTCAAAGCTTCACGATCACGTCAACAATGGTGGATTCAACTTCTTTCACTATCCTAGGGCTCGTATTCAAGCTTTTATTGAAAAGGAATGCTTGGAATTGAAGATGGGATCGAGATAAGAAGAAATCATGCATTGATTTTCGATTTCCACCATGAAATCAAGGTGAAAGAAGGTTAATAAGCTTAGAAACAGGTTGGGGGTCGTCCTACTGTTGCTCCAAGCTCCCTTGGTCGTTTTTGAAAGCAATAAGTGAAGGTGGATTCGAATTACCCATCCAAGCTATGGATAAAGGAGCATATATTATTAAAAATTCATTTAAGAGAGAGAAAGTAGGAATTATCTCCTCCATTTCCTTTCCACTTTCCCCCTTACTTTCCTTGGTTACGAGGATATCTTATTTGACTCTTATTCCTCTCAATTATCCATGATTTAAAGAAAAGCAAATTAAGCACCTTAAATCATATTATAATAATATCCATTAGTGAGTGGATATTTCTTTTTTTTATAATAATGTGAGTGGGTTCTTCACCTCATTAAGATATTTTCGTGCCTTTTCAAGGCACATGGTCGTCCATTAATTTTCAAAATCATCCCTCACCTTTTTCTTGAAGGGCTCTTCAATTAATATATTTATTTTTGCATTAAATTGAAGTAAAGTTCCAATTATGCTTAAATCTTGATTATTTTAATATCAAGATTCTCTCTCCTCCAAAGTGATTCAAATGAGACGACCCTCTCATTTTATTTGCTCTACATGATGCCAAGAAACATTAAGGACTATTTTGAAGTGTTAATTTTCATATTGGACCCTGGGTTTTGGGAAAATTGCACATTACACCAAAACTAGGTTTTAATGCACAAATATAGCTTTATTAGCTCTTTCTTGGTACTCAGTCTACCACAAGCCATACTTTTTCATCATCTTAGTTAACATGATGCTTCAACACATGAGGAACATTTTATCATGTAACATTTGAAATTTAACCCCTCAACTTGGGTAATTTGCACTTTAGTCCAAAACAGGAAAAACATGATTTCAACATTGTTAAAAAGGACTAAAATTGAAATATAAGTTCCTCTTGAACCTTAATTACTTTTCAAAAGATAAGAACAAGCATATAATTAGTTTTTTAAACAAAACACCCAGGGTTAAAACATAACCCAAGTTAGGGATGTTACAAATCATAAACCCCTAACAAGGATTTCATCCCCGAAATCCCAGATAAATGGGAAACATATATTATTCATTCAGTATATCATCAAGTCTCCACATAACATCTCATTGTTATGGAGATACCATAGAACTCTGATCAATGCAAAGTTCTTCCACACAAATTCTCATAGAATTAAACCCATAGGATACATACTTCATTGTCTTCTCATTATTGATTGTGGAGTTAATTCTGTACCAGGTAACACTTTTCTTATTTAAATAGAGGTTAATTATTAATTTAATTTGATGAAATTTTATTGTAATAATTTTATAATTATTCCTTCAAATAGATCATTCTCATCAATGTTATGTTTATGCAAAGCATAAACCCCTAACATATGATGTCCATACTACATTAGGTAACTGGACTGATTCCACAGTTAACCATTCCAGGTAACTATCATAAAATAGCCTGATATTTCTCAGATACTAGAATCCCTTATCTTGGTATCTAACACATGTTCTAATAAAACATCATATCTTCATCTTCATTTTTGTTTATAAGCTGATTTATAATTAAATCAATTTCCTTTGTATATCAATTAGAATGTGGTAGAAATATCAATGCCACATCTCCTTATTGATTAGGTTTCTTTGGATTGTTTCAGAATGATTACTTGATCAAAGTAATCAGAAAGATAACAATCTAGGTATGTCATACTTACCCTTGCCTTCAATAAATGAATACCTGGCCAGGGTATTCAAGAACTAAAAATAGGTAGTATGCATTTATTTTATTTTATGTTTTCATCTCTTTAAATTTGATATACTTAATATCTCAAATTTTCTCTGAGTTCCTTTTTCATCTCTTCCCTTCCTTAATGAAGAAAGAGAAATTTCAAAACATATAAAATAATATTAAACTGAACACAAGTTTTCATTCTACTTATCTCTTCCTCATATCTGCAAATGATTATACAGATGAACTAAACAACAACTACCATTCATATAGTAGGGAACAAAAGATAATTCAAAATAGGAAGTTCTATCTTGACAAGTCTACCTTTTACAAGTTACCTAGTGTCTTATATGTTGGGTCACCCCATCACTTTCTATTTGGACATTGCCACCTCAAATGTCCTCTCTATCCACATCTATAGCAGGCTCAGAGCCTTTTAGGTGACTACTGCTTGGGTGCACTGCATTGTGGTTGAGTCGGTACTACTGAAATCTTTGATTGTTTAGTACCACCAATTCCTTGTTCCTATGACTGTTTAGACTTCCTTTTAAGGTCTGTTTCATGTTTCTTTGTCATAGACCCTTCTATCCTTTGAATTGACTCCACAAATGTGGCAAACCTCTCTCTACTTTCTAGGGAAGATGCCGAAATAGACATCTCAGCATTCAATCATTTCTCAAAACGTCGAATCTTTTCCTCCTCAGTAGAAGCCATCTGAGGACAAAATCATAAAAGTTCCATGAACTTCACCTCATATTCTCTTATTGACATGGCTCCCTGTTGAATCTTCTCAAACTGTGAGATCTTTTCATCTAAAGAAGTCATTGGAAAATACTTATTGACGAATTCTCGATGAAATTCCTCCCATCCAACCTCTTCATAATTCCTTTTTATTTCTTCTATAGCCCACCAATATCCAACATTACCCTTCAAAAGGTACACATCATGTTTAACTTTGTCAACATCTGGGATACTAAGGATTTTAAAAGCCTTTTCTAACTCAGTGAGCCAGAGATCAATATCTTAAAAGCCTTTTCTAACTCATAAAAAAATTACTGTAATTCGTCTACTGATAAGGTCTAAACGCATCCAAAAATTTTGAAAATTTTACATTTTGTTTATGATCGAGTTTCAGATCTCCAGTTAAAATTTTTGATCATTTGGAGTTACTGATAAATAAATAAAAATAAAATACT
Organism: Alisma plantago-aquatica; assembly: GCA_963693085.1. NCBI lineage: Eukaryota > Viridiplantae > Streptophyta > Magnoliopsida > Alismatales > Alismataceae > Alisma > Alisma plantago-aquatica. The sequence continues at coordinate 1,910,614,859 of OY856409.1, read as the reverse complement.
ACACGACTAAAAAGCACTCTGTCAACATTTTGGTTGAAATATAGGTTGACTGAGAACCACATTCAAAGAACAATCAAATATTCTGAAATTTTTCTCCAATATGCATGATTGAGTTATCCATATCATATCCAAAATTCAATTGAATAAAAAATATGTAGAAAATATGAAAAATCATTTACCACACTGCTATCATGATCAAATTTCATATTCATGTACTATCAAAACCCTAATTTTTGCCGATTAGGGTTTACATTTCTCAAATCCTAATTCTTCAAACTAAAATTACAGTTAGAGTTTCTTCTTAGGATTGAAACATCACAATTGATCTACTATCATTAATCAAGTCTAAATGATGTTCAATCTAATCAAGTATGCCATCATTCATGTAAACCCTAGTTTACCAATTAAGCACAAATGTGGTCATTACAAAAGGTTACATTGCAACTTGCTTAATCATATATTGGATGCAGAAATATAAAGAAAATGTTAGATAAAATGAAAGAAACCAAAATATATATTGATGTAGAGTGGTTCCATGAAAAGACGTCAGTCCACTACCTGATTTTTCCCAACTAGGATTTTCAAACTTGTATTTTATTCCTTTTCTTAAACAATACAAAATACATGAAACATTGGTTGTTTTTTTGTTTAAGACAACCCTCCTTTTCTAGCTCACGGAGAAATTGTAAGAAGGAATAGAGCACAATCAATCTCCTATTTTAGACACAACCTTCTAACAACAAGTAGCTCGAAGAAGCTTCCCCACAACCTTCTTGCAAGAAGTAGTCGGAACCACTATGAACCAACAAGGTGAATAAGAGTGGAAAAAGGAAATTACAAATCTTCAAAAGATTACAATTCAAGGTCATATGGACATGTGGTGATCAAATCTCCACAATGATTAAGTGAATATATATTTGATGGAGTAGGACACTCATATTGAGAAGTGGATTAGATATGAATATAGCAATGTAGAACTGTAAGCTTAGAGAAGGATATCATGCAATGGATTGCTATGTTGTGCATTTTGAGTGTTCACAGACACTCAAATATATGGGAAACACTTAGTAATGGTCACTGTAGTAGTTAAGAGTATTTTGACCAAGATAAATGCTAAATTATCTATAAGAGATCAAAAGATAAGTTTATAATAGCAAGAAAAATTGATGTAGATTTTGATTGCAGACTGATCTTGGTTGAACTATACATTGGCAAACTCCATCTCATCAAAATATAGTTCGATAGAGAGGCAATCTTTGTCAGGATTCATAATAGCTATATTTCTGTAGTGGCTTTTTATCAGTCAAGGTGTACCTCAACCGAAGAGGATCTCAGTCGAAGAAGAGTTCGACCAAAATATTCCCTATAAAGGCACTATTATATTTTTGGAAAACATATCAACTAATTTTTCTAATAATAGTAAACTATCCTAAGGACTTGATATAAGTTTGGTAATGGTTTTAGTACAGGATTGGGCTGACCATCACTTGTTCTTACATCATTCCCAACAAGTTGTACAAAATGAACTTGTATAAAGCATATACATGGCACTAGTTGACCTACAAGCATCCAAACACATACATAATAGCATGTTCTTTATTGTTGGATCTTGTTTATGTTCCTTGATCTTCTAAAATACTAAATGCAGATGTTAGTAAAAAAATGGGAAATATTTGCACCATCAAAATATGAGTGTGATATATGAGTGATGATGATAAATATTTCCATAAGATAATTTAAAAGTAGAAAATTTAGAGCATCATACCTTTAAATTATTGATGAATATCCATATTTATCTTCCTGGATTTTTCTCCCTCTTTGTCAAGGTTAGAAAGGTGTTATACTTACATATTCTCCCAAATAAGGAGACACTCCACCTCAATAAGATAGTCATTTTGGAGAGGAAAAACAAATATATACTAATGAAATATAGGAATATACCAATTGAACTGTGAAACCAATATGAATAAATTAAATGAAAAAGGGTACATTGGATAGACAAAAAGCCATATCTGATCAAGGAACAAGATATTTCTAATTGCCAAATAGAGGAATGTTAGATCCTTCATGATAAAAAGTCTCATTAAGCATAATATAGAAAAGATACTCTATGTCAATGCTAAGGAATGTTCACGCCATGAAAAACACAAAATTTTTGAAGAATATCTCAATATCAATATGTGGAATGTGAACTCTTCCATGATATAAAGAATGCCATAAAAACCAAAATGAGGTCAACAATGAATCTCTAGTACCAAATTTAAGAGATTTTAAGCCCATAATTGATATAGAGAAGATATTAAGAACATAATATAACACATATCACAATATAAGAACATGATTTGAGATCCCCTTAATCTCACACTCATACAAAAATTAGCTCAAAAAAGGAAACTAACTACAATATAAATATATCCATTTAAGAGTAAAGACCATGTTTGCACATTAGCAATAAATCATTTTAGGCCTAAAGGACCAAATAAACATGTAGAAACTAACTACAATATAAAGATATCCATTTAAGAGTAAAGACCATGTTTGCACATTAGCAATAAATCATTTTAGACCTAAAGGACCAAATAAACATGTAGCAAACCAACTGTGAATACAAACTACAAGATAGCCAAATCTAAATTTGACAATCTATTAAAAATATTTATCCTACATAAATACATATGTACAAAAAAATATATAGCTTACCAATTGAAAAGACTAACATTTTAAGATAAACCAATTGGAAAAAAATATGTCCTGATAAATGTGACAACCCACCGCCACACAAACGAGATTACTGAAAACTAAAGTGCAAAATTATCAGTGAACTTCCAAATTACCAGAAAATATGATATATTAAATCCAATTTTAGCCACAAAAGCGGAGCATATTACATAGAAGTCAACAAACTATGCCACATGTATGACACATTGTACAATAAAGGTATATACATCATTGTACAATGGCCATCTTCCCACAAACCTGTTACAGAAGATAACCTATTCATATATACAAGCCATACATGTACAACCATGACATATTGTCAAAAAACCTCATATCGGTGTACAACATCTACAAAACAACCCCAAGGACCTAAGAGTATAGGGACGACACATAGGATTCTACTACAAAACACTAGAAGAATATCCAACCTTCAACATCTACTTCTCTCCTTACTGCTCTTCCTCAACCGCACAATCTCTCCGCGTCGTGCACGACCATTAAAAAGATGTGGAAACCCACAGGGTGAGACCAACGTCCCAGTGAGAGACATAACTCTTCACCAACAACTATTATTAACATAAATAAATATATAGCAGGAAAGAAATACTATTAATAGGATGAGTAGATTTAGTTAAATGAATACTTAAAAACTAATAACACAACTTAGAAAGATTAAGAAACTACAACTAATAAGTAAAATGTTGTATACTTTTAGAAGGAACATGAAGAACATGTATAACCTCTATCAACTAAACAATATAAGAAAAAAGTAAAAGGGCCATCTAATGTGATTTGTGTCTAACCCTAAGTGATATGCTACACTGATATATTACATCTTTTATTATGCCATGTGGAGATGAGGTATAACACTCATACTCCAACTAACCACTACTAAGTTGAAATCAGTGCCATACAAGATCTTGGAGAGCTGGAATCCTATGATCTCATACACCCTCAGTCAGTTTGAGTCTGCCGTAGTGACATATAAAGTTAAACTGCAAACCAACCTAGTCTACCTTGGTATATAGACACGACACTAGTGAGATATGACCACAATCATTCTACTTCTAGGGTATTATCACAACCATGCATGAAAACATATCATCTGAGATACATCTTAAATGTTCTCCTGTCAATGTATGACCACAACCATCCTCAAAACTAGTTATTGTGGATGCAAGGATATATCCTCAACTTGGACCCTCACATATTCAACAATATTTGTTCTATGTTTCCCTAAGGAATTACTCGTTTCACCATCCATCAAGTACTAACACTGAAGATGGATCTATAGATTAGGGCAACCTACATGACTAGGGTTTCACTTGATTAGTTAAGCCAATTGGGTATATTATATTGCATCAGTAAAGTCACAACGTACAAGCCATAGACAAATTCTACAAGGGTAGGGGTAAATTACAATATCAAAAGACATAAAACATATTAATCATAGAGTTGATCACATAATCACATGATATTGTCTGATTTCCTTATTCCAAGTCATCTCCATTGTCATGTCATCTTGGGATAACCATCCCTCATCACATCACTAGAGGATATCACCTCACATTAGGCATAAAGCCTCTACTAGGTCATAAGACCCAAACAAATAATTCCTACATAACAATACTATCCCATCATGCCTCATAAAGACTCATAATCATCACCTTGTGTCACATTAGAGATACCATAACAACCACAAGATATGATGTTCATTCAACCTACAATGTTAGGGTTATAAAAGTAGGTGAGAGAAAATACTTTATTACATGCTATTCATTCAAGAAAGCTTAAGAAATTACATCATACACCTGAATTAGGGTTAGAGTTTCTTATAGATAGCTAACTAGGGTTTCTATAACAACATTCAACATCAAACCCTAGGTACATCTCTTCCCACATTCTTGAAACACATAGACCTAACGTCATCATGACCAATTTAAGCACTTAAAATGGCAACATATATGAACCATAAAAGGTGCAAAAGCTCTAGCGACCGCTAGCATTGACTGCCCTAGTGACCATCACCATAGGTAGTGACCAAGCTAGGAAGTATATGAAGTGTAGCAACACCACATGGATCAAAATGTAGTGACTCTCATATAACCACAACATTGCGATCACAACACACTTTGATCATCACATAACAGTCAAGACATCAGGGAAAACATGGTGTCCATGATAGGCTAACAAATCATAGCGACCATCATGCAAACATAGTGACAAAACCAGGTCATGAAGCATAGTGACCACACGTACTACACATGTAGCGATCATCACAAGGATCTCATTTGTAATGACCAAGGTGGTTAGGGTTAAGATGATTGCAACCAATTGAACTGAAACACAACACCCACTATGAAACATAGCATCCATAAATAGAAAGAGAAGCATGGCATCCAAAATAGGAGTATAACATCATAGAACTGAAAGCGTCACCAAGGTATAACTCCATGAAGATGATGATCACCAAAAACCTAAAACAAGTGTTACAAGTATCAACATGAAAAACCACAGTATGTGATATGAAACCAAGCATTAGGATCATTCATGTGAGAAATAAAACCTCCTTCTAACATGTGACCGCCAAACAATAAACTTGGTAATAAAACCAACATTGTGAGAACCATCAACTCCATCATATACTAGGTTTCAGGTACATGAATTAGGGTTTAAGATAAAGAGAAAATCTGGGAAAGATTACTTCATAATCTTATACCCTAAATCAAGATACATTCATCTATTAACTTATGATTATGTCTTAGAGTTGAATTGGTAACATGCAAATAAGATAATGTGAAATAATAGTAGAGGAGAGAGTTATATAACCCTCCTTGAGGTGAAGATGAACTCTAAAAGACAAGAAGCTCCAAGAGAGATAAGGAACACCAATATGGGATCAAATCCATGGACAAGAAAGATCACCTCAAGAGAAGAAGAACACAATAAGGTCAAAGGAAAACCAAAGAGAAATGGGTAAAAACCCTAGGTCAAAAAAGAAAAAGAAAAGGGTCGATGCCACTATCAACTCAAGCATCCATTCAACCATGCAAACACTAGAACCAACACACATGATGCCACCTCATCAACCAAAGTCCACAAGGTGCCCCTTTGCATAATTCTATCCCTCATGAGGCTAAGGCACAGGAGGCACAATCAACATGTGATAAATTGCAAGACAAACCATCAACATGAGAATATTGCAACTTGGTCCAAAAACAACACATATACAGCACAACTAGCTCAAACATAAACCCAACTGGACCAAATTGAAAACATAAACATGTCACATGTTATTATAGAGTATCACATGATTAAATCAAGATTTAAGCATCTTATTAAGCAAAGAAAGAAATATCAAGAACTAATCTAGGTCAGGGGTCTTACAACCATAAACCCATAACAAGGGTTTTACCACGAAAAACTATGTGAAAAGATACAGATACTTCCTACAAATCTCATTCTCAAGCTCCCACGTGGCTTCCTCAAAACCACGGTGATGCCACAAAACCTTAACCAAAATGATATCCTTCTTATTCATCTTCTTCACTCTTCGGTCCAAGATCAAAATGGGGCCCTCCAAATATGACACCTTGTAAAGAGGCGAGATCACCTCCTTACTAAAATTTAAATGAAGTATAAAACATCCATCTTTTTAGAAAGACAAAAGATATTGAAGGATGCATGTATAATATTCCAAGTAAATAAGCATGCACCAGATACATTACAAAATGTCAATAACAGCGGAAATAAAAGTACTAAGCCTATTACATGGCTTTCATTATTCATTACATGATTGTTCTCAAAAGAAAAATATAAGAGAAAAGGATCTAACTATAGAAACCTAGACATCCTTTCAGATAGCTTGAGATCTACTCCTGAGATGAATTCCTTCAGACTTGTCCTTCTCCTTGCTCAGTAGCAGTACCTGGGTGGTTGGGAAAGCACCCAGTAAAAGGGGAAAGAAAACAAGGTATGTGTCACAAAACGAATCTAGGATATCAAGATAAGTACAACAAATAAAAATAGGCTAGGGTTCATCATATGATGATGATAACCAGAGTATGAGGCTATATTCAAAAGAAACTTGCCATTAACAATTATATCAAAAAGGATTTTCATATAAGATAATTATGTCTACCTAACAAGTAGGGTTGAGGCACCTACCGAACCTCTAACCTATAGGTGTGGGGAGAATAAGACATTCCCAATCACATACACAATTATATAGGGGAGAATAAAAACATTCCCCAGGGCGATTAAATACATGCCCTCTGTGGGTGGTTGTACACAAGTACTGCTACTTTAAATTAAATAGAACATAAATCTTCATGCTAGAAAACGTATTTATGGAAAGAATAATCATATGAATCAATAAGCATGGCAGTGGGGTACCAAGACCCAATAATAATGTTCCAAAACTGATTTATGAGGTATGTATAGCAAAAGATTCAAGAGTATATGAAATAGGGTTTAATAAAGCCTCATTATAGAAAAATAGGTTAAGGAACAATTATTCCCAACTTAAGGTGTAAATGCACATACCTCTCTTACTGATATCAATTACTAACTTTCAACACTTTAATTGAGTCCAAGTTCCACTTTGCCTATTTTCAATGTATTAACATGTGTTAGAGTACATAGTGCACATTAATGTATAGAAACCCTAATTTTAGACCTTTTTTTAAAAACTAGGATTTAGACTCTTAAAACATCACCAATAAACTTATTAAGTTCTCCTGATCAAGAAAACATATTTTTATGTTAATTTTAGAGTTATGATGATTAAGGTGTATTTTTTATGGATTGTATGCATTAAATTCATTTTACAAAAAATCACCCTTCGTCAAACTATAAAATCAGACATTGAAAATATTTTTCTTAGATAGAGATTAATTTTCCAATTCCAAAACATATTTATTTTCAAATTTGGATAAGAAGTTTAGAAGATATGAATTTTTCAATACTGACCAATAGGAAATTGCCACCTCATCAAACTGATTGAGATAATTAAAGAGAGAGGGAGAGGGAGAAAACACCGTTTGACCCAAGATCAGTTTTGAAGTTTCTTATATAACCAAACTAGAGATTCTATAGAAGATAAAATAGCAAGAAACCAAATCCTTAGAAGAACATGGTAAAAAGAGATGGAAATCATCGATTATCAACATAGAAGCATGGGTTTTAAGCAAGTACTAAGAAATATATAAGAAGGGTGTTAACAAAACCTGCCCATAGGAATGTAAGAAGGTCCAAACAGAAATGATCTAGAGATTATAAGGTATGGTTGCTCCAAGCTAAGCTCCTTTCTTGAGCAAATATCACCTTCTCCATTAGAGGTGCAAACCCTAGCAAAAGAGCATGGAGATGAGATTTTTTAGGGTTTTAGGTGGAGTTTTACCATGTATGGTCATGGATCCGACCTAGAAGATGGTTTAAGGAAGACTAAAAATATGAAAATAGGGAAGGAAGGGAGGAAACTTACTAGTTTTGGTCAAAATTACCAAGGAGGAGCTTTAGAAACCCTAATAGAGCAATTTGGAAGCCCTAGGAGCCTTCTTCACCAAGGTAGGCTCCCTCTATTACCTTGGGATAGAAACTTCATGAAAAAATACAGAAGGAACTATTATCAAAGCTAGAGGAAAGAGAAGGAGAGAAAGAGTTTTCGAATTCTGAGTTGGGAAGGGGTATACATGGCTATATAAAGAAAGAGGTGAAGAATGAGGTGTCTTAAGGGACTTTCCATGTGTCTTTAGCCTAGGGCTTGATGTCCATGCATGAGGACAGCTCATGGACTCTTCTTGGATATCAAAATTCAGTTCTAAGATCCCACAGATCCTTCTAAGCCATCCCCACCGTTTTTTAAGAAAGAAATAACCTCATTGGTTGATATCTTTTAAAGATAAGCACCTTTACAAAGAGGGTAATCCCTATAATGCCCTTGGAAAGAAATACCATCAAATCAAGGAGAAACTAGGTTCTACAATGGTTTAAAATCTCTTTAATGGTTAGGGAATATCTAAGGATTAAAATTCAGTTGATAATTTGCAAATAAAACCTCCCAATTGGGTAAATTGCATACAAGTACAAAATGTACCTAAAATTGCATAACTGGCGCAAACAACATCCAAATCGAACCAACTTTGAAACTTAGGATCATTTTATGTTTTAAAATCATATCAAAAAGTTATATTAAGCTCTAGAGCACCATATTATTGTAATTAAGCTTTTATTGAGGTATTTGTGCATAAACCCTTATATTGGTAAAATTAGTGAATGAATTTTTACTTAACCGCTATAAATTCCACTAATTAAACATAAATGATATAAAGGATAGAAACGAAAGGTAAACTTAGGAAAAAGGTTTACATGGAGATTAAATCTTAGATTCATTATGTTACAACACTCCACCCCTTAAAAAGGATTTCGTCCTCAAAATCTCAAGCAAAAAGAGAAGGGTGAGTACGTAACATTTCATCTCTTAACTCCCAAGTGGCTTCTTCTACACCATGATATTTCCATAATACTTTTACCAGCTAAATCTCTTTGTTCTTCAGTTTCTTTACTCGGGAGTCAAGGATCTTCACAGGTAGCTCTTCATTGGTCATATTCTCATGTATCTCCAAAGGCTCAACAATAAGCACATGAGAAAAGTCCTTCACATACTTCTTCAACACAGAGACATGGAATACATTATGAATCTTATCATAGGAAGGAGGTAAAGCTAAGCAATATGAACAGTCTCCAACCTTATCTAAGATTTCAAATGGTCCAACATAGTGGGGACTCAACTTTCCTTTAACTTTAGATCTAGCAATAGAATGGATAGGCTTGATCTTTAGAAATGCATAGTCACCCACTAGAAAGTTAACATCAGACCTCTTCTTGTCAGCTTGCATCTTCTGTTAGTCTTGAGTAGCTTTCATGTGTTTATTTATCAACTGCACCTTTTCAGTCATCATTTATATGTCATCGGTCTTCACTAGGGAACGTTCACCGACATCATCCCAATGCAAAGGTGAACGACATGGTCTACCATAGAGTGCTTTAAAAGGTGGCATACCAATACTAGCTTGGTAGCTATTGTTGTAAGCAAACTCAGCTAATGGTAGATACCGATCTCATGCACCACCCCAATCCATCACACAAGCACAAAGCAAGTCCTCTAGAATCTGAACTGTTCTCTCAAATTGACCATCAGTCTGCGGGTGGTAAGCAGTACTGAAACACAATTCAGTACCCATCTCCTCCTAAATTTGTCCTCATAAATGAGAAGTAAACTTTGGCTCACGATCAGAAACTATTACCTCAGGTACTCCATGCAGGCGTATGAGCCACTCAATGTACAACTGAGTCATATCCGCAACTTTGTAATTGGTTTTGAAATGCAAGAAATGAGCAGATTTTGTAAGTTGATCAATAACCACCCAAACAACATCATAACCTTTCTTGGACTTGGGGAAACCAGTAACAAAGTCCATTGTGATTTTCTTCCACTTCCATTCTGGAATTTCAAGAGGGTGAAGAAGACCACCGGGTCATTGATGTTCGATCTTAACTTGTTGACATGTCAAGCACTTCGCAACGAATAGAGTTATATCATTCTTCATGTTCTTCCACCAGAAGGTTTGTTGTAAGTCCTTATACATCTTTGTTATGACAGGATGAATAGTGTACTTAGACCCATGAATTCACTCAGAACCTTCTGTCTCAGATCACCAACATTAGGAATCCAAAACCTTTGTTTGAAGCAGACAACACCATCCAATTCATTAATGCATGGGCCCACCGCCCAAGGCTCTATTAGACTTTCAGGAATGATGACTGGCCCCACAGACCACCACTAGACTTAACTGCGCACTTTGTCCTCACTCACACACAAGTCGGGGTCAACTTCCTGACTGGTCACCCATCCTAGTACTACTCCAAGCTGAGCACGCTTAACTATGGAGTTCTTTTAGTAATGGGCTCCCAGAAAAGGAGGTGCACCTTGGTGATATGGGTAGTCCAATCATTCCTTATAAGATCATTATATCTGAGGCCTCAAATCTTGGGACGCTACACACCTCCTCCTCTAATTCGACCTCCATAGGTTGCAACACCATCTCTGGGTCCAGATGACACTTCCTAAACATCAAAACATGGAAGGCCGAATGCAACTTGTGCAGCTCATGTGACAACTCCAACTTATAGGCTACCTTTCCAACACACGCCACCACATGGTAAGGTCCCACATACCTCAGATGTAACTTACCCTTCCTCCCAAACCGCAACATGCCTTTCTAATGAGAGATCTTGAGGTACACCTTATCTCCCACTTAGAACTCCAAGGTCCTATGATGATTATCAACATAAGATTTCTACCTATCCTGGGCTGTATTCAACTGTTGTCGTATCATCTTAATCTTCTCTGTCATCTGTTGTACAAGCTCAGGCCCCAAAAGCTGATACTTACTTGTTTCATTCCAATACAATGGAGATCTACAACATCTCCCATACAGTCTCGTAAGGTGCCATGTCAATACTCCTCTGATAGTTATTATTCTAAGCAAACTCTATCAAACTAAGGAGCACATACAAACTTCCCAAAAACTATAGTACGCTAGCTTTCAATAGAGCCTCCAACATCTTTATATTCCTCTCAGACTATCCATCTGTATGTGGGTGAAAAGTTGTACTGAACGACAACTGCGTACCTATGGATATGTGCATACACTCCCAAAAGCGATAGATAAACTAAGGACCTCTGTCAAATACGATGGTAGCTGGGATACCATGCAAAGAAACTATCCCATTGGCATACACATGTGCCAAATTCTCAGCTATATATGATGTCTACACATGGAGGAAGTGTGTTGACCTGGTCAACCAGTCCACTATCACCCATATGGAATCATGACCTTTGTATGTCCTATGAAGAACAAGCACAAAGTCCATCATAATAATGATCCCATTTCCACTGTGGTATCGACAAGGGTTGCAAATTCCTTGCACACTTTTTATTCTCAGCGTTAACCTATTGACACAGAGGACACTTTCCCAAGAATTCAACAATGTCACACTTCAAGCCACGCCACCAACACAAATCTTTCAGATTATGGTACATTTTGGTACTGTCTGGATGCATAACATACATGAAAGAGTGAGCCTCTTCAAGAACCAACTTCCTTAGATTATCAACATCATGAACCACCAATCTACCATGGTAACACACTGTCCCATCTTCTAACTCATGGAAGCCATCACACATCTCACTGTCAAACTCTACTTGGATCTATTGTATCATAGTATCATCACGATGTGCATCTCTAATATGTTGCCTCAACATAGAATTCACCTATAAATGAGCCAGTAATCCTGCCAACAAGGAGACCTCCAACTTTACATTCATATAGCAAAGATACACCAACATGTTTCGGTTATGTTACACCAAGGAACACAACTACGCCTTATCAATGGATGATGATGAAGAAGACTTCCTACTCAAACCATCAACCACCATGTTTGCCTTCCTTAGATGGTAGTGTATGGTGAAACCATAATCTTTGATTAGCTTCATCCAACATCATTTTTGTATATTCAACTCCTTCTTTGAGATGAGGTACTGTAGCTTCTTATGGTTGGTGAAGATCTGACACTTCTTTCCATAAAGCTAGTGTCTCCAATTCTTCAAAGCATGGACCGTAGCTGCAATCTCTATATCATGCATCGAGTAAGAATCCTTGTGTTTCTTAAGCTATCACGATGCAAAAGAAAATGACATTCTTATCTTGCATCAGTACGCAACACAAACCATTCTTCAAAGAATAAAATAAGACAATATAACCTTTCCTTTTCTCAGGAAACATTGACACTAGTGCATTGGTTAGATTCTCCTTTAAAAGCTGGAAAGAACATTAACACTTTTCATCCCAAAAAAATGTCACACCTTTCCTCATCAATTTTATTAGGGGTAACACCATGACACTGAAGTTCTTGATAAACCTCTAAAAGTAGCCTCCCAGGCCTAAGAAACTACAAACCTCTATTGGCATCTGAGGGTGCTCCCATTCAAATAATGAGTGAATCTTCTTGGGATCCACATGAACACCCTAAAAAAATATCATGTGTCCAAGAAAAGACACCTTCTTTATCCAAAACTCACACTTGCTTAACTCAGCATACAACTTATGCTATCTCAACAAGGTCAATGCTTGTCACATGTGCTACTCTTATTGCCGGTTGTCTCTAGAGTATATCAGATATCGTCGATGAACATAACTACGAATTGGTTAAGATAAGGCCAAAATACCATGTTCATCGTATCCATGAACGTTGTTGGTGTATTGGTTAGCCCAAATGGCATAACCACAAACTCATAGTGACCATACCGAGTCCTAAGAGTTGACTTGGGTTTGTCATCCACCTTGATCCACAATTGATGGTATCCCGACCTCAGGTCTATTTTGGAGAAAACTGCAACACCCCTCAACTGACCAAATAGGCAGTCTATCTGCGACAACATGTACTTGTTCTTGATTGTCACCTTATTCAACTGTTGATAGTTGATGCACAACCTCATAAATCTATCCTTCTTAAAAAACAACACAGGAGAACCCCCAGGGGAATAAATCCCTTCCCTAACGGCTCCTACAACTGCTTCTTCAACTCTTGCATCTCAGTTAGTGCCATCCTATACGGTGTCTCTACTATCAGCAATGTACCATGAACCAGATTGATCTCAAGATCAACCTCTTAAGGTGGGGGAAAACTAAGAAACTCATCAAAAATCACATCCTCAAACTCAAGAACAATGGGCACCTCTTGGATACTACAACTCCTCACCTTAGTATCCACCACATATGCCAGAAACACCTCACAAACTTGCCTCAATAGCCTCTCCACTATCATTGTTGAGACCAAACACATAGGGAGAATCTACCTATCTCCTTTGAAGATCCATGAAACATCACCATGAAAGGATGTCATGACGTTGGAAATATAGTCCAAGACCACCCAATACTTCTTCAAAGTATCCATCCCAAGGATCACATTGAATATGTACATGTCAAGTGGTATAAGTTCCACATGAATGATGTATTCTGAGAAAGAAAGAATGCATGATGGACACACCTCCCGCAACTCAGTGGAACCAACCAAAGGGGTTTCTAGAAGGAGACTATCAGATCTATAACTAACAAGCAAAGAACAACTAGCTATCATGTCTCTAGTGATAAAAGAGTCTATTGCACCTGGGTCAACCAAAGCAGATATAAAGTAGGAAGAAGAAAAATCAGAATGAAATAACTCCATCTAACTTGTCATGACCTGTGGGTTGACTACTCCTTTTAGCTGGTTCATAGCATTGAATCGAACCATTTCCTATTGTTGCCCCCGTCCTAATGCTAGCATATCCAGAAGAACCAACCTATGACACCTGACCACATCCTCTACCACCACCACTACTGAACTATTATTGCTGCAACCCTTGGTAATTTTGTCTCAGTTGTTGCTTCACCTCTTTGTCCTTCATCGGAAAAAATGACCTCAAATATCCCTTCTATCCACACCTATAATAGGTCATTGTGTCAAACTATGGCCTAGACGACCCTATCACTGATACTGACGCTATACTATGAGCTCATGTCGATGAAAATCCATGGCCTCTGCCCTTTGTTGGTGACCACTGAGATTAAACCACTGAACTTTACTGTGACTGAGGTGTTGAAAACCTAGGTTTCTTGAAGCCTCCAAACTATTGACCCTAAAACTATGTCAGTCTCTTCTTGGCATTAGCTTCATGCTTTTCTATCACTGAATGCTCAACAAACTCCACAAACATCGCAAATCGTTCTCTGTTCTTCAAAGCTGATGCCGTCAACTCTAATCTCAAACCCTTCTCAAAACGCCAGATCCTTTCTTTATCCTTCACATCCATGTGAGGGCAAAACCTCAACAACTCCATAAATTTGGCCTCATACTCATTCATTGTCATAGATCCCTGTTGGATCTTCTCAAACTGTGAGATCTTCTGATCCAGATAGGTCTTTAGGAAGTATCAACCTACAAACTCCCACCAAAACTCCTCCCAACTGATCAACACTGCATGTCTCTTTTCCTCCTCAATGACCCACAAACCCAACACTGCCCTTCAACATATATACTGTGTGCTTCACCTTATTCTCTTCTAAGATGTTGAGGATCTTAAAGGCCTTCTCCAACTCTGTCACCCACATATATGCATCTATCGGGTATGTGGTACCAGCATACTCTATCACCCCCACACACTTTAACCTTTTGAAGGTCTTCCCAGAACCTTGGGATTCTGCATTGGGTACAACTGCCCTTGTTTGTGGTATGGGTATTCTATCCACCATATGTGTCCTCGTGGCCATGAACTGCCCAAACATGGACTAGAAAGAAGAATTGGCCACAATTACGAGGTCAAACTGAGGCACTTCAGGAACTCCATCTACCCTGTCCTGCCTCCTCGCATCAGCTCCTAGTGCAGAACACTACTCTCATCATGTTTTTCATGTTCTCAAGACATATCTTCTTCTTTTTCATAAGCAGAAGCTGTAAACAGATATACTAGATACACAAGAACAGACACAATCCTTGTCCTATGTCCCTATATACTCAGAGAACCTAGAGCTCTGATATCAACCTTTCCATGTGACAACCCACCATCACACAAACAATATTACTCAAAACTATAGCGTTGAATTAACACTAAAATCCATGATTACCAAAAAACACAGTAAATTAAAACTGATTTTATATAGCCACAAAAGTGGAGCATATTACATAGAAGTGCACAAACTATGCCACATGTATTATAGATAATACTAGAAAGGTATATACATCACTGCACAATGTCCATCTTTCCACAAACTTGTTACAAAAGATAAAATGTTCATATATACAACCATACATGTACAACCATGGCATACTGCCAAAAAACCTCTATTCATGTACAACATCTACAAAACACCCCCAAGGACTTGAGAGTATAGGAACGCCACATATGACTCTACTAAAAAAAACTAGAAACATATCCAACCTTCATTAGGTATTGATCTCCTTACTGCTCTTCCTCAATCGCACAAACTCTACTACATCATGCACAACCACCTAAAGGATGTGGAAACCCACATGGTGATACCAACATCCCAATGAGAGATATAACTCTCTGTCAACAACTAATTTTTTTTTTGGATAAGGTAAAATATTACTATGTCAGAAAACCACATATAGGTAAGCCTATACTGTACAGAGGGTGTAACTAACTACAAAAACCCCACCGCTGTCAAAAACTATTATAACATGAATAGATATATAGTAGGAAAGAAATACTATTAATAGGATGAACAAATTAACTGAAATGAATATTTAAAAATTGATAACATAGCTTAGGCAGATGAAGCATTCTACAACTGATAAGTAAAACATCATATACTTTTAGAAGGAATATGAAGAACATTTACAACCGCTATCAACTAAGTAGCATAAGAAATAATGAGAAGGGTCATCCAATGTGATTCTTGTCAAACCAAACACAAATATACTACGGATCTGTATTACGTCTTTCATTATTCCCTATGGACATGAGGTATACCACTCATACTTCAAATGACCACTTCTAAGTCAAAATCAGTGCCATACAAGATCTAGGAGAGTCAGACTCCTATGATCTCCGACACCCTTGGTCATACTGAGTCCACTTTAGTGACATACATATTCAAACTGAAAATCAGCCTAGTCAACCTTGGTATATAGGCACATTACAAGTGAGATACGGTCGTAACCACTCTCCTACTAGGGTATGATTGCAACCGTCCCTGAAAACATATGATCTAAGATATGGTTTCGACCATTCTCCTTCTAAGGAATGACCACTGCCATCCTCAAAACTAGTGATTTTGGATGCAAGGATATATCCCCATCTTGCACCCCTGCATATTCAACAATATATGTTCCAAGTTTCCCTTAGGAGTTACTCATTTCACCGTACAGTAAGTAGTGACACTGAAGATGGATCTATGGCTCAGGGTCACCTACATGATTAGGGTTTAACTTGATTAGTTAATCCAATTGGGTATCTTTCATTGAATCAATCAAGTTACAACGTACAATGCATAGACAAATTCTACAAAGATAGGGGTAGATTACAATGTCAAAAGATATAAAACATATTAAGAATAAAGTTGATGACATGATCACATGACACTGTCTCACTACCTCTTAGGAGGCCATATCCAATATCATATCATCATGCGATAACCATCCCTCATCACATCACTAGAAGATATCACCTCGCATTTGGTATAAAGCCTCTGTCAGGTCATAAGACCCAATCACATAGTTCCTGCATAACATCATTATCTCACCATGCTTCATTAAGACTCATACTCACTCCGTGTCACATCAGAGATACCATAGCAACCATAAGCTATGATGTTCATTCAACCTACAATGTTATGCTTACACAAGTAATAGTGAGAAAAATCTTTATTTCATGCTATTCATTCAAGAAAGCTTAAGAGATTACATCATACACTCGAATTAGGGTTAGGGATTCTTATAGATAGTTGATTAGGGTTTCCATAACAATATTCAACATCAAACTATTGGTGCATCTCTTCCCACATTTTTCAGAACAAATAGACCAAACATCATCATGACCAATTAAAGCACTCAAAACTACAACATGTATTGACCATACAAGGTACAACACCTCTAGCGACCTCTAGCATTGACTGCCCTAGCGACCAATAGTGTTAGCACATATAGTAACCAACCATGTAGCGACCATCACCATAGGTAGTGACCAAACAAGGAAGTATATCAAGTGTAGTGACCACACATGGATCAAGATGTAGCAACCCTCATATAACCACCACTTTACGATTGCAACACACTTTAGTCATCACATAATGACCAAGACATTGGGGAAACATAGCATCCATGAAAGGCTAACAAACCATAGAGACCATCATGCAAACATAGCGACCAAACCTGGTCAAGAAGCATAGAAACCACAAGGAAGTACTCCCTATGTTCTTACCATCACAAGGAGCTCATGTGTAAAAGGTGGTTAGGGTTAGGATATTTGTGAGCAATCAAATTCTAACCATAACACCCACTATGAATCATAGTGACCATAAACAACAAGAGAAACATGGCATCCAAAATAGGAGTATAGCATCAGAGAACCCAAAATGTCACCAAGGTATAATGCCATGAAGATTATGATCATAACAAGAGTCACAAGGATTGAAATAGAAAATCATGTTGTGAGAGATGAAACCAAGGGTTAGGCTCATTCATGTGAGAAATAAAACCTCCTTCTAAAATGTGTTAACCGAATCATAAACATGGTAATAAAACCAACATTCAAGATGCATGTGTGAACAATCAATTCCATCATCTACTAGGTTTTGGGTACATGAGTTAGGGTTTAGGAGAAAGATAAAATATAGGCAAGATTACTTCATAATCATAAACCCTAAATCAACATAGGATCATCTATCAATGTATGATTACATTTTAGAGATGAATTAGTAACATGCAACAATAGTAGAGGAGAGAGTTTATGACCCACCTTGAGGTGAAGATCAACTCCAAAAACCAAGAAGCTCCGAGAGAGAGAGAAGGAATGCCAACATGGGATCAACTCTACGGCCAAGAAAGATCACCTCAAGACAAGAATAACACACCAAGGTCAAAGGAAACCCAAAGAGAAGAGGGTGCAAACCCTAGGCTAAAAAAAGAAAGAGAAAGATGAGATCTTTTTCTAAGTCAAGTACTACCATGGAGAACCATGGATTCAACCTCTGTTGGAGAGAAGTTCCTCAAGAAATCCACCATGGAGAACCATAGTATGGTCAATATAAGAAAGAAAGGGTAGGGTTTCAAGGGAAACAAGATCAGGGATATTAAACCACTTACCAAGGTCAAGGGTCACCAAGGACCACCACAAGGGAGATGATCAAACCCTAGATCACCACATGTAAAGGTTTGGCCTTCCTTTTCAAGATTAGAACCTCCACTTGCACCACCAAGATCAAGGCCTAACTCCAAGCAAGAAGGGAGAAAGAAGAGATATATAACGGGGTTACTTGCATGTGAAAGAAGGGGTATAAATACCTAAGGGTAGGAGAGAGGTGAGAGACATGAGGCATCAAGATACTCTAGTCTCTAAGGACACTTGTCCCTCAAGCACCTCAACCATGAAAGCACTAATGGTATGCATGCATCAAAAGGGGATAAAAATAAGGCTTGGTAGCATCCACTAGGTCCTCTACCCTCCTTCAGTCGAAGCAAAGCAAGGGGATCACCATGTAGCAACTGCAACACTATGCAAACCAAAGCAATTGGTCGCTACAACAAAGCTCAAAGCCACACCACCTTAGGTCACTAAAAATTAACCAAAGAACATGGTGTATTAATTGAAACACTCATAAAACACATCAGGCACTACAAAGCCAACATCAACATGGACGACACCACCATTAACTCAAGCATCCATGCAACCAAGCAAACCCTAGCACCAACACACATGTTGCCACCTCATCAACCAAAGTCCAATAATGCTCCCCTATGCATCATTCTCTCTCTCATGATGATAAGGAAAAAGAGGAACAAGCTACATATGACAAATTGCAAGATAAACCCTCTGCATGGGTAAATTATGACTTGGTCCTAAAACAACACATACATAGCATAACTAGCTCAAACATCAAGAAAAATGGACCAAACTAAAAACATAAATGTGTCACATGTTATTAAGGTGCATCACATGATTATATTAAGTTTTAAGCATCTTAATATTCAAATCATGCAAGATCAAGCACTAATCTAGGTCAGGGGTCTTACAATAAAAATAATATCCAACGAAGCCCATGATTAGGTAGTGTCTCCTCTAAGGAGTGGTTTTTGGTACCCAAACCCTGGTGTTATCACCTTTTCTCTTGAAAGGGTATGAGAAAGCATAGTGACCGAATTTCCAACAACCATATCAAGTAATATGATTAATAGGAATGTAAGAACTGGATTTTGGTTTAACAAAGATAGGTTCATGATTTTTCTTTTCTTTTAACATCTCTTGGAATATAAACAAGTTCATGAGTGCCAACATGATTATCATGAGAATGAAAAATATTTCTACTATTTGAAAACTAATCTAAAGTTCTCTTAAAATTTTCATTTTCCTTGAAAAGAACCTAAGAGTCTTTAATAGTAAAAATTAAAATTTTATGTTACTAGCAATATTCTCTTCAAGGTTATCCCTTTATCATTTAACTCATCATTTACTTTAAGGACAAGATAGCAAGGAGTTATTTTGAGAAACAATTTCATTTCTTGTTTTCTTGTCACTAGTATATTTATCATTTAGCTCATCAAGTTTTTTATTTGAAGAATCCACAATATTAATCAATTCATTTTTTTGTTTCTTATACTTTTCAACTTTATCCGAAGTAAGTTCAATAAGTTCTTCTTTAGAGAAATACGAGAGAAACACCTTGCCATTTTCTTCTTGTTCATCATGTTTGGCAATGAAGCATAAAACTACAAGATGACATATTTCTTCATCACTTGCCTCCGAGTTTGAGGAATCATCCCAAGTAGCATCATATTGCAGGATCCCTAACCTAGATTAATGGATGAACATGATTGATTAACTTAATTAGGTGCTTAATTCCTTAATCAAACCCTAGTTTATGCTTTTACATCATATGACAAAGCTAAGGTTCAAATTTTGTCCACTTTAGACTTTGTTTGCTTAAGTTTTTCAATTTATGTGCTTTTGCGGGCCTTTATGCTATTTTCCCATTTCTAGGGTTCTATCTATAATTTACACAAATGCATGTTGTGCTTCATATTAGTCTTTATAATGTTTGATATAGCTTCACCTTTGGATGTGTTGATGCACATTCACATTGATATAGTTTCACCTTCATAGGACCCTCCACATCTCTCCCAAACGAACCCTTTGCATACCTTATCTTGTCCTTACTTCTAGATAGATCCTAAATCATAGTTTTAGGAAGTACAAGATATTGGAGTTTGATGCTTGGATGGACCACTGGTGCATGTTTCTCTAGGGTTTGGATCAAGAATCACTAGGGCCTTTTAACCTAGTTTCTTTCTCTAACCAGGTAAGATCTTCTTCTCTAACCTAGTTTTCTTATTATTATCTTCCTTCTCTCCTCATCCATGGACAAAACCCAAGAGTTCTAGGTGGAAACTCATGCATGTGGTTGAAGAAACCCTTTTCTTCTCTATTTTGCCCTAGATCTACCTTGTTTTTTAAGAAAGGAGCTACTTTGGAGCCTTGGGAGGGCAGAGCTACGGTTTTCATCTTCTCTTCTTGAGTCACATTGTTGTTTGGACGTTCATCTTCATTCTTGAGGTGAGTTATATAACTTTCATCTCGTTTCTTGCTTTATTTTAACTTATTCTATATAGATTTTTCCCTAAAAACTTGGTATTATGGAAAAAGATGATCTTATGTGCACTACTTTGCATATATTTATGATAGTTGTGTGTTGATATACTATCTTTAGATCACATAAACATTTCCTCCTAGTATGGACATGTACTATCTTGGTTTCTAAGGTACGAAATGATGGTTTTTACTTTGTGATAAGAACATATTTTCCCCCTTACTATAGAAATCGGCGGTACAACTTAGTGTTGAAATTGATGTTCATACTTAGTATCTAAACTGATGGTTGTAATTGTCCTTGGAAAAATGGTCTGTTAAATAAGTAGGATATGTTGGAATTACCTAGAGTGAGAAGTATTTCCACTACTTGGTAAATGAACAAATGGATATGTAAGTCAACAATCCAATGTTCATTTTAAGTAAGTATATTGATGGTTTTGCTAACCATGATTTGATATCTGATGGTTTTGATTTTGATTAAGTGCCTTGATGATCCTATGGTTTTGATTATGGTTAAGTACCTAGATGATTTTATGGTTTTGATTTTGGTTAAGTATCTTGATGATTGGATGGTTTTAGCTATGTACATCAATTAATCGATGGGTTTTACTTGATGAATATAATGATGCTTTACCTAGCACATGATCTGATAGTTGTTTTTTCCTTGAACTATTGAATTCCTTTCGCTAAGTACAAAATGAATCAATGATTATGTTTTTGGATAAGTAATATTAATGATTCAATGGTGTTATTTTTTATTGAGTACATCAATGACCCAATGATTATTATTTTGGCTAAGTACTTTAATAATCTGATGGTTTTGTTTTTGACTAATTACATCGACAATCCAATGGGGATTATAAGTATCAAAATTAATGTTTTTGACTAAGTATAAGAATGAACTAATGGTATTTCTATATGAATTAAAATAATTGATGGGTTACCTAAAAGTGTTAAGGGTTGATGGTTTACCTATGTGTTTACCTAAGATTGTTACCTAAATGATGGTTTACCTATGGGCTTACCAAAGAGTGCCAATGAAATGATGTTTTTCATATGTATTTCCTAAATGTTATAATGGACTGCTGGTTTATCTATGAATGTTGATTTGTGATACAAATCCAATCTACATTGTTGAATCATTCTTGTCATGGTTGAGTAGTGATGATATAATTCCTCTATCACCCACCAATGTTGAAATGATGAATGGACACAAATCATACTACTAAAGGTAATATTGTTGTGTTACTCTTAAAAATGTTATAATATTATGATTGATGAACCCTTATGTTGGGTCTAAAGGTAATAAGTTTTTTGGTGACATGTTGAACCTTTTGTAAATGTTAAAATGATAATGATGTTCTTATCGGAAGTAATATTGCTTTGGCCTGAATGGCTTTTGGCCATGCTTGGAACCTTGTTGGAAACACAGTCTCTCCATAGATGGTATTTGTGGGGTGTTTTAAACCCTAATGGAATTTAGTCCTTTTCAAGGATGCATTGTACTTGTGTCTTATGATGTTGTGATAAGGAATATGTTTCATACATCTTATATCTTATGGAGTTGTTATATATCAATGATTCTTATAGAAACAATATAGTTGATTATGTGTAAACTTATTTGATGCAGTATGAATTCACCAAATTCGCTTAGCTAATCAAGTGAAACCCAAACCATGTAGTGCCCCATACTATAGAACTATTCTAGTGTCAGGACTTGCTAGATAGTAAAACTAGTATTCCAGAAGGGAAACTTAGAGTCATATAATGTTGAGTATATGCGGTGTAGGGAGGGTATATCCTTGTTGTCCTGATCCCATGGTTTTAGAAAGTGATTGAGACCATGTCTTGAATGAATATATATGTACATGTGATGTGATAGAGGATGGATAAGGTCGTACCACCGATGATATGGTTGAATACCTTAATTTCTAGTGTTGTGGCCTATGTACCCAGGGTCGACTAGGACGATTGTAGCTTGACTGATATGTCACTAGAACAGACTCATACCGATCAAGGGGAAGAGATATTAGGATTTTGACTCTCCTAGATCTTGTATGGAGATGATTCCAACTTCACCGTGGCCGATTCAAAGTTTGAGTGGTACACCTTAAACTCCCCAATTCTTAATAAAAGATGTCATTCAACCATGTAGCATATCTTTTAGGGTTATATTGTGATTCACATTGGATGATAACACTTGATCTATCTTTTTAAATATTTCACTAATGTATAATATGGTAAGAGAAATCAATTGTGCTTATGGAATTAGCTATGTCTAATCTTTTGTGAATAATGGTAATCTTCCAATCATGCAATTAAAACTCTAGCTATGATTGCTCTTAATGTTGATTTTTTTGGCATTTGAGTTTTGTAGTATTATCTACTATATCTTTTTAAGTGAAATCATCTGATGTAAGCAATAAATGTTGTTGAGAGTTATATATCTTGTTGGGACATGGGTGTCACCTTGTGGGTCACCATATATTTTTAGGTGATCATCAACACCACTGTCAGACCCTTGGCAGCGAGGAGCTTTTTTGGAGAATCATAGCATAAGGTTGAATAGTTGTTTAATGTGTCCTAGAGTCATCCATGTACTCTCAGGTTTGGGCACGAAATTTTTTTAGATGATGTTTCACCAACTTGAGTTTTTGATAACATTCTGATGTTTATACATGATGTTTATGTGGATAACACCTTCTATATACCAATTATTGATGAGGTCACTGTATAGTTGTAAAGATACATAGCATGGTATATGCTTTTATACAAGATGATGGGTCCTTATGTAAATGTTCTTGGACATGTTTAGGAAGGTTTATTTGGTTTTAATTATGCCCCCTTTTTAGTGATGTAATTCATTAGTGATCAATCATGTTTTGGTTTTGAGTAATATCTTCTAGCGTGGTAGGTTGCCACATTTGGTGGTATCAAATATTAGGGTTTCTTGAGTCTATAGGGACAATAGGACTTCATATTTGTAAGATAAACAAGTGATGAACATGACACAAACATAATACATACTACCTAAACTCAATACTTGGGTGCCCCAGTCAGGTATTCAATTATCGAAGGAAGGGTAAGTGTGGAACTCTTTGATTGTTATACTTCTAATTACCCTAACCTAGTAGTAAGTTGGAAACAATAAAAAAACATAATAAATAAGAAATCATGATGGAAATGTACTAATGTTACCACTAAAGAAAGATAAAAATCATGTCTTCACCCACCCAAACCTAAGAGTTGTGTGATTAAAGAAAAAGATATGAGACCATGAAGCTTAATTTGTATATATATAAGATAAAAAGTAGTTCTTGAATCTATGAGTCTAAGAGATAATGAAGTGAAAGAGAGAGAAAATTGTGTTATCAGAATGATTTAAGGTGTAAAATCCATATAAGAAGAGGAAAACTCCAATGACAAGTGTGGTATGAGATAATGAATGCGAAGAATGATGGATGAACAGAGTGAAACCTGAGTTAAATCTCAGACCAATCCAGGTGTGTAAGAAAGTGTTAAGGTAAAATTATCATGATATGTAAAAGAGATTGAATGGAGACAATCTCTACTGAATGAGAAGAATGTAAAATATGATGAAATTACCCTTGGTATGTGAATAAGAAACATGATAAAATGTGAGGACTCTCAAGAATTATCAATAATTAATAAGAAAGAGTAATGAAATATGATAATTATACTAATTCTTAAGCATGGAAATGAATATAAATAAGAAAATGAATGATACATACAATGTTGTAACATGCTTGTTTGTAGTAGACACTATAACCTCTTGCAATAAATAGCTTCAGTTGTTTCTGCTGTGTTATAGGAAGTGTTTCTATCTTGCATTCTTTCTTTTTTGGGATGTAACATTCAAGTGGATCTTATGAACTTGGTATGAACAGATTCAATGTAAGCCTAGGGAGGGATACCTTGGAGAAGTATAAGGATGTTTAGACTATGGTTCCAATGTGTGATGTTTTGTGATGGAAGTGTCTCTTAGACTTTCCAAGGAGATAGCTACATGTCTGGTTCCAACTGGGATAGTAGAGAAGTTGATGAGACAAGTGGAGTGAATCTTTATCATCCCATGTAGTGGATACGTAGGTGATGAGTCAAGTATCTAGGATGTACCTATGGTACAAGAGTTGAAGAGGTAGTTGCAGTAATTTCTAGAGAATGACTTTATACGACTGAGGACTTCCCCTTGGAGTACTACAGTTCTGTCCATGAAGAAGCAGGATGATTCTATGAGGCTTTGCATGGATTACCAGAAAGTGAACAAGGTCACAGTGAAGCACAAGAATCCTTTGTCGAGGATAGATGATATGTTGATTAGTTCAGAAGTGCTATAGTGCTTTCCAATATAGACTTGAGGTTACAATGTCACCAGTTGAGGAATAAGGTGGATGTCATACCTAAGATTTCTCTGGAGAGAAGGTATGGTCATTATGAGTTATGTTGTATAGACTAACCAATGCACTAGCAATGTTTATGGACCTGATGAATAGAGTAATTAAACCATATCTTGATTAGATCATAGTTATGTTTATAGTTGACATCTTGATATACTCCAAAGATAGTTAGCAACATGACCAAAATCTTCATCAAGTGTTGGAGTTGTTGAGTAAGCGCCAACGACATGCCGAGTTCAGTAAGTGTGAGTTTTGGCCGACTGAGTGGACTTTTATTAGATAGGACTTGCTTGGGCTCTCTATTGGTTACTACAATCATAGAGTACGACAATTGTCAGAAGAAATTGACTTGTATTCTTGGGAAGCCCCCAATACCCCTCTATTTATATAGGAAGGTAAGGGTCAGTGTTCCCGATCTATGCAGGAGTGGAAGGAACCACAATCTCACAAATTTTCACTACCTATGGTAGGAGAAATGGTCAGTTCACCAATGGTTCAATCAGCTGGTATGTGTGTCGATTAGTTCACAAAGTCAACAAGTCAATTCAACATGTTTCCAATCACAATTGTATTAGAAATTCTGATCCAAATAATGTATGACACGATGTTAGCACTAATCCTTGATGCAATCAAATTGCTTTTGTAAATTGGGGCAGTTCTCCTATTGAACCGATCATCTCACAACCATGATCCAATCGGTTTAGTCAATGAACCTATCGGTTCAACCCGGATTCATCTAGAATTCAGTCAATGCAATATCCAATCAACCTGAACTCCAACCGGTTATTTCATTACATGAACCGATCCATTAGGAGTTCAATTAGTTGATTTCTTGCTTAAATTGTATACCTTTTTTTATAAAGGGAGCATGTTGTTTTTTATGTATTTACATCAGAAAAAGCAAGAGCTACAATATCCACATCGAAATCCTCTAACAACATCTGAGGATTTTCTAAGAAACAGGCTTGTGCGGCTAAAGAGTAGGCTACCCCATTACCTTTCCAACAAATAAAACAACAGTGGAAAGAAAGAAAATCTTCAATACCTGCACGGCCACCTACTCTAGCACTGGCATCTACGTTCAGCTTGAAACACCCCGTGGGTGGAGGAGACCAAGCTGAAAAAATCGAGACGCCCTCCTGTGGATCCTCTCGGCGCACCGCTAACGTGTTGCACCCGTAGTCTTCCACCATAGTGAGGAAACTGGCTTCCAGTGCAGGCACATACGAGTTCTGAGGATCAAAAATAAACTTGTTCCTTGTTGTCCAAGCTATCCACAAGAGAGTTTCCCCCTCATCCCGTCGTCTCAGATCATGATCACGTAGCAGCTCCCTGACAAACTCCCTAACATCCATGCCTGTATGAGGCAGCCAACATAGCTGCCCCACCACCCACACAGGTCCTGCCGAAACACAAAGCAAGAGTGTGTGGGTACAATCCTCCCTTTGTGATGAACACCATGGGCAAAGCTCATCCTGTACTGTGTGTTTCCTACAGAGGGCTGACCTGGTCGGCAATATATCTCTGAGAACCTGCCAAATAAAATGCTTGAGCTTTGAGGGCCAGTGGTGCTTCCACACTCTTTTCCAATCATCCTCCTCCAAATCATCTAGCAAGTCCTCCCACGTGTGTATCAGCCTGTAAGCACTGCGGACGGTGAACTCCCCTCTTCTCTCTCTATCTCAGCATAGAACATCTTCCTATCCCCTCCCACACATAGGTATGGATCTAATCATAGACCAGATGTGGGGAGGAAAAACATATGTCAGCGCACTCTCATCCCATTGGCCGGTCTCCTCATCAATCATTCCTGCCACTGAAGTATACGTGACAGGTCCCTGTATAAGATATCATTTTACCATCCCGCCAAGCTTAAATTGTATACCTAAACACTTTAGCAATCAATTCAATTTTCATTCATGATCATAACTCCTCTTCTTGGTGTATCCTTTGTGTGTGACCCTATAGATCCCATATTACGTTGGAAGTATATGTCCATAACCAATTATGACATCACAAGAAAAGAGTGGTGCCTAGTCACACATCATTGCTAACCAAGTAAATTGAAAGTTGGAGAACAAGTTCAACCTACTATATCTGAATTGTGTTGCAGTGTTTGTATAGTTCCTTTGCCTCTGGTATCCAAATTGAACTCAAGGAAAGGAGCAGTCATCGTCTTCAACATTCAATCTTTGTTCCTTGCTATAGTAGAATGTCTAAAATATATGTAATCTCAATATCACATATTGGCTCACATTTCTATGACCATGCTTTTCTTTCTCAGCACACATACATACAGACTCCAACTTGCACTTAGACCCAATCACCCACAAATTTCAATCCAAGTGATCTAACATGACCATCATGCTTTTGCGGCCAAAGTACTTTAGTCAAGGGGTCAACAACATTGTTCTCAGTTGGTACTTTGCAAATCTTCACATCTCCTCAGTGTACACTCTCTCATATGAGACAGAAACACCTTTATATATGTTTAGAACACTGATGCAATCTAAGTTCCTTAGCTTGTGCAATAGCTCCATTGTCATCACAATATAGCTCAATTGTGTCAGTGATGCTTGAAACCACCTCAAGTTCAGAAATGAACTTCTTGATCAAAACAAATTCCTTTGCTACATTTGATACACCAATGTACTCGGTCTTTATCATAGAATCGACAACTATCTCTTGCATGGAACACTTCCATCTTACAACTTCATTGTTGAGGCAAAACACAAATTTTGATTGTGATTTGTAATCGTCTTTGTCAGTTTGGAAGCTTGCATCAGTGTAGTCCTTTACCAACAACTCTTCCTCTCCTCCATAGATGAGAAATTGATCCTTAGTTCTTCTAAAGTACTTAAGGATGTTCTTTATGACTGTCTAGTGACCATCACATGGATTTGACTGATATTTGCTTGTCATGCTCAAGGCATATGAGACATCGAGACGAGCAAACAACATTAAATACATAATAGATCCAATTGCAGATGCATATGGAATCTTACTCATGTGTTCCCTTTCTTCACAAGAACTAGGACATTGAGATTTAGAGATGGCAACTCCATGAAATATGGGAAGGTTTCCTCACTTTGAGCTCACCATACCAAATCGTTTCAACACTTTATCAATGTATGTTCTCTAAGTACAAGAAGCCTTTTGGATCTATCTCCATAGATCTTTATACCCAAGATGTAGGATGCTTCTCTGAAGTCTTTCATAAAAAAAGTATTTCCAGACATTTCTTTACCTTGTGTAAAGTAGGGATATCAATAGTATGTCATACACATACAATATGAGGAATACAATCATGTTCCCAATAACCTTCTTGAACACACAAGGTTCATCTTCATCTTGAGTAAAGACAAATTCCTTGATTGTCTCATCTAAATGAAGATTCCAACTCTGAGATGCTTGCTTCTATCCATAGATTGACCTTTGTAGATTATAGACTTTATTTTCATCATTTGGATTTATAAAACCCTCAGGTTGTGTCATGTACAAATCCTCGAGGAGATTCTTGTTAAGGAATGTGGCTTGAACATCCATCTGCCAAATCTGATAGTCATAATAAGCTGCAATAGTAAGCATGATCTTGATGGACTTAACCATGGCCATTGGAGAAATTTTTTTGTCATCGTCAATGCCTTGAACATGTCTGAAACCCTTTGCAAAAATACTATCCTCATAGGTTTGTACTTTTCCATACATGTCAGAGTTCTTGTTGAAGACCTACTTGCACCCTATGGGTTTTACCCCTTCAGGTGGACCCACCAAGGTCCAAACCTTGTTGGTGTACATGGATTCCATCTTAGATCTCATGACCTCAAGCCATTTCTTAGACTCTGGTCCCTTAGTAGCTTCTAGATCGGTTGTGGGCTCATCATCTATGACTGACTCACCTCCTTCTTGAGTCACAAGATATCCAAAATCTTTCAGGTTCCAGGCATGTCCTACTAGATCTATGAGGTCCCTGTGTTACTTGAGGAATTTGAGGTTCTGCAACACTTTGTGATTGTCTTTATTCCTCTTGTCCATTGACTGGTTCAATGTTTTGTTGTTGGTCTCAAATTTGTTTGAGCTCCACTTTCCTTTGACTAATTCCTCTGGAAATAAATTCTGTATCTAGGAACACATCATCTCTGGCACCAAACACTTTGCTGTCAGATAGGGAATAAAAGTAATATCATATAGTCTCCTTAGGATATCCAAAAAAATAAGATTTATCATATTTAGAGTCGAGCTTTCAGGAAATATTTTCCTTACATAAGATTCACATTCTCAAATCCTCATAAAAGACACATTGGGTCGCTGCCTGTACCATATCTCATGTGGTGTCTTTTGAACTGATTTAGATGGTGCTTGGTTTAGTGTAATTATGGCGGTTTCAATAGTATAACACCAGAAGGTAGTCAGAATTTTAGCAAAACTCATCACAGAGCGCACCATATCTAGTAATGCATGATTCCTTATTTCTAATACATTATTCTGTGGTGTTCCAAGTGGAGTGCATTGTGATACGATATCACATGCTCATAGAAGGTCCTCAAACTCTTTACTTAAGTATTCTCCTCCTCAATTAGAATGAAGTGCCTCAATACTTTTGCCAAGTTGGCTTTGTACTTTGTTCATAAAATCCTTGAACTTTGCAAGAGTTTCTGACTTATGTTTCATCAAGTAAAAATAATCATACCTACTAAAGTCTTCAGTGAAGGTAATGAAGTATTGATACTAACATCTAGCAATTATTGTAAAAGGGCCACATACATCAGTATGTATGAGTCCTAATAGATCACTAACCCTCTTATTATTACCAGTGAAAGGGATCTTCATCATCTTTCCCAACAAATGAGATTCACATGTCTCTATTTATTTGAAATCAAAAGAGACCAAATAACCATATTTATGGAGTCAAGATATGCAATTCTCATTTATGTTCCCTAGACAAAAATGCCAAATATATGTCTTGTTTGTGTTGTTGAGTTTTAGTCTTTTGGTATTAATGTTAGAAACACATATGTTTACATATAGAAAATAAATACCATAATACATTGGGGAATTTCCATACAAGATCTTATATTTTTAAATAGAAATCGACCATTCTAAATATGAAATTCATTTGCATGCTTATCCAAATAAGATACAGAAATGATGTTTTCATTTATGGAAGGTACATAATAGTAGTTCACTAACTCCATTACATGCTCTATGTGCAGAGATAAATTGTAGGTTCCAACTACAGTGGAAGAAACACTTGCTCCACTTGCAACTCACACTTCAACCTAACCCTTTCTTAAAGGACTACTTCTTTTCAGATCATGCATATTCAAGCATATGTGAGATGCACATCTAGTATATAGTATGCAAGACGAAGAAGTAGATAGTTTTTTCACAATAACATATATACATGAAGTGGAGATCACCATCCTCATCTTTTTCTTCCTAAATGCCTTCAAGTGCAAAGGATAGATTCCTTTTGTACTATTCTTTCTCCTTATTGAGTGTTGAAGATTTGGTTTTGGGTTTGGCCTTAGAAATCTTCATGGCCTTGCTTTCTTCCTTGGACTCAACTCCACTAATCACCATCATGGATTTGTCTTTCTTCATTCTTGCTTTGGCACTTATTAGAATGACAAGTAAATCTAATAACGGTGTGGCCATATTATTCAAGTGATAGAACTCAGTAAAATAGCTATATGATTCAGGCAATGATTGCATAATCATATCGGTAGTAAATGCTTGGCTTAAAGAGAATCCCATTTCTTCTCTATGATCCACATGTCCAATCATATTGAGCACATGATCCTCAACCGAGTCTCCCTCTGTCATCTTACACTCAAAGAGAACCTTTGAGACATTGTGGCTTTCTTCATTTGTGAGGTAATGTTTCACATTCCTAAGATCTGTTACCATCTCAAGAATCCCCATGTCGTCACATTGCTCATTCAACTCACAGTTCTTGCATCTTAGCATAAGGTGTGTCTAAGGTATCATTGACATGCTTACAGTAAGCATCAACTTTAACCGTAGGATCATGAAGAGTATGTATTCTTGACACTAGTGTTTCTAGGACATAGAGTTTGCACTCGTTATTGAGAACCCTTTTCAAAGTCCAAAAGAGTCATGGAATTTTTTTCTGTTAAGTTTTTCCTTCCTAATGACCAATCGCAATGATGGGTTGATTTCCATTTGATTCTACAAGAGATGTTTTTTGCATTTTGTCAAAACCCTTTTGATTTGATTTGATTTGAAAAATATTTGACGATATTTAATTAGGCCTTTAATTAACTATCTATCCAGAAATTTTATTTAAATTGATATTCCTCACATATCAATTCGGAAGATTGCAACGTACAAACTTCTAGTGAGCCAAGATCCAAAATAATTCAACTATTACATGGACAACGCCATCGTCCATAGTCAATTATTAAGGTAGCAAAACTTTTCCCAATTGCATCATATGAAATTCATGGATAGATGATTTTCACAACACCTTTCCATAGTCATGTGCATGACTCTAGTGCTTAATATCATTAAGGGCACACAACTAAGCCAGACCCAAAAGCCAACACGATAACAATGCACCTTGCTTGGCAGGCCCACATTATTATGATCACACGTCCATGAGATAGACAACACACCACCCTTGTATTGCCCACTCTTGGTCAATCAAGCTTTTCATGTGTGTAACTTATGCCAAGAATCTAAGACTTATATATTATTTGAGGGAGTTTGTATTTATAAATACATAAACTTTATCTAATCACCACATATATAGGATGTATCATATACATACTATATCCTACAATGAAAACATGCAATAAAACAAAAATAGATGGTTATGGCCATTCTAATGTACTTCCTTTGATCCATAAGGAATTACAACAATGTAGTGTCTAGATCTCATGCAGAAGTCTATTGTTGATGAAGATTTGTTCTTGCCAATCTGGATTGATCAGTTCAACCCTAGAACTGATCGACTTGCCTCCTGGGAGGTTGGTTGGTCACTTCCCTGGTCTTCTGGACTTTGGTACACTACCTTTTGGTACCTCTAGTTGATCGGTTGGGCCTCTAGTTTATCGATCCTCCTTGATCCTCATCTTCTTCATCGTAACAATAATTTAGACTATCCTACTATTACATGATTATAGAGAAACCTGGAGTTATATTCGAGGGGAGCAAAGGTAGGAGTGAATAATACGTTTACAATTGGAAGATAAGATAGAGACTCGACATCTAACACAAGATAGAATAGGAAATAAATACACAACCACCATGCATAGATAATTAGGGTTATTAGCCATAGCCACACTACACATCCACCATCAAAACTCACTTTTAGGGTGATGCATATAATTTGCATATATATATATGTATGTATATATATATATATATATATATATATATAGAGAGAGAGAGAGAGAGAGAGTCAAGATAGAATACATTCAAGTGTATTTGGAGCAGAATACACTCAAGTAGTTTTTCATGATGCAATATTTTTTTTCAAAAATCTAATCATTGATATTCTTAAACATCTTGTGAATAGCTCATATACAAAATTTGAGCACATTTGGACATTTATACGTTATGTTATAAAGATTGTAAAAATTATGCATTTGAAATTAGTTTCACACATCAATTTTATTGCCCTTGGATGAGTAACTTACACTCATCTAAATGGGCTAAAAATTTGCATGTAGCTTAGTTACATTTTGCAAAAAATTGTCTTGATATACAAACACACTTGAGTGTATTCATGTGATATGTACATTCGAGTGTATACTAGCCTGACTCTCTCTCTCTCTCTCTATATATATATATATATATGTATGTATATATATGTATAATAGTTTGGGGTTATATATGGTATTTGATCGAACATTAATATTTGCATCGTATGCAATAAATAAATGACAAAACCAAAAATTTTGATCATATCAATAATCCCAATTCATAGTAAATTGACATAGATTTGATATGAATGTAGGGAAATATGACATCAAACAGGCAGTGGAAACACACTTTGACAGCCATATTCCTCATTAAACCAGTAGATTGTGTCAACAACTATATAAGCAAAATAATAATTTTGAGGATATACCTAGTCCTGGTGAAAGTCCAGTGACAATCTCCTCATTATTGTAGATGTGCAGTTGTCTTCTAGTTGCATTGCAACGATATATGTAGGAATTCAAAGTCTAACCATGGATAACATGCTGACATTATCATCCTAGCGGCAGGCAATGGCCTCCACACCTCTATAGACGTCCACACAGACCACCTAGAACTTATGTCATCCTATTAGCACAAAAATGAAGGAGTTGTCCCTCCCATTGGTGTACTAGTCTCCAACTTTCTCTCCCACAATTATTCTCCTTCGATCTCCCTCCCTATATCGAGTAGGACTTGGTTGAGCTCTCTATTGGTTACCACAATCAGAGAGGACAACAATTGTCAGAAGAAATGGTGTTGTGCCTTTGGGAAGTTCCCCAGTACCCCTATATTTATACGAGGGTTAGGGTTAGGGTTCCCAATCTATGCAGGAGTGGAAGGGGTCAGAATCTCATAAAAATTAACAACCTACGATAGGAAAAATAGTCATTTCACTAGTGAACCAATCGGTTGAGAAGTGAATTGATCGGTTCACATAGTGAACTAGTCGTTTCAACATTTTTCCAATCATAATTGTATTGGAAATTCTAATCTAATTAATGCATGACATGACGTCAGCACTAATCCTTGATGCAATTGAACTACTTTTGTGAACCAGGAAGTCCACCTGTTGAGTCAATCATCTCACTGCCATGATCCATTCAATTCACTCAGTGAACCAGTCAGTTCAATCCTGATTCAACCATAATCCAGCCAATTCAATATCCAATCAACCTGATACTCCAACTAGTCATTTCATCACATGAACCATTTGATTAGGAGTTCATTTAGTTGATTTCTTGCTAGAATTGAATACCTAAACTCTTTCTCAATCAATTTAAGTTTTGTTCATGATCATAAGTCCTCTTCTACGTGTATCCTATGTGTGTGACCCTATAGGTCCCATATTACATTGGTAGTGAATGTCCATAACCAATTATGACATCAAAAGCAAAGAGTGGTGGCTAGTCACACATCATTTCTACCCAAGTAAATGAAAAGTTTGAGAACAACTTCAACCTACAATCTATGATTGGTGTTGTAGTGTTTGTATAGTTTCTTTGCCTCTGATATCTAGATTGAACTCAAGGCATGGAGTAGTCATCCTCTTCAACATTCAATATTTGTTCCTTTCTATAGCATACTTTCTGAGATATATATGAACTCAATATCACATATTGACTCACACGTGCATGGCCATGCTTTTTTCAGTGTCTGTAAAGAGGCGAGATCACCTCATTACTAAAATTTGAAGGAAATACAAAACATCCATCTTTTCATAAAGATAATGGATTTTGAGGGATGCATGTATAATATTCCAAGAAATAAGCATGCACTAGATACCTATAAAATGTCAATAGCAGTAGAAAGAAAAAGAAACTAAAGATATCACGTGGCTTGCATCATTGTTCACCACATAAGTTTTTCAGAAGAAAAATATGAGAAAACAAAGGATCTAGCTTTAGCAACCTAGACATCCTTCAAGCAAGTCTTAAATCTACTCCTGGTCTTGGTTTCCTTGATCTTGTTCAGCACTTTGTCTAAAATCTGGGTGGTTAAGAAATCACCCAGCAAGAGGGAAAGAAAACAAGGTCTGTGTCAGCAAAATGAACAAGAACTAAAGAAATAAAATAACATGGAAGTAAAGGATATAAGTTCATCAATAGATGAAGACATCACGAGTATGAGGAATAATAAAAATAGATGTTTGTCATAACATTAAAAATTAAAGGAGTTGTATGCATGATTAATATTGAATACATTAACTAAGTAGGGTTTAGGCACCTACCAGACCCCAACCTACAGGTGAGGGGAGGGAGGAGAATAACACATTCCTCAGGGCAAAATAACACATGCCCTATCTATGGGTGGTTGTACATAAGTACCACTGCATTAGCTAAATAGACTAATAAAATCAACATGCTAAGAGAAACTATGGAAAGTAGAAGAATCATATATTCACAATAGGGCAGTGGGTACAAGGCCCAAGAAATAGAATGTCAATACTAATTTTTTAGGCAATTTAGCAAAAGATTCATAAATAGAGAAAATAGGGTTCATATAGTGCCTCATTAGGGAATATATGGTTAGGTTTGCAAATATCCCAACTTAGGGTGTAGGAATGCACATACTAAAATATGAAGTTCCACCACTTCTAGATGTTCCAAGTTTAACTTTGGCCTATTTCAATTTATTAACATTCATTAGTGTACATATTGCACATTATTGCATAGAAACTGTAAGATTGGACCTTTTCCAAAAAACTCAGATTTAGACTCTAAAAATCTCACCATTAGACTAATTAGGTTCTCCTAATCAATAAAACATATCTTTATATCAATTTCGGAGTTATGGTGATTAAAGTATAAGTTTTAATGGATTTTATGATTTAAAATCATATTCCAAAAACCACCTTTCAAAAAATCGTGAAATTGGACCTTGATAGCATTTTGATTAGATAGAGCTTAATGTTTTGATTCCAAAACATATTTTTTTATTAATTTGGACAAGTGGTTTAAAAGATATGAATTTTCCAATTTTTATCAACCAGAAAATGACATGTCATCAATTTAGTTACGAGGAAGAGAGAGAGGGAAAGGGGCCGACCTGTGACCTGCCCCCCCCACAACATGTACTAGGTCATCCTTTAACCTAGGAGGGATGTGCCAATCATTTCACGTTCATCTAGAGCTAGTAACAAAGTATAGAACAACAAAGATATGAAACCCTAAACAAGAACATCATCTAAAGGTGGAGATCACCAATTAAGCACAAGAATATGAACTAACAAGCTTATAATAAGAAATAAACATGGATAAAGTTATATAACTTGCCTCTAGGAAGAAGGTTATATCCCAATAAGTTGGAAACTAGATTAATATGGGTTGGTAGTTTCAAGAACAAGCTCCAAACTCGAGAAAGAATCACCTCCTTCTCAAGGATACAATCCAGTTTTTGAGCTTTAGATGGAGTTCCTCCATGGAAGAATAGGGTTCTGAATTGGAGGAAGGTGGAAGGAATAAGAATAGTAGGGAAAATAAATGAGAAGGGGAATACATATACTTACCTTGGTCAAAAATGCCAAAAGGTGACTTTAGAAACCCTATATGAGCTTAGATGAAACCATAGAAGACCTTCTTCACCAAGATGGCATCTTCTTATACCTTGGGATAGATCCTCCACGTCCAAATAGAGAGAGGACGAAGTTCTAAGTAGGAGGGAGGTGATATTGATCAATTATTTTAGTTGGGAGGTAAGGAAGGAGTATATAGAGCTTTATAATTAATGAAGAAGCAAGGTATGAGGTGCCCAAGCTATTTTCCATGTGTCCACATCTAAGGGTACCAATGGTCATGCAAGAATTTATGAATAAGAAAGAAGAAAAGAATGAGGTCTCAAGTTACATTCCATGTCTCCATAGCAATAGGTAGCCATGGACAAGAAAACCTTTATGGATAAGGAAGGAGTAAAGCATGAGGTGTTCATGGAGCTTTCCATGTGTCCATAGACTAGAGCTTCTATGGCCATGCAAATAGTTGTTTCACATCTCCTAGACATATCTTAGACATCAATTGTTGGTTCTTGATGCCCACCACTGACCTCCAAACAAAGAAAGCACCCCCATTGGTTGATAACTTCTAATGATAAGCTCATCCATAAAGGGGGAAATCCCAAAAATGCCCTTAAAGAGAAACACCTCCAAACAAAACTACAACTAGGAGCCCCATAGTCCAACAAGCTCAAAATTGATAAGGAAACATCTAAGTATCATAAGGCATGTGACAAGTTTCAAAGAAAACCGCTCAATTGGGTAAATTACAAAAAGTCCAAAATATGCATAAAAATTGCATAACTTGCACAAACAACATCCAAATTGGACCTAACTAGAAACATAAGCTTATATCATGATTTCAAAACACCCCACAAGGTTAGATTAAGTTTATTGCACTTAATTATGGTAATTAAGCTTGTTCAACACATTAAGCAAGGTTTGGGACCATATAGTTCTAGCATTAATTTATTTACCATTGTTACCCTTAAGTGGTGGTTTTGAATTTTAGATCCTTAATAAGCTTTCACTGAGGTATTTGTTCGTCAACCCTTCCATTGGTATAATTATTGAGCAAATGTTCACCAAACCACTATAAATTGCACTAATTCATCAACAAGGACATAAAGGACAGAAATGAGAAGAAAACTTAGGGAAAACTATTACATGGAGATTACATTCAGAATTCAATATGTTACCACACTCCACCCATTAAAAAGGATTTCATCCCCAAAATCTCAAACTAAAAGAGAAGGTTGAGTATGAAACATCTCATCTCTCAACTCCCAAGTGGTTTCTTCCAAGCCATGATATTTCCACAAAACTTTCAGCAACTCAAATATCCTTGTTCTTTAGTTGCTTCACTCGGGAGTCCAAGATCTTTACAGGTAGATCTTGATATGTCAGATTCTCATGAATCTCCAAAGACTCAATAGTAAGCACATGAGAAGGGTCCTTTACATACTTCTTCAACAGAGAGACATGGAACACATTATGAATCTTATCATAGACAGGAGGAAGAGCTAAGTGGTATACACAATCTCCAGCCTTATCCAAGATCTCAAATGGTCCAACATTGTGGGGACTCAATTTTCCTTTAACTTTAGATCTAGCAATAGAGTGTATAGGCTTGATCTTCGAGAACACATAGTCACCGAATAAGAAGCTTACATCAGATCTCTTCTTATAAGCGTACATATTTTGTCAATCTGGAGCAACTTTCATACACTTCTTAACCACCTGAACTTTATCTATCATCATCTGCAAAACATCTGTCTTCACCAGAGAATGTTCACCAACATCATTCCAATGCAAAGGTGAATGACAAGGTCTACCATAGAGAGCTTCAAAAGGTGACATACCGATACTATCTTGGTAGCTATTATTGTAAGCAAACTCAGTGAATGACAAATAGCTATCCCAAGCACCTCCCCAATCCATCACACAAGAACGAAGAAAATCCTCTAGAATCTACATTGTCCTTTCTGACTGACCATTAGTTTGCAGAAGATATGTTGTACTAAATCGGAAGGCAATCCCCATCTCTTCTTGAATTTGATCCATAACCAGGAGGTAAACTTTCGGTCACAATAAAAAAATATCACTTCATGCACTCCATGCAGACGAACAATCCATTCATTTACAGCTAAGACATATCAACACATTTGTAAGTGGATTTGAAAGGCAAGAAGTGGGCAGACTTTGTGACTCAATCAATCAACACCCAAATAGCATCATAACCTTTCCTGGACTTAGGAAAGCCATTGGTAAAGTTCATGGTAATCTTCTCCCATTTCCATTCTAGAATCTCAAGCGGATGAAGAAAACCACCAGGTCGTTGATTCTTTGTC
Source organism: Alisma plantago-aquatica (assembly GCA_963693085.1). Taxonomy (NCBI): domain Eukaryota; kingdom Viridiplantae; phylum Streptophyta; class Magnoliopsida; order Alismatales; family Alismataceae; genus Alisma; species Alisma plantago-aquatica. The sequence continues at coordinate 1,910,575,745 of OY856409.1, read as the reverse complement.
TTGACTTGCTGACAGGTCAGACATTTCACAACAAACAAAGTTATGCCATTCTTCATATTCTTCCACAAAAATCTTTGTTGTAGGTCCTTGTACATTTTCGTTGTGCCAGGTTGAATAAATAACTCATACCCATGATCTTCACTCAGAACCTTCTACCTTAGACTATCAACATCAAAAACCCATAAGCTATGTTGAAAGAAGACATCACCATCCACTCCAACTGAGAAGTCAGATTGTGATTTCTCTGCTAAGGTTTTCATCTCCTCAAGCTCAGAACTCTCCAACTGTGCAGCTACAATCCTTGAGATTTAGGTCGGTGTAATGGACAAACTATCCATGTGCATACACATCTTATCATCATCCACTAAATCAAAAGGCTGAGGTTGCCAACTAGAAACATGTTCCAGATTCTTCCACACATAACAGCTCATAGCAACGCATACAAGATCCTTTTTTTGACTTAGAGCATCAACAACTACATTTTCTTTACCGGGATGATAGGTGATGGTAAAGTTGTAGTCCTTAAGGAACTCCATCCACCTTTGCTGTCGTAGGTTCAAATTTTTCTGTGTCAACAAGTACCTCAATCTTTTATGGTTGGAGAAGCTTCAAACATTACTCAATAAATATAGTGTTTCCATATTTTTAGAGCATGAACAACTACAGCTAGCTCGAAATCATGTGTAGGCCAGTATGCTTCATTCAGTTTCAAATGGCTGGAAGCATAGGCGTTCACTCTACCTTCTTGCATGAATACACATGCTCAGCCTTGTTTGGAAGCATCAGTGTAAATGACATAGGGTATGCCTTCAACAGGAAAGAAGAGGTGTAGATGTCAAGTAATACTTCAATTTCTAGAAGATGTCCTCACATTTAGGTGTCTGTGAGAACTTGACCTCCTTCTGTGTCAACTTGGTCAAAGGCAGGGCCAACTCTAAGAATCTCTTGATGAATCTCCAATAGTAACTTGCTAATCTGAGGAAACTATGAATATATGAGGGATTATTTGGAGCTTTCCACTTGATTACAACTTCTACCTTTGCAGGATCAATAGTTGTATGTCCTATAGAAATCACATGACCCATAAACATCACTTCCTTTATCCAAAACTCACATTTTTAGAATTTAGCATAAAGTGTTGAGCACAATCTGTAAGTGTTCGTGATGTTGTTCTTCTATCTCAGTGTAAACCAAAACATCATCAATGAACAACATCACATATAGATCGAGGCAAGGGAGGAATACTTGGTTCATCAGGTCCCTGAAAGTAGTAGGGGCATTAGTTAAATCGAAGGCATGACCAGGAACTCATAATGCCCATAGCGAGTTATGAATGTTGTCTTTAACACATCTTCATCCTTCACATGGTGGATGACTTCAGCTGATCGAATAGGTCATTCATGTGAGGCAAGGGATAACAATACTTCACCGTCACTTGGTTGAGCATGCAGGAGTCCATGCACATCCACAAAGAACCATCCTTATTCTTCACAAACAAGAGATGGGCTCCCCAAGTTGAGATGTTGGGGCAGATAAAACCCATGTCAAGAAGTTCCTAAAGCTGCTTATTAAGCTCGACAAGTTCAGTAGGGAACAAGTAGTAAAGCGGCTTTGAGATCAGCAAAGTCTCATGCATAAGCTCGATGGATAATTCCACCTCGCGAGTTGGTGGAAGTCTGAGAAATTTGTCGGGAAACATATCAGGAAAGTCCTTCACCACATCTATATGATCTAGAGAAGGAGGTGTGGCATCAAGAACATAGATGCTAAGTATACTCTACACCCTTGCGATACAAGTTTTTTAGATTTGATGGCAGAGATGATGAATTTCTGATCATCTCGCTTCCTACTCTTGATACATAGCCTCTCTCCATCAGGATTCAATAAGATAAGTTTCTTTTCATGGCATAATAAGGCTGCATCATGCTTCCTCAACCAATCCACGCCCAAGATAACATCAAAGGAAGACATGTCGAGCAAAATAAAGTCTGAAGGAAACATCTTTCCCGATATACAAAGGTCCAAGGTAGGGAGTTTGAGAAAAGAAGAGCATATTCTACCACTAGTTTTTTTTACATCTAACACATAGTCCATGTATACATATTCTAACTCTAACATGGAAGCAAGCTAAAAATACATGAAGGTGTTTGAATAGAAGAATCAAAAAGTGCCTTGATAGGATGCATATTGATATGTAAGGTACCTTCAATGACTCCCTTTTCCTCTCCAACTTCTTCAATATTAAGAGAAAACATGCTTCCATTCTACATGTCCACAAGTGGTCGTCGTTGGTTCTAAATGTTATTCCACAAAGGTGGATTTTGTCATGGTTGTTGCAGTTGTTGTGCCAAATGCTAGGCCAGTTGCTGGTCTAGAGTCTGTCCTTGCTGAAACTGGGGTTAGAAAGGTTGAATATGTCCAACTTGGCTGCACTCATGGCTGGTAGGTTCGGGTCGATCATCTCGAATAGGGGAATTGTTGGCAGGGCACCTCCTAGGAGGATGGTAGTGGGAGCACAAGTTGCACCTCTCACGACCATGGTTGTCACCATTATTCTTCCTCTTGTTGTTTTTGTTCTGCCCCAAAGGTTGGAATCCAGGATAAGATTCAAATCGCCAAGATGTTGTCCACCCTTTGCTGGAAGGTGAGTGGAATTTTTGGAACAAGGTTTTGGTCAAACTGATAGCTCAGATCATCACAAAATAGGGTTGATCTTCTCTCAGCACCAAGTTCCATCAATTGTGTTTCAACAAAAGGATCCATAGAATGTAGTTGGCAACACTCATGCCCCCCTGCTTAAGGCTATAGAACTCATCCTCTTTCTTCCTCAAGAAAGCTAGGCAAAGTTACTTATCCTTGAAGAGCTTGAGAAACTGGCCCAAAGTCATGGTGGTTGTGTCTCTGGTGCGGGATATGTTAATCCAGCACACTCAGGCCGGTCCATCCAGCATGTAGGTTACAAAGTAGACTTTCTAGTGAGGAGGACATGCCATGCCTCGAAAGTCCGGTCCATGGCTAAAATCCAATCATCAGCCTTATCAACCATGTTCGATTCACTCTCTCCTTTGAAGTAAGGTGACTACATCTTGATGAAGTACGTCAGACTGAACTCCTTTGTCTTTTTAGCATTGGCAACAACACCGATGAGTTCCCTACCAGGGTAAAAGAGAGTAGATGGCGCAACATGGAAACTCCTATTCTGGGGTAAGGCTAGGGGTGTTAGGATTCACCACACTATGTCCTTGTAGTATCATTGGGGTTTCCAAACTGTTAGAGTTATTCTGGGTAGAACCCTTGGAGTTGTTGTTATTGTTCATGTAGTCAAACAAGTCAACTCTCCTAAAAGGAAAGGTTATCATATTAAGTTTCTAGGAGTATAGCAACATAGATAAGAAAATAATGTCTAAGTCTACTATTGCCTAAAATAATGTCATTTCGGACACTCTGTATCATCTCAGGCCAGACATGTATCATATTGATCTGAGAGTTCTCCTAAACAAACCTAGTGGTGCAGAAGAAAATATTGCCAGCCCCGAACACTAATCCTTTCTGGACACTCTTGCTTTGAACTTCATGCCCTTGTAGCTATCCAAAGGCTCTGATACCATGTTGTAAAGAGGCAAGATCACCTCATTACTAATATTTGAAGGAAATACAAGACATCCTTCTTTTCAGAAAGATAATAGATATTGAGGGATGCATGTATAATATTCCAAGGAAATAAGCATGTACCATATACATATAAAATGTCAATAGTAGCGGAAAGGAAAAGAAACTAAAGCTATTACATGGCTTTCATCATCATTCCCTACATAATTTTTTCACAAGAAATAAATGAGAAAACAAAGGATCTAGCTTTAGCAACCTAGACATCCTTCAAGCAAGTCTTGAATCTACTCTTGGTCCCATTTTCCTTGATCTAGTTCAACACCTTGTCCAAAATATAGGTGGTTGGGAAATCACCCAGCTAGATGGAAATAAAACAATGTATGTGTCAACAGTATGAATAAGAAAAAAAGAAAGAAAATAACATGGATGTAAAGGTTCTAAATTCATCAATTCATGAAATCAAGAGCATGAGGCATAATCAAAATAGATGCTTTCCATAACATTAAAATAGTAAAGAAATTAAGCATGATTAATATTGACTACATTAACTATGTAGGTTTGAGGCACCTACTGGACCCAACCTATAGGTGAGGGAAGAAATAACACATTCCCAGTCACCTATACAAATTATATACGGGGGAGAATAACACATTCCCTAGGTTGAAATAACACATGCCCTATTTATGGGTGGTTGTACATAAGTACCACTATATTATCTAAATATACTAATAAAATCAACATGCTAAGAGAAACTATGGCAAGTAGAAGCATCATATATTCAAAACATGGCAGTGGGGTACAAGACCCAATAAATAGAATATCAATACTAGTTTTTTAGGCAATTTAGCAAAAGAGTCATGAATTGAGAAAATAGGGCCATATAGTGGATTGTTAGGGAATATAGGGTTTGGTTTGCAAATGTCCCAACTTAGGGTGTAAGAATGTGCATACCTCTTTACTTTGTTCAAATACCAAGTTCCAACACTTCTAGATGTTCCAAGTTCAACTTTACCCTATTTCAATTTATTAACATTCATTAGTGTACATATTGCACATTATTGCATAGAAACCCTACAGTTGGACCTTTTATCATAAAACTCAGATTTAGACTCTAAAACACTCAACATAGGACTAATTCGATTCTCCTGATCAAGAAATCATATCTTTATGTCAATTTTGGAGTAATTGTGATTAAGTTGTAATTTTTATGGATTTTATGTATTAAAATCATATTCCAAAAATCACTTTTTGAAAACCTTGAAATCAGGCCTAGAAAGCATTTTTATCAGATAGAGCCTAATTTTTTTTATTCCAATACATATTTTTTATTAATTTTGGACAAGCTCTTAAAAAGATATGAATTTCCAAATCTTGACCAACCAGAAAGACATGACAGCAATTTAGTTGCAAGCGAGGAAGAGAGAGTGGGAGAGGGGCCTTCCCATGACTTGGTCCCCCACAACTTGTCCTACATCATCCTTTACACTAGGAGGGATGTACCAATCATTTTAGGTTCATCTAGAGATAGTAACAAAGTATAGAACAACAAAGAAATGAAACCCTAAACAAGAACATCATCTAAAGGTGGAGATCATCATTTAAGCATAAGAATATGAACTAACAAGCTTATAATAAGAAATAAACATGAAGGAAGTTATATAACTTGCCTCTAGAAAGACGATCAGATCCTAATCAGTAGGAAACTCGAGTAAGATGGGTTGGTATCTCCAAGCACAAGCTCCAAACTCGAGAAAGAATCACCTTCTTCTCAAGGATACAAATCCTAAGAAAGAGGAGCATGGAAAGAAGAGTTTTTGAGCTTTAGATCGAGTTATTCCATGGTAGACCAGGGTTCTGATGTGGAGGAAGATGGAAGGAAGAAGGGAAGCAAGTAAAATAGAGGAGAAGGGGGAGAAACCTACTTTCCTTGTTCAAAAATGCCAAAAGGTGACTTTAGAAACCCTAAGTGAGATTACGTAAAAACCTAGAAGACCTTCTTCACCAACATGGTGTCTTCTTCTACCATGGGATAGATCCTTTAGACAAAACAAATAGAGGACAAATTTCTAAGTAGGAGGTAGGTGATATGGATCAATTATTTTGATTGGGAGGTAAGTATGGAGTATATAGAGCTTTATGGTGAAGGAAGAAGCAAGGCATGAGGTGACCAAGCTACTTTCCATGTGTCCATGTCTAAGGGTTCCCATGATCATCCTAGGCTTTATGGATAAGGAAGAATAAAAGCATGAGGTATCATGTTACTTTCCATGTGTTCATGGAAAAGAGTGTGCATGGGCATGTAAGCCTATATGGATAAGGAAGGAGTCAAGCATGAGGTGTCCATGGAGCTTTCCATGTTTCAATGGCCTAGGGCTTCTATGGCAATGCAAACAACTGTTCCATGTATCCTAGAGACTTCTTATCCATCAATGGTCAGTTCTCTAGGCCCACCGCCGACCTCCAAATAAAGAAACCACCCCATTGGTTGATAACTCCCTTGAAGAGAAACACCTCCAAAAAAGGTACAACTAGGTGCCCCATTTCCAAAAAAGCTCTATCATTATAAGGAAACATCTAAGAATCATAAGGCATGTCACAATTCATAAAGACAACCTCCCAATTGGGTAAATTGCAAAAAAGTCCAAAATGTGCATAAAAATTGCATAACTTGCACAAACAACATCCAAATTGGACCAAACTCAAAACCTAAGCTTATCTCTTTATTTCAAGATATCGCACATGGTTAGATTAAGGTTTAGAGAATTTATACATGGTATTTAAGCTTTTTCAAAACATTAAGCATGGTTTGGGGCCTTACACTTTTAGAAAGAATTTATTTACCATTGTCCCACTTAAGTGGTGATTTTGAATTTTTGATCCTTAAATAAGATTTCACTGAGGTATTTGTGCATAAACCCTTACATTGGTTTAATTATTGAACAAGTGTTCACCAAACCACTATAAATTCCACTAATTCATCAACAAGGACATAATAGATAGAAATGAGAAGAAAACTTAGGGAAAAAGGTTACATGGAGATTACTATCAGAATTTAATATGTTATAGTCTAGATAATTATGTGGCCAGGATATCATACTTCCATAGGAGGGACAAATCCCATTTACATCACTCATAGTCATCTTCATGTGTCATAATGAGCCCAATCATCACCTTTATGTAAACCCTTATTTAGGATCACGGTGGATGATGTCAAAGTATACCAAATGACATGTGATGAGTGTAATGAATTCAGGCCTACGAACCAAAATCACCACCAACACTATGAGAACTAACTATGACTACCAATGTCATGGTTTCCATGTGTCACTCTCATGGTGGGTTTGTCTGATACAATGTTCTCTAACAAGTACCTATGTGCTTGTCTTGATATCATATATCATGACTGATGAGATTTTGTCATCAACCAACACACACTCTAGTCTTATGTGTTATCATTGTCTATCAACCTTCAAAAATTAAATCCAACTTGGGACATAAGAAGAATGCATATACTCTTAACATTTATATGATCTCATTTTTCAAGTCATGTACTTGAAGACATACATCATTGAGTAATATCATTCTGTAGATATTTATTAAGTTACTTCATTGTCTCATAGCTCAGTAAAATAGAATATATTGCAAGCATGACTTTATTATTAATCAAATCATTTACATGTTATTCCATTACAATCATCATAAGATTGGCTCTCTAGTCACACATACCAACAAGTGTTTCACTAATTCTAAGATGGACATCTTGAATAAAAAAAATTGGTCACTTGAAAGTAGTTAATTGTTTAGTGTTCAGTAAGGGCCGGTTCGGGACCATTGGGTGGGCGTAATTGAGAAATGAAGTTCATATTAATTGTCCTTTTACTTAGTTGTCTCAGATAGATCCACGGGTAGTGTTTCTCGAGGATGAGTATCATTTAAGCTCAGGGGATTTTGATGCATTGAATATTAGTCAATTTTCACAGGATATTTTATCATGCATTTTGTACACATTTGCTCCTATTAATGTTATTTGTGCATGATTTATCATTATTATCTTGGACATATATTTGAATCAATGATTTTCTATTTCTACCATTTCATATTGATTTATCGTAATTTATGGTACTTATGTTCTTTCTTGTTTATTTTCAGGAAAAATGGATAAGTATTGGATCAACTCGGTGCTACTGACAGCTCTATCGGTGGTACTGACAATTGAATAGAAGAACATGGAGGAGTTAAAGAAACTTCGTGGTATTAATAGAAGGATCATTGCTACCGACTTGATCAATAGTAACTCATTCGAAGCATCTCGGTGGCACAGACATCAACATGGTGATATTGACTTTTATATTGAAAATTATCAAGAGATGTTAGAGAGAAACTCGGTGCTATCGACCCTTATGTTGGTAGTACCAAAATTTCATGAAGAATCACAATACTGAGAAAGGCTCATTGCCACTTACACCTATTGGTGGCCTTGTCGCAATCATACACAATTAAAGATGGCAATTAATCCAAGGACCATGACTTAATGATGTCTTTAGTCAATCCTATGACTAGGGATGATTAACTTCATACCTAATGATCACATTCTATTCCATTGCACGATCGATTAGATTCATGAGAACTGGAGAGGAGAAAGCTACATTTTAGATGGTTTGAGCATATATGATGGAAAGATTTGTAGTAGAAAGACAACAAATTGTCATGTTCGTCAGAGGGAGTCATCTGGATCATCTTCTCTAGGGGTTTTCATTGAATCTTTAATGTTTTCCTTATATTTTCCTTCTCCATCTATTTTTACGGCAACCTAAATCATGTGGGGTTGATCCCCTTATTCCTTAGGAATCAGGAATAGCCTAGTTATTGATTGAAATTGACAAATATGAGTTGATATTTATTTTTGCCTATTTTTTGGACATAACTCTATTATTGCTTCATGAATTATTTATGCTTGATCATCATAGGTTATTTCTTAGACCATTATTTGCTTCAAAAGAGGGATTAAGGGTTGGACTGGTCATAGATTTACCTAGCTTAGATTGCTCTTTCCGAGAAGGCTTACATCTATGAAGGGTCGAGCCCAGATGCATCATTAAAACACCTAACTAATAACTAAATCACTATGAGAGTTGGATTTGTATTAGATTGGGTAGTGAATTACGATGCGAGAGCAGGTGATTCTTTCTATAGGCCCCTTGGTCTAGGGTTAGGAGAACAAAACATTGATAAATGATGTTAATTATAGTATAAACTATGGTGAAACTATATTCCTAGGAATCCATTCCATTTATGATTACAGCCTAAGTCATTTATTTTTAATTTTTCCAATTAGTTAATTAATCCATAAATCACTTTTTCATCAGGTCTAAATGATCGAGTCATGGTTAGTAGTAGTCTTTATTCAAGTTTCCCCGCGTTCGATATTCAGGCCTCTTTTGGCCTATATTACTTTGATACATGCACTTGTGTTTAATATGTGTAGTAAACACACATCATACAATAATAGTTGAAGGCATCTTTAGATAGAAAAAAGTCATATGTCAAAAACTATTGTAGGGTGATAGAGTTCCCAAGTTCGAGACCTTGTGTATCTCAAGGTTTCTCCTCAAAAATGTGTGTTGAAGTATTGGTAAGAAATGCAAGTTGGCTCCTAGGTTTATGGGACCATACCCTATCTTGATACAAGTAGGAGCATGCTTCCTTGTTGAAGAAGTGTCACCCCGGTACAGAGTAGATGTTACAACAAGTGGAAGTGGATAAGAATGCTTCTTATGTTGAGGGTCCAATGTTGATCTTAGATAAGTGTGTGGAGACATAGAGAAAGAAGGATATAGCCTTATTTGAGGTGTTTTGGCATCACCATGGTGTGGAGCAAGTCACATGGGATTTAGAGGATGAGATATGTAGCAAGTACCCATCCTTGTTTGCTTAGGATTTTGGGGACTAAATCCCTATTAGTCGTTTATGGTTATAAGACCCATGACCTGTCTTTATGGTTAAATATTCTTGATTAACTTAATTGGGTGCTTAATTCCTTGATGAAACACTATTTTATTCTTTTATATTATGTGACAAAGCTAAGTTTTAAATTTGGTCATGTTTGGACTTTTTTTTCTTAAGTTTTGCAATTTATGTATTTAAATGGACCTTTATGCAATTTTCCCTTTTCTAGGGTTCTATATGTAATTTTTGAACATATACGTTGTGTTTCATAGTAATCTTCATAATGTTTGATATAGTTGCACCTTTGGATGCCTAGATGCACCATCATATTGTTTATTGTTTCCCTCTAGGGTTGAGAACACAGGGTTTCTCACCTAAGTGATGGCTTTTCTAAGTTTGTTAGGAATGCGATAGTATCATCTAGTAGGTGAATGATTTGATAATTTTTCATTGTAAAATAAGATCCACTAGCCTTCCCTTGAGGTCCATAATCTGATGGTTACCCTATTTGAAGCACTCAATCCAATGGAAGATCGCAAAATGACTAAGTAAACCCTAGAATCTGATGGTTTCTCTGACAATACATATGCACAATCTGATGGGTTCTCTGATAGAACATATTGATGGTTTTAATAAGGCATGTATCAACGGATAACATTGTTAAATATCTGATGGAAGTTCTGACATGCATGGATAAGATGGATTTTGAGTTTTGACACAAAGCAAGCTAGTTTTTCAACCTTTTGACCACCTTTCTCTCTCTTCTTGGATATATATACCCTCCACCTCTCTCCCAAACGAACCCTATGCACACCTTATCTTGTCCTTTATTCTATAGATACCCTAGGCAATTGTTTTGTGCAGGAGAATCTCTTGGAGGCTGATGCTTGGATGGTCCATGGGTCCATGTTGCTCTGGGGTTTGAATCAAGCATCTCTAGGGCCTTTTCACCTAGTTTCTTACCCTAACCAAGTAACATCTTCTTCTCTAACCTAGTTATCTTGATGTTTTCTTCCTTCTCTCCTCATCCATGGATGGAACTCTAGATTTCTGGATGGAAAGGCATGCATGTAGTTGAAGAAACCCTTTTCTTCTCTCTTTTTCCCTAAATCTATATTGTTCTTGAAGAAAGGAGCAATTTTGGAGCTTTAGGATTGCAAATCTAGAATTTTCATACTCTCTTTTTGAGTAACCTTTCTATTAGTACGTTCATCTTCATCTTTGAGGTGAGTTATATAAAATTCATCCCATTTCTTGCTTGCTTTTAACTTGTTCTATGTAGATTTTTCCCTAAAATTTGGTATTATAGAAAAATATATTCTTACATGCACTAATTTGTATAAATGCATGATATTTGTGTGTTGTTATACTATATTTATATGACATAAACTTTTCTTATAGTATGGACATGTACTTCCTTGGTTTTGAATGTAAGAAAGGATCATTTTTACTTTGTGAGAAGAATTGATTTTTCCCCTTCGTGTAGAAATCAATGGTACTACTTAGTGCTGAAATTGATGGTCATACTTAGTCTCTAAATTGACAGTTCTACTTCTCCTTGGAACAATGGTTGGTTAAAGAAGTAGGAGATGATGGTGTTACATAGAGTAAAAAGTATTGACACTATTAGGTAAATGAACCAATAGATATGCCAGTCAATAATCCAATGTCTACGTTAAGTTAGTATATTCATGGTTTTACTGACCATGATCCGATGGTATTGATTTTGATCAAGTGCGTTGATGATCTGATTGTTTAGATTTTGGTTAAGTACCTTGATGATCTGATGATTTTGATTATTGTTAAGTATCTTCATGATCTGATGGTTTTATCTATGTACCTCAATGAACCAATGGGCTTTAATTGATGAATATAATGATGTTTTACCAAGCACTTGATTCGATAGTTTTTCTATTCTTGAACCAATGATTCCTTTTGCTAAGTACATAAAAGAATCAATGTTTATGTTTTTGGATAAATAATATTAATGATTCTATGGTATTATTTTTGATTGAGCTCGTTAATTATCTAATGGTTATTCTTTTTGCTCAGTGCTTTAATAATCTTATGGTTTTGTTTTTGACTAAGTACATCAACAGTCTGATGTGGAATTTAAGTATAAGAATTTATGTTTTTGACTAAGTATAAGAATGAAGGAATAGTATTGTTATATGAGTTAAAAAAACCAATGGGTTACCTAAGAGTGTTCACAAAATAATGTTTTACCAATGTGTTTACCTAAGAGTGTTAATAAAAAGATGGTTTACCTATGTTCTTACCTAAGAGTCCAATTAAATGATGATTTATCCATGTATTTTCTAAATGTGATAACTGATAATTGTTTAATCTATGAATGTTGATCTGCGATACAAATCCAATTTACATTGTTGTATCATTCGTGTAACGGTTTAGTGGTGATGGTTTAATATCTCTATCTTCCACTAATGTTGAAATGATGAATGGACACAATTCATACTAGTAAAGGAAACTTGGTTGTGTTACTTTTAAGAATGAAATAATTAATATGATTGATGAAACATTATGTTGGGTGTAATATCCTCAATTTTGGTAAAAATTGAAGCATATGAATAAAGGCATAAGTAAGTTCCCTAATAGAATTATTGATGGAATAATAAGGTCACCTATGTGGCATGGGTGCAACTCATGGCCCATATAAAGGCCCACGATAATATTTTCTTTACAAATAGGCCCTTGTGGCTCAAGATGAAGAAATAAGAGTTTTCATTCACAAATAAAGGATGGCAACTTCTCAATTATTAGAAAACTGAATTATAAGATAATATGCAAGTTTCTGAAAGAAAATAAGACATGTGATGTTTTAGAGAACTAAAAGAGTAATTATCTAACCATTATTGGTAACACAATGTTTGAGGTGACAAATAGTGTTATCTCGGTCTGAATTTTGGGATACTTGAAAATAATAGTGAAAATAAGTAATTCAAGAATTTGGAAGAAAAAGGACTTTCCAAGTGGTGTGAGTCAATTAATTTTAGAAATTACTAAAACAACAAGTTTCATGCATAAATGTTGTTCCAATAAATCCCACAAAATTGATTAAGGTCAGGAAAGATTTTAAGGAGTTGCCCTCCAAATTTCATAGGAAAAAGATGTTTCTAGTGGCTTAGATAAATTTGTAAATACAGAGGGATCTAGTTCAAATAAATGAACTATATTCCTTTTCAAAGAGAGAGAAAATGGACATCTAGAAATATCCTTTTGATTGCAAATATTTTCCACACCAAGATTTAATTAGTAAAAGCATTCCTTTAAAATTTGGTGTTAGAGAGAGAAATATAGATTTACAAATGTTTCCTAATGTGAAAAGATTAAAAGATATATGTATTATATGTCATTTTTTTTCATTTTTTGAATACAGGGACTGATGCATTTCTATTTTAGGGCTTCATCCTATGCCTTTTTGCATGTTAATCACATCTAAATAGTGTATATCACAAGTTATTCCCCTCAATATGATCTTTTATGGTAAATGCACTTAAGCCTCCTTTTGTGTGTATTTCAGGGCACTTATGCATGCATTGATTCATGGGAGAGAGATGAAGAACGTCTATGGGCAAGGTTTTACACCCCAATATTGGACCTATCTCTTCCCCGAGCTTTCCTTGGGTGCACTAGAGCAATTCAAAGAAAAAGAAGGATAGATGAAGAAGATGAATTAGAGATCAACACCATAGAAACCTAGTTTTCTAGATTTCTACCATAATCCCCTTCATTTCCATGCCCATCACCCACCTTGGAGGAGGAAGGCTGACCTACAACAACTAGGAGGTGAAGGAGAAGGATATACTTCGAGCTCCATGGATTCCTATCCCCTTCTTCTCATTTCATTTATCTTTTCTTTGAGCATGTCTAGCTAAGCCCCTAGTGGTAGTCTATTTGGGGTTAAAATGTGACTTTGATACCATGTTGGGGGAGAATAATTTGTAATGAACATAATTTCATTCTATGATGATTGTCTTTGCTTCTATCTCATTTCCCATTATATTTCATGTGGTTTGTGCTTTTAACATATTTTGCTTGCTTTGTGATGCTTGATGACACTTACCTTTTAGAGGAAATTGGAATGTATGTAGAAATCTTAGGAAAGCCTCCTAGGTCCAATTAGTGGATCCCTAGATAGCCCCCTTAGTTCATACATACATCTCCCTTCTCCTACAAGTGAGTGTGAGATCTAAATAGCTAGTGTAAGTGTGATTGGTGCAATTGCCTAGAGATTCCTAAAGGCTAGATGGCAAGTAACATGAGGTGAAACATCCTCATCTCTACTTCCATTCATACCCTTGGCTCTCGATTGCCCCAATATCACTTACCCTAGAAACCTAGACTTGCAAAGTCTTACTAGAATTACACCTAACCCTAGTTCTCCAACTAGTAGTATAGGGTATATTCTAATAACACTTGCCTTGTTATTTGGTTTGGTAATCTTGATTGAATTATGATAATTTCATGACATGTTTACCTCCCCCCCGACTAATATCAAATAACATTCCCAAATGGCCCACCTATCCAATCCATTGCTTAAAACCTAACTTGTCATCTTAGCTTGTTAATGCTAGTTTATCTTAATTGCTTTTTTTTGCCTCTAGCTAATTGCTTAGCCTTGTTAAATCGGGTTAACCTAGATCCTTGTTTGCCCTAGTATTTAGCTTAGTTCTTAGTTTCTACTTACCTTGCTAGAGTAGTGTAGATCATCTTGTTCTTGTTTAGTTGATTTCTTAATCTAGCCACTTAGACCTAACTTGCTTAGGATAATCTAGTTTTTGGTAATCTAGCTTTCATATTGCCTTTACTTGTCTTCTTTCTTAGTGTTAATCAAACCAAACCCACTTTTAAAACCCTTCAACCCTAATCTCTACTTTAGGAATGTATCCAACACAAACTTAGCTCTAGTGCCCTCTTCTTAGTTCTTAGTTTCTACTTACCTTGCTAGAGTAGTGTAGATTATCTTGTTCTTGTTTAGTTGATTTCTTAATCTAGCCACTTAGACCTAACTTGCTTAGGATAATCTAGTTTTTGGTAATCTAGCTTTCATATTGCCTTTACTTGTCTTCTTTCTTAGTGTTAATCAAACCAAACCCACTTTTAAAACCCTTCAACCCTAATCTCTACTTTAGGAATGTATCCAACACAAACTTAGCTCTAGTGCCCTCTTTATCCCTGTGGATCGACCCCCATTGCTTGCCTCTCATCGATATTATAACATGACCTTGTGTAGTTGTGGGAGCATATTTTAGTGTTGTGAGTGATCCTTGTTTGGAGACTTATGAATTTGAAAGATCACACATGCATGCAATATCGCACCAAGCTTTTTGGCACTGTTGTCGGGAATAGAGGTGCTCGGCCTATCTAGTTAGTGTATCTTAGCCTTTAATACTGCTCTCATCATTACTATTCTTTATTCTTTGTTTACTTTTGCATATTGTCATTCTAACTTGGTTTTTGTTGCTTGCTTGTGTATTATGCAGGTGATAGTTGTGCATGCGTCATATGCATTCTACTTATACTGACTTGGTGTTATACGACCATAAGATAGGTACAAGGAGATACCAAAGCCGCCACAACCAACACCGAGAAACTAAGATGGATGACCATGAAGCTAGAATACGTCATGGAAATGCTCAACTGTCGCCAACCAAATGCCCCCTATATGAGTATTTCACCTCGGGGAACAACAATTCCCCCATTTCCACCCTTGTTGACCAATTGTCGGGTCAGCAATTCTCCATTCCACCTGCACTTCTTGGACTCCTCCCTACCTACTATGAGATGGAGAATGAAACTCCCTACCATCATATCAATGCCTTCCTTGAGACTTGTTCCACTTTCCACACACCCATTGCCACTGATGATTCCATCCGGAGGACACTCTTCCCTTTCTCTCTAAAATAAAAGGCAAAGGAATGGTACATCTCAAATCCAGAGTTGGTGACATGGAATGTGGTCAAAAATGAGTTTCTCAAGAAGTTCTTTCCAATTGTCAAGCTGACCCAAATGTGAAGATATATCACCACCTTCTCCCAAAAGGAAAATGAACCTTTCCATGAGGTGTGGGAAAGGTTCAAAAAGCTCTTGTGCGACTTCCCTTATCACGAGGTATCCTCGTGGAAGCTAGTTCAGTCTTTCTACATCAGGTTAGAAGAGTTGAACCAGAACAATGTTGATTCATCATGTAGAGGCACCTTCATAGCAAAGCCACCTGATGAGTCATGGCCATTGTTTGTGCACCTTGCTGAGAATTCTCGCTGTCAGGTTTCTACTAAAGGGGAACATTGTGGCCAGAACTACATCCCTCCTCCTTCTCTTGTAGCTCCAACCTGGACCACAAACAACCCCGACATGATGAAAATGATGGCGAACATGATGAATATGACAAAGAGCCAAGTTGGTGGTTCCTCTAGTCAATCCACCATGGCAGTTGAAGCTGAAGAAGAAGGAGTTCATTATTTGCACTCCTTTGGCAACCAACACAACCAAGGCCCTATGTCTAATACTTACACTCCTGAGTGGAGAAACCATCCCAATTTTTTATGGAAACAACAAAATGGGGATGGTCAAGGACAAGGGCATCCAAGGACAAGGTATAGCTTAAAATTTGAAGATGAAGTGCTTGCAATATTGAGAAGTTTGGATGAGGTAAAGAAAGATTTGTCCTCTCATGGGCAGTCCATTAACCTTCTTGTGCAATGATTGGACCAAATATCACTTTCACTTGCTAGGAGGGAGGAAGGATGACTCCCATCCCAACCCATGCCAAATTCAAACAGTGATGGCACATTCATAGGAAATTCTCAAAGTTCATATGCTCCACCTTCATATCAAGCACCACCAAAACCCTATTCTCCACAACCTTCTCAAGTTCCTCTCAACTATCAATATGCTCCACCTCCACCTCACTCATACCAACAACCCCCACCACAATTTTTCCCCCATCCACAACAACCACAACCACAATTCATCCTTCAAAATCCCAACTCCTCCAGCTGCCATTACTCCTCTCCACCCACTCTTGAGCATTCATTGCACTCCCCTTGCATTTATGCTCTCCATCCACTATTTCCACCTCATTTCCACCATAGAAACCTAGTTTTCTAGGTTTTCTACCATAATCCCCTTCATTTCCATGCCCATCATCCACCTTGGAGGAGGAAGGTCGCCCTAAAGGAGGTGAAGGAGAAAGATCTACTTTGAGATCCATGGAGTCATATCCCCTTCTTCTCATTTTTTTATCTTTTCTTTGAGCATGTCTAGCTAAGCCCCTAGTGGTGGGATGTTTGGGGCTAAAATGTGACTTTGATACAATGTTGGGGGAAAATAATTTGTAATAAACATAATTGCATTATATGATGATTGCCTTTGCATCTATCTCATTTCCCATTATATTGCATGTGGTTTGTGCTTTTAACATAGATTGCTTTCTTTGTGATGCACTCCCTCCTCCAAGGTGGATGATGGGCATGGAAATGAAGGGGATTATGGTAGAAAACCTAGAAAACTAGGATTCTATAGTGGAAATAAGGTGGAAATGGTGGATGGAGCGCATAAATGCAAGGTGAATGTAATGAATGTCTGGGTGGAGAGGAGTAATGGTAGCTGAGGGGAGTCTAACCTGGGTGTTGTGGCCGTCACCTATGTATATATAGGTGGTGGAGAAGCACTAGGGTAAGTAGTGGCAAAGTGGGAAAATCAATGGTGAAAATGGGTACGTTTAGGTGGTCACCACAGTCGTGGTGGGGGTTGCATGGCATAATCGTGGGTGGTGGAATGACCGAAGTGGACACGGCCGTAGAGGGGTGCCACGGTCCTCGTGGGTAGGGCGTACCATAGTCATGTGGGGTATCATGGCAATGTTGGAGGAGGAGGCCACAAGCGAGGCAGCCTTTGAGGTCATTGTGTCTTCGTCTCACCACAGGCGAGGTGGTCTACAAGGGCCACGATCGTGCTGATGGCCACAAATGTGGTCATTCATGTGTAAAATGGACCGACTCCCTATTGATTTTGGGGATCTTTATGCATAAATCACCACAGGTGAGGTGGAATGTACTGGCCATAGTCATTCTGGGGACCACGGTTGGGGTGAAATACTCATGGAGGGTGGTTGGGTTGTATTAAATGTCATAGTTTTTTTTCATTTTATAATGTTGGGACTCAATTGTTTGATTTCATAATGTGATTATAGCCATTTGATTGAAGATCAACGACTGGATATATATCTTCTAATTAGACCAAATGGGTAACTTGACTAAACAGTACATGGTTTCTTCGTTTCTCTCTCTCTCTCTTTGCGAACCTTGTCCATACCTGGAAACTCTTCCTTTGACTTCGAGAGGTTAAATCACACCTATTTTCCCCCATCATCCATGATTTTTGTGAGTATTCGGTATATCCCCAAATCTATATTGGATTTGGAATTTCATTATTGTCGTAGATGACCTAGCGATGTGATGTCTATATAAGGTCACGAATGACTTAAGACATGAAGGGGGAATTTCTCTACAATAGTGTGAAGAACAGAGAGGGTCTTAGCAAGATCAACCCCTACCTCCTGTCTTACCTTCCTGGTCCCTATTAACTGTCGATGGGCGTGCTTCCATGCCTTCTACCATGACTTCCTCTATGGCATAGTTAAGAGCGTCGATGAATTCGGCTAGGACTGACAAAGGTGTGTGTGTCTTTTTCCATGTCCACGATGTCCTAGAGCTCAAGGTCAACCTATCATTTGGGCAACTTCTGGCTGTGGTTTGTGAGCAAAGCAAAGAGGAGGTTGAAGGAGGATACCAAGGAAATGACATACTTTCCCTAAGGTCATGGAATCCCAAGGACTATAGCACCATGGATAAGGTCGTCCTTTCAACCCCGGCCCAACCTTAACCGTGTCAGAGCCCCCAAGCTGAAGTGGTGAAGTCCCATGGGATGAGCATGGGCCACGTGGAAGTGAGATTATATTATTGGATCCTTACCTACTTGATTGGATGATATGCTTAAAGTATGATGTGATTATCTGAATGGTTCTACAAAAGTTATGTGGTTATGCCTATTACTACCTGCATTAGTTTGTCGGTTTTTGCCAAGTGTTTCTTGAATTTGAACAACTAAAGAATTGAATGTTTAGTTACATTTTTGTAATATCCCGGACATGGGTTATGGCTTAACCCTAGAATTTTTGATTATGTAAGTTTTTTACGAACTTGTTTTAATCTTTTGAAAAGTAAGTAAGACTCTTTTAGAGTTTAACTTTCAAGTTTGAGCTTATTTGCAAACTATTTGTGCATTGTATGATAGTTTGGGCATAAAGTACAATTTACCCAAGATGAGGAGTTAAATTTCAAAATTTCACATGTTGAATGTACCTCATGTTTTTTAACATCATAAGAAAGAGAATGATGCTAAAGGATGGCTTGTGGAAAGCCTAAATTTCAAGTTGAAACTTGTTTGAATAATGTTAGTGCATTGTGCACCAATTTTGGTACAAATTGTAATTTACCCAAAATGTAGGGTTGATATGCAAATTACCACCCCTAGAGTGTCCCTACTCCCTCCCAGTATCATATATAGGAGAGAGAAATAAGGAGACACCATGTTTGAATCAATTATGAGTAATGATACTCTTGGTGATGAAATGACCTAGAAAGGGGTTGAATGTGAAACCCTAACTTGAGTTGTATCAAATTGAAAAGCTTATATATGAGTGCCTATCGGCCAAGGATCCATAGGGGGAATCTCATATCATTTTGTGGACTCTTAGAAAAGGCCTTGATGAGCAGAGCACCTCAAGGAGGTGAAGGGTATCAATTTACAACTTCCTTAGAAAAGTTGTATTGGGTTGTGAATAAAGTGGTGATCTAGTTTATATATCTTATTCAAAGAGATAAGTAATGAATGAAATTTCATCCCTAGATTATCCTCAAGTGATTTTCATTTCATGATAAATATAAATGCATGCAGGTACACGTGTCAACCATGCATGGACACATGGCACTTAGTAGCTCAAATTGATGACACCTCATATACACACTTTTTCATGAACCTCAAGTATATATACCCTTCTTTTCACTCACTAGTGGAATTTTTCGAATCCTACCACCTCCTTGCTCTAAGATATCGTGCATAGGGTCCTTGTATCGTGCATAGGTGAAGTGGTATCGTGCATAGCCCTTGGGTATTGGCCATAGCAAGTTGATATCGGCCTAGCAAGGTGATATCGGCCTAGCCGGGTAATATTGACCACAGTGGAGTGTTTTTGGCCACAAGTGAAGGGAATGTCATCCACAAGTGAGGGCATATCATACATGAGTAGTGACGTATCGTGCAAGGTGCTAAGGAGAAAGAAGGATCTCAAGTCTTAACTATAACATCCCTGACCTGGGTTATGCCTTAATCCTGGGAATTTTGCTTAAGCAAGTTAATTATATCCTTAATTTTATTTAGTGAAAAGTAATTAAGGCTCAAGAGGAACTTATGTTTCAATTTTGGTCCTATTTGAATAATGTTGCAACAATGTTTGCTTATTTTGGACTAAAGTGCAAATTACCCAAGTTGAGGGGTTAACTTGCAAATGTTACATGATAAAATGTTCCTCATGTGTTGAAGCATCATAAGAATGAGTATCATGAAGTGTCATGGCTTTCACAAGCCTAAGTACCAAGAAAGAGTTGATAAAGCAATGTTTGTACATTAAAACCTAGTTTTGGTGTAAAGTGCAATTTACCCAAAACCTAGGGTTCAATAAGAAAATTACCACTTCAATGAGGTCCCTTATACTTATTTCCATAATTTAGAGGAAATAAAATGAGTGGGGCTGCCTCATTTGAATTTCTTTGGAGGAGAGAGAATCTTGATATTAAAATAATCAAGATTTAAGCATAATTGAAACCTTGATTCAATTTAATCCAAAACTAAATATAAAAATTGGAATGCCTTTCAAATAAAATTGTAAGGGTTGAATTTAGATATGTGTGGACGTTCTTGTGCCTTGAAAGGACCACGAAGTATCTCAAGGAGGTGAAATACCCACTCACATTATTATAAGAAAAAGAAATATCCACTCACTTATGGATATTATTATAAAATGATTTAAGGTGCTTAATTTCCTTTTCTTTAATTGTTGATATTTGAGAGGAATAAGAGGCAAAGAGGATAGCCTCGTCCCAAAGGAAGAGAAGGGGGCAAGTGGCAAGGATAAGGGGGAGATAATTCCTACTTTCTCTCTCCTAATTGAATTTTTAATAAAAATTGCATATAAGCTCATTTATCCATATAGTAAAAGGGGGAATTTCGAATTCATTTACACCCTTTGCTTGCAAAACGACCTTGGGAGCTTGGGAGCAAGAGGATAATGAGAACCAACCTTTTGGTAAGCTTCTTGACTGTCTTTCACCTTGAATCCATGGTGGAATTCACAAATCAATGCATGATTTCTTCCTATCTCGATTCCCTCTTCAATTCTAACCATTCCTTTTCACTCAAATCATGAGGACGAGCCTTGGGATAGTGAAAGGAGTTGCATCCACCATTGTTGACGTGATTTTGAGGCTTAGGATCTTAGTTGGAGGCGGGTTTTATAACTTGAAACCCTCTACATTGTTATTTAACTATAAATCTTGCACTTTCGTTAATTCCTTCATCTCCTTCATTAATTGCTTGTTGAAAATGGTATTTCCATGAAATGAGATGTACTAGGAGTTACATGAACGAGGGTATATGATTATGACATCATATTGGACACTTTTCCCAAAGAATTGTATCTCATTCGGTTTCAACATGTTGCTCATTCGGTTTCAACCAAAATCGTTTGAAAGGAAACAATTTTATCAAACCATTTGAAGTTAAATGGTTTCAAACCATTTGGGAGAGTTTACCATGGTTGACCATTTGGAATTATGATGTTAATGGTGATGGTTGATGACCTATAAAATTTGATTAATGAATTCCAAAGGGGTCATCAATTGAAGGTTAATTTATTAGTAAACCCTAATCGGGTTAAGTGCTGATTTTCAATTTGGTTAATTGAGGTTTTTGGGTTGACTTAACCCAAACGGTCTCAAGACCGATTGGAGGTCGCCCAAATGGTGTCAAGACCGTTTGGAGGTCACCCAATACCGTTTGGAGGTCTAGGGTTAAGTTTGGTTGTGTAATTGAAGGTCCATAGATACCAAATTGAAATGCAATTAAGTGTTGATTTGATGATCAATCTAATGATCTAAACCATAATGGAATTTCAAAAAATCCAAGGATAGGATGAGGCAAATGGTCTCATGACCGTCTTGAGGTCATCCAAATGACCTCAAGAGCGTTTGGGGTCTGGTCATATCAAAAATTTGATAATGATTCATTAGTGGCAATGGAATCAATTCCACAATGTTGATCATTGATGCCTATTCCATTCCAAGCCCTAATTGAAGGTTCCTTGAGTTGAAATCCTAGATCAATTGGGTTCAAAACCTTAACTTAAGGTCTAATTGAAGGTTGATTCAATAGTTCAAGTGGTAAATAAATCAAGTACTCAATTCATAATCGGTTCATCCATTGAAATCATGAATCGTGCAAGTTTTGAAACATCTTTTTGGTCCATTCAGTTTTGAGAGGGTTTGGACCAAATGGTCTCAAGACCGTTTGGGTCCAAACGGTCTCAAGACCATTTGATTCCAAACGGTCTCCAGACCGTTTGGGACCAAACGATCCCAAACCATTTGGAGACCCAAGCCCAAACGGTTTCAAACCATTTAGAGATCAAAGGGTCAAGATCGTTTGGTGATTTAAAGTGATCAAATCAATTGATAACATAATGTGATGAAGGACCAATTTACCCTATAATTGATTACTGATTTATGTTAAAGAAAATCATAAGGGTTGTACCTTTAGGGTACCAAATGATTGGTAATATTAGAAGAATTATTCCTTGAAGCCTAAATAAGCAATATTATAAAATACTATGTCAAATTGAATCTACTTAGTTGAAGGGTTGATTGACCCAATATAACCAAGTTTGACATAGTCAATATCCTAGAGAGGATGAGAGAGAGAGGGGAATCCATACATGTTGAATAATCATGTCATGGATAAGCCTCAATACCTTCAATATGAATAAACCATAAATTTTAGGGAATGATCCATGATAAAGAGATCATGAAACCCAAATCAAGAAGATTGATGAACCTTAACTCTAATTAGGGAAATTCTAGGTATAATCCTAATCTATGGTAAGGATATAAACCCTAATCTAGGGTGACGTGATGTGAATAGTTAACCCTAATTAAGGGTGATGACATGTGAAACCCTAATTTAGGGTAATGTGATTCGAAACCCTAATTGTGGGTTATTGAAAGTGAAACCCTAATCTAGAGTAATGTCATATGAAACCCTAAATAAGAATGATATTATGTGGAACCCTAAATAATGATGTGATGTGAGACTCAAACCCAGGGTGATGCCATGTAATGATATATGAAACCCTAGTGATGGTATAATAGCCAATACACTAAAGTAGGGTATGGCTAAGTTAATTGGGTAAGATGAGCATGTTACACCCATGGAGGGTGAAATTGATAAACCTTATGAATGGTAATATTGATACTCTAATGAGTAAGGATATAAGGGACAAGATAATGCCTAGATCATTATATGTCCAACTCTATACATGTGTAACAACCCAATACACCTTACAAAGATGAGGACATGAAACTCTTAGGAATGATGTATGTAACATCAAATTATGATGTGGATAACATCCTAAGAGTTGAAATACCTAAAGTGGTTGATAATGGATTATTCTATATCAATAATGCTTAACCATTAGATAAGTCCATTTCATTAAAGATAGTTGGACAATACTAATGTGTAACCTATGCACTATATGATGAAAGTGATAGGTGAATGGTTAAAAGTATTAAGAGGGAAATACCTTAATACAAGGTCAGTTGATTATCTTAAGTAAGATGAAATGAGGAGAAAAGTGATACATCAGGACATGCTAGATATCACATTTAGCATTTCAGGGTTGTTATACCTATACCTTTATGCATCTCAATCCAACATACTTGGATAAGAAACACAAGAAGAGTGTGTTATGTAAATTATTACAATGAATATGTAATGAATTCAATGCACTTTGATAAATGTTGGCTAAACACTATGAGAAAGAGGTTAAGCCAAGATAATGGGCCTGGTGTAAATATACCATGGTAAGGTTGAGAGATGAACTCATACCTTGAATTGATATTCATAAATAATATATGAAACCTTAGCATAAGATCCTAACCCTAATATAGGGTGAAGGTATGTGAAACTCAAATTTTGGGTTATAGTGCATGAGCCCTAATCTTGGGCAATATGATGGTAAACCATAACTCTAATGTTGAGTCTATGAGTTGAGAAACCCTAATCTCAGATAATGCTATATGAAACCTTAAAATAAGGATGAAGTTATGAGAAATCCTGATGAAGGTTGGTATTATATGAAACCTCAATATAGGGTGATGCTAGGTAAACCCTAATTGATAAGAATGGGAGACCCTATTCCTAATAATGGAATAGTGACTAAATATTGATAAGTGAAATACTTAAAGATATTGGTAATGGATAACCCTATATCAATAATGCCTCAACTCAAAGGTGAGTCCATATTATTTGTAATGGTTGCATATTCCAAATAAGTGATTTAGATAAAATACATTACATGATATTATGATGATCTAGTGTATAAAGTATTAGGATGGGAGATACCCTAATACCAAACAAGTTGGTGAACTCAAGTAAGATAAAGGTGATGAGGGAAGTGATATATCAACACATGATAGATATCACATCTAGCACCTCAAGATAGATATGCCTTGATGTATTCTAAATCCCCTGTACTTGGGGAATAGCACACGAAGTTTGTCATGACAAGTGTTACATTATGAAGTAATGCTATTTGATAAGTATAAGTTAATATGCCCTATGAAAAGGTTAAATCAAATCAATAAGACTTAATGCAATCATATTTTGATAAAGTTGAGAGAGAAACTTATATATCTTGTAATGATAATTCATTTAATGATGAGTGATGAGAATAAATAAGTATGATAAAATGCTTGAGTTATCAATGTTGGATGCTAGTTGTATGGAGCAATGACTTAGGGCTTGATCCTTAATGACATGATCATGAGAACCTAAATGGTTAGTTATGGATAACTCTAATGGAGGGTGATGTTATGTAAGAGAAATCCTAATCCTAAATAAGGGAATGTAGATGCTACTCTTACTTTGAATAAGTGTTGATATGTACTTGATATAACTGTTTCTATGTAATAATCATACAGGTGGTCATGAGATAATGAGCATAGCCATGTATGAGCTATGATGTATTAATTATTTAAATGCCTTATGGGCTTTGTAAGCCATTATATGTGTTGTTACCTAGTAAGAGGTAACAAGAGACTAATGGGCTTTGACAACCATGTGAAATGATAATGTAGCAAGTATCATGTTCACCTTGGTCAGATGACCTGAAAGTTTTAGTTACCAAGATAAGTGGTAACAGGTGTTCTATGATGAACTGAGGGTATGAATACCCAGATTTAATAAGTATGATAATGATGTTGTTGAGAGATGTGAACTTTCAAGAAATGAAATGAGGGACTAAGATCCCAATGTCTTATAAAGACTAAGAAGTAATTGATGAAAATAGTACATGTTTCTTTATAGCATTTGTCATAATAATTCATGTTTGAGAACTTGATTGATGCTAAAATAATATAATAATGCACTTAATTAACCATGTGAAATCATATCATGTAGAGCCCTGACAATAGATCCATCATTGTCAGCAATAGGTGATGGTGAAACGGGTGCTCCGCGGCAAAACCCGAAACACATATTTTGAATATGTGGGGGCAATGGGCGAATGTATCCTGACATCCTAATGAGGGAATTGAGGAAAGGTAAAAATTAAACCTCTCAATCCTTCATTATTGTACCAGGATGGATGTACCACGAATCTCCCAATGATTGGGACAGATGCAGTACACATATCCCAATAATATTAATGCCGGATCGATGGAGATAAACAATAAATCTCACGATTGCGAAGAAAGTGCAGCACGCCACTATAAATCTATAGAGAAGTTGCCAGTATACCCTGGAAATCTATAGAGCAGAGACACAAGATGTCATGCATGTTGTCTCGTACAAACTGAGATGTGAGAGGTCTTGGTAGCCGGCTCTACCATTGACCTTGTATGGTACCGATTTCGACTTCGCAATGGTCGGTTGGAGTATGAGCGGTATACCTCATCTCCTCAGGGCATAAGTGTGATTGTAAAATGTAATCAGCCGTATAGCATGTTTGCTTAAGGATTGAATACGGAAATTCATTGGTTGATGTTACATTTCTTTTATGCATCTCTAGTTGATTGATGTTATTCATATCTCTTTATACTCATTGCAAGTAGATGGATGAATTATGATTCTATCATGGATAAATGCCATCCTCTCCTTAGTAAAGGAGATTACATTATTCTGTTCGTTCAATGATTAATACTGCTGTTAATATATATAAGAACTCCTACTCTGTTTTATTCTAATAAACTGTTATAACAATGTTTTGGCGGAGAGTTATATCTCCCATTGGGGCAATTTATAATTGTCTCACCCCCGTGGGATCCAACTTTTTAGGTAAACGCAGAAGAAGAAGAAGGAACCCTATAGTAAGGGAAAAGCAGCAATAGCAACAGGGACAACAGTAATAACTAAGGTGGAGGCATTGGCTGCCAAGTTTTTTATAGATAGTAGTCCTATGTGTCGTCTCTGTACTCTTAGGTCCTCAGAATTTATAGTTAGTGTTTTTTAATGAATCAATCTGAGATTTTGGCTTGATGCGTCGAGGTTCTTATGTTGTCTGTATATAATGTTAAAAGGGCAGCTGATGTTGTAATCCTCGAGAAGAGATGGTTCAAGTCATTTAATTATGATCCAGAATATAAATGTTATACTTTGGTTCTTGATGAAAGAGTTTTCCTATGTTTGGATCTCTTTGCAAAATGTTTTAATTTTTAGTGATTTTCAGTAATCCGCTGCAAATGATTCGCTTCTGCTTAAGTAAATCTTGTTTTTGTGACTTGGATGCCACGTTAACCCTATGGTGAGGCCATGATCATCTTCAACCTTGGATTGAAGCATGATTTTAGGGTTATGATCTTCCTTTCTTTTCTTCTTCACCAAATGATTATCCATGGTGATTCTTTGCATATAGAGGACTTTTGAAGTTCATCTTCAACCTTAGGAACATGAATCTTTGGAGCTTGGAGATTTGAAGTTGTAGTACTTGAGGCGGGTTATATAACGTGAACCCAATTATATTATTATGCACTTCAATTTTTGTCATACTTGTTGATCTACTAGAAATTTCGATTTCTCTTGAATAATTGATGATTCTTTGAGTTCTAGAAGCTTCCTTGGACTATTTTCCATGACTTAGAACAGTAAGAACAAGATTCTAGAGGTTGATGGTGATGACATCATCATGGGTAAAGTGATATCGGGTTGAAGAACACACCTTCAACCCGATATGGTGATGTAACCCTATATGTTATGAAAACTGATATACCTTGGAACCCCACACCCTTATTAGTAAGTATAATGGGTTGTCAAAGTTTCAACCAGTTGTCTAGCCTATCACTTAACCCATGGTGAAGAATAGTTCGATGCCATGAAGGTTTGAAGAGGCATGAGCATAAGGGTCTAACCCGATATGGTGTGAAGCACACACACACCTCTTTGCTCGATATGGTGTGAAGCTCCCACACACCTATTTTCCTGATATGGTGTGAAGCAAACACGCACATATTTGTCCGATATGGTGTGAAGAACACATACACCTCAAAAGTGATATGGAAGCAAGCATACACCTCTTACTCGATATGGTAAGCACACATACACCTCTAAAGTGATATGGAAGCAAGCACACACCTCTTACCCAATATGGTAAGCACGCATACACCTTTAAAGTGATATGGGTAGTAAGCACACACCTCTTTGCCTGATATGGTGGAAGCACCTCAAAATACAAATGAAGGAAAGCACCTCAAATTTAATATACTTGATGGAGTAACACATGAAGTGTCTTATATCAAGTCATACATTAAGATAAAATGAGTTTAATGAGTATTGATTAAGTAGGCCAATGTACCTTGAAGGAAAGGTTGAGCCAACTTAATAAAGTATGAAGTAATCAACATCCTAGTAAGGATGAGAGAGAAACTCATACTTCTGTGATAATCATATAATGAGCATACATTAATACTCCTAATATGTGTAAGAGTATGAATTGGGGTTTTATCTTTGATAATATGATCTTGAAACCCTAAATGGTTAATAATGGGGAACCCTAACCCTAATGAAGGGTGATGGTAGGATTTTGAAACCCTAATCGATAAGAAAGGGAAACCCTAACACTAATTGTGGAATAGTGGTATTACTATTGTATTACATGGTGTTAATATGTATTTGATATGGTTGTTATGATGAAATAGTAACCATGCAGGTATCATGAGATGATGAGTATAGCCAGGTATGAGTTATGATGTTTTAAGTGATATAGATTTAAATGGGCCTTGTGACCCATTTGAGATTCTTGTGCAACAAGTATCATGTATACCTTGGTCTCAGAACCTAGAGGTAATAGTTACCTGATAAGTGGTAACCGTGTTCAATGATGAACTAAGGGTCTGAATACCCAGATCTAGTAATCATGATGATGATAATGCTATGCGATGAGAATTCCCCACAATGAGATAAGGGATTGAGATCCTGAATGTTACATGTGTTTCAAAGATTTGAAAAGTATTTGATAGATGTATTACACCTTTCTTTGTAGCATCTGTTATAATAATTCATGTTTGAAACTTGGTTGATGCTAAAAGATATTGTAATGCACTTAATTAATCAAGTGGAATCTCATCATGTAGTGCCCTAGCAATAGATCCATCAGCGTCAATAGATTCTGAATGGTGAAATGGGTTTTCCCACGGGATCTCTTGGAGGGCATATTTTTTAATATGTGGGTGTGATTGGGTGTGAGTATCCTTACACCCTAATGAGGGATTGATGTGATATCTCCTTCATTATAATTCAAGGATGGATGTATCATAATCTCCCAATGATGATAAATGTCGAGGATTGATAACTAAAATCTCCTTGAGGAGAGTGCATTCTGCGGCTGTAGCTCTATAGAGAAGATACCAGTATACCCTAGTAAGCTAATTGCAGTTGACATGAGATGTCCTGCTAGTGGTCTCGCACTGACCGAGACAGAAGAGGTCATGGCAGTCAGCTCTTCCATTGACCTTGTATGGTACCGATGCTTTTTGTAGTCGTGGTTGGTTGGAGCATGAGCGGTATAACTCATCTCATCAGGGCATAAGTGTGATTGTAAAATGTAATCAGCCATGTAGCGTATTTGCTCTTCATTATAATTCAAGGATGGATGTATCATAATCTCCCAATGATGATAAATGTCGAGGATTGATAACTAAAATCTCCTTGAAGAGAGTGCATGCTGCGGCTGTAGCTCTATAGAGAAGATACCAGTATACCCTAGTAAGCTAATTGTAGTTGACATGAGATGTCCTGCTAGTGGTCTCGCACTGACCGAGACAGAAGAGGTCATGGCAGTCAGCTCTTCCATTGACCTTGTATGGTACCGATGCTTTATGTAGTCGTGGTTGGTTGGAGCATGAGCGGTATAACTCATCTCATCAGGGCATAAGTGTGATTGTAAAATGTAATCAGCCATGTAGCGTATTTGCTTAAGGATTGAATACGGAAAACATTGGTTGATGTTACATTTCTTTTATGCATCTTAAATGGATAGATGTTATACATGTTCTTCATATTCCTTATAAAATGAATTGATGATTTACTTCTTTATCATATATATCTATAATGCTTCAGAAGATGATATTGCTCTACTCTGCTTAAATAGTGATTAAATCATGCTTATTAATATAAAAGAATCCTCTGCTAAGTTTATTAATAATAATATTGTTGGCAGAGAGTTATATCTCTCGCTGGGACATGGGTCTCACCCCATTGGTCACCAACATTTTTAGGTGGACATGGACGAAGAGGTAGGGACCATATTGTAGAGGGAGGACAACAACATCAAGGGCAGCACTAGCATCTCAAGTTGAGTTACTATCTGTCGTGTCTTGTAGAAATAAGTACTATGTGTCATCTTTGTACTCTCAGGTCGTTGGAGTTAGTACGTAACAGTTTTATGAACGATCTGATATTTTGTCTTGTATGGCTCGAGGTTTTATGTTTCTTATGTATAGATTTGGCAAAGCAACTGTTATATGTTATCCTCAAGATGAAATGGTATAGGGTATGTACAATGTGAACCATGATGTATGTAGTACTTTGGTTCTCTTCTTAAGAGTTTTGTAGAAATGGATCTCTTTGCATAATGGTTTTGATTTTTAGTAATTTTTGTTAATCCTCTGCTTATGGTTATTCCACAATTATATCACTGGTGATGGTTTGATTTACTATTAGATCGTGCCAAAGTTTTGGAATCAGAGCATACGGTTCACTGAGTCTACAGAGACATAGGATTAAGGTTGTTGAGTTTGTTCTAGTGTCCTCTAGTTTATATGATAGTGACGTCTGCTCATATAGGAGAAGAAGTAAAACTTAAAGTTGGTTGGATCACACGAAGAACATGTTGCTGAAAGCAGTGTTGCTGCACCAGGAGGAGGTGCAAGGGATCATGCTAGAGAGGAATTAGCACCTGAGAATCCCCAACTTGATCAAGATATGATCGAAAACCCAGCTTTTCATGCTCTGTTTGGACAGTTCATGAATACAATGATGCATATGGCAGATCGCATGCCAGCACCAGCACCTAGGGCACCAGTTCTCAATGACGGACACAGATCTGGTAAGACCTTAGAGCGGTTATGCCGGGTAGGAGCCACTAAATAAGCCAGTACAACTGACCCAAAAGATGCAGATTCATGGCTCACTGAGTTGGAGAAAGCCTTTAAAATCCTCAACATTCCAAAAATTGAGAAAGTTAGGCATGTTGTGTACCTGTTAAAAGGAAGCGTTGGCCACTGGTGGGCCATTGAGGAAGAGAAATGACCAGGTGTTGAGGCCAAATGCAGAGAGTTCCAATGTGCATTTGTCAGTAGATAATTTCCCAAGACTTATCTGGATCAGAAAATCTGACAGTTTGAGTAGATTAGGCAAGGACTAATGAACATTAGTGAGTATGAAGCGAAGTTTATGGAGCTTCTATAGTTTTTTCCACACATGGCTACTACAGATGAGGAGAGAATTGACATTTTTAGAAGGGTCTGAATGTTGAGTTAACGACACCTGTATCTACTCTAGAGAATAGAGAGAGGTTTTCCACCTTTGTGGATTCAGTTAGGCGGATAGAAAGGTATGTGACCAAGAAATGTGAGGCCAATATTAGGAAAGTGCCTGCATAGTTCCAAGGACAGAGGTCCAAAAGTTTTAAGAAACTAAGGTTTACTGCACCAATAGCACCACAGAGGTTCAGTGCTCAGACGCAGTGGACATCCAACAAGGGTACAGGCTATAGTATTACGCCAAGTGGAGCCCATATCATGGCATCAATGTCAGTAACAGGACCGTCTAGTCTTCAATGGGAGAACAAAGACTGTTACAAGTGTAGGCAGCCAGGACATCTGATGAAAGATTGTCTAGTTAGAAACATGAATGTAACCCAACAATCGAGGCAAAGTCAACAAGGCTCTCATAGGCAATAGTTTAGTAGTGGCACACGAGGACGTGGACATACATCCCAAACTGGTTCATCTGCACCCAACAATAGGGCACGTAGTTGGCAACTAGCAATGGCGAGATTCTATGCTATGAATCAATTAGAGGCAGTGGTCAACCCACTACTTGTGATAGGTTAGATGGAATTATTTCATTCTGATATATATTCATCCTACTTCGTATCTATTTTGATTGATCACGGTGCAACACATTCATTTATCACTCAAGAAGTGATTCATGATTGCAATATGATTGTCAGTCATAGATAGATAATATGTTATTAGAAACTCCATTAGTCGGATCTACGGTGTCGCAGGAGGTATGTTCTCCCTGTGCTCTTTCCTTTTCAGAACACAACATTCAGGTGAATTTTATACCACTTGAGATGCATGGGTTTGACATAATTATTGGGATGGACACCCTAGAAAAGTATAAGGTTGTCTTGGATTGTGGTTCCAAGCAAGCTATGTTCACAAACAATGGTGAGAGATGGGTCTTGCAGGGGGATAGAAAGATTCTTCCAACCTGTCTAGTATCAACAATGATAATTGTGAAACTGATGTGACAAGGATGTGAAGCATTCTTGGCACATGTGGTAGATACCATAGTACAAAGTCCTAGTCTTTCTAAAGTTTGTATTGCCAGGGAATTCGATGATGTGTTTCCTAGAGAGTTTCCAGACATTACTCCACTTCATGAGATTGATTTCGAGATTAATCTAATTCTAGGTACACAACCTATAGCTCAAATACCTTATAGGATGGCGCCAGGTGAGATGGTAGAGCTTAAGAAACAGTTATAGGAGTTGTTAAGAAAGGTTTGATTCAACCGAGTACTTTTCCATGGGGTGCTCTACCTATTTTTGTTAAAAAGAAGGATGATTCTATGAGATTATGCATAGATTATAGACAGCTTAACAAGGTGACTATTAAGAACAAATATCCTCTTCCAAGGATAGATGATCTTTTTGACCAGTTACGTGGTGCAACAATATTCTCTAAGATAGATCTAAGGTCAGGATATCATCAGTTACATATCAAAGAGAGTGACATACCTAAGTCAGCCTTTAGGACAAGGTATGGTCATTATGAGTTTGTAGTTATGTCATTTGGACTAACTAATGCACCAACTACGTTCATGGAGCTGATGAATAGAATCTTCCGGCCATTCCTTGATCAGTTTGTAGTGGTCTTCATAGATGACATCTTGATATACAATAGAGATGGCCAACAACATGAACAACACCTTTGTCAAGCCTTGACATTGTTGAGACAACACAAGCTACATGCTAAGCTTAGCAAGTGCAAGTTTTGGTTGTCAGAAGTGTCTTTTCTTGGATACATTATATCTGCTTCAGGTATTTGTGTTGATCCACTGAAAGTGGAATCTATTTTAGAGTTTAAATAGCCCAAGACATTGACTGAGATTCGCAGTTTCTTAGGCCTGGCAGGTTATTATAGGAGGTTTATTAAAGACTTCAGTCCTATATCCTTACCCCTAACCAAGTTGACCATGAAGGAAGTTCCTTTTGTCTAGAATGACAAGTGTCAACATTCTTTCCAGTTGTTGAAAGAAAAGTTGATCAATGCACCTGTGTTAGCTTTACATTAGCAGGAAAAGAGATACATTGTCTTTTGTGATGCTTCTAAGAATGGTCTAGGATGTGTGTTGATGCAGAGTGATCATATAGTTTCTTTTGCTTCCTGAAAACTTAAGAAACACGAGGAGAATTATTTGATGCATGATCTAGAATTAGCTGTAGTGGTTCATGCGTTGAAGATCTGGAGACATTATCTCTATGAGGAAACATGTCAGATTTTCACAGACCATAAGAACTTAAAGTATATCTTCTCACAACACGAGTTGAATATGAGACAATGCCACTAGATGGAATTAATCAAGGACTATGATTGTACAATTGATTATCATCCAGGAAAGGCTAATGTAGTGGCAAATGCACTAAGTAGAAAATCATCATCGCCACCCATAGATAAAGCACATTTGAACTCTTTAGTGTGCTTTAAATGAGACATGCTTATCTCTTTGAGGCAAAACAATGTACGGCTTAAAGTATCTTTGTTAGATGGACTATTAGCTGAGATGAATGTAAAACCTACTCTGAAACAACAGATCAAAGAGGCACAACAGGTTGATACTGTGATTCAGCAGATCAGGTCAGAATATGGTAGTGAGAAATGGAATGGTTTTCATGAGTCAGAGGATGAGGTAGTCTGTTACCATGGTAGGATGGCAGTACCTGATGCCAATGACTTAAGGAAGCTAGTCGTGGAGGAAGCTCATTCATCCATGTATGCAATGCATCTGGAAAGTACCAAAATGTATCATAACTTAAAACATATGTATTGGTGGCCTGGTTTGAAGAAGGATGTAGCTGAGTTTGTTATGCGGTGACTAGTGTGTCAGTAGGTTAAACTTGAACATCAGAAGCCCGCAGGAACATTGCAACCTTTACCTATACCACAGTGGAAATGGGATCACGCGACCATGGACTTTTTGGTTGGTTTACCTAGAACAACCAAAGGCCACGATTCCATTTGGGTGATAGTTGATAGGTTGACTAAGTCAGCACATTTTCTTCCTGTCAAAATAGCATATACTATTGAGAAACTTGCACAGATCTATATAGATGAGATAGTGTGATTACACGGGGTTCCAGCTATAATTGTATCTGATAGAGGTCCCCAATTTACAAGTTATTTTTGGGAACGACTACATAAATCCTTGGGTACTCAGTTGAAGTTTAGCACAACTTTTCACCCTCAGACTAATGGGCAATCTGAAAGAACTATACAAACTTTGGAAGACTTGCTTAGAGCATGGGTTCTTCAGTTTGTAGGAAGTTGGGGCATACATTGAGATTGATAGAATTTTCCTACAACAACAGTTACCAGACCAGTATTGAATGGCACCATATGAAGCATTATATGGTAGATGGTGTAGATCTCCGTTATGCTGGTATAAAATAGGAGAATACCAACTTTTGGGTCCTGAGTTAGTGCAACAGACAATTGAGAAGATTAAAGTAATACAAAAATAGTTGAAAGCTACACAAGATAGACAAAAGTCTTATGTTGATAAGCATCATAGACCTTTAGAATTCCAAGTTGGAGACAAGGTGTATCTTAAAGTCTCTCCTTGGTAAGGTCTTCTCAGATTTGGAAAAAAGGGTAAGTTAGTATCTAGATTTATGTGACCTTACCCGTGAAAACACAAATGGGAAATTTAGCTTATAGGTTGGAGTTTTCACCTAAGCTACATAGACTACATCCACTATTCCAGATATCTATGCTGAGAAAGTGTCATCCCGATACAGATTTGGTGTTGCAACCTGTAGAGGTAGAATTAAACGAGGATATATCCTATGTGGAAGGTCCAATGATGATTCTTGATAGAAGAATCAAGAAGTTGAAAAAGAAAGACATAATTCTTGTGAAAGTTCTATGGCATCACCGTGGCATTGAAAAAGCCACATGGGAGCTAGAGGAAGAGATGAGGAGGAAGTACCCTTCACTTTTCTCTTGAGATTTCAGGGATGAAATCCCTATTAGGGGTTGATAATTGTAATATCCCTGACTTGGGTTATGGATTAACCCTAGAAATTTTGATTAAATAAGTTACTTACCAACTTGTTTTAATCTTTTGAAAAGTAATTAAGACTATATTAGAGTTTAATTTTCAAGTTTGAGCTTATTTAGAAATTTTTTGTGCATTATATGATAGTTTGGGCATAAAGTGCAATTTACCCAAGATGAGGGGTTATATTGCAAAATGTCACATGTTGAATGTACCTCATGTGTTTTAGCATCATAATAAAGAGAAGGATGCTAAAGTATGGCTTGTGGAAAGCCTAAATTTCAAGTTGAAACTTGTTTGAATAATGTTAGTGCATTGTGCACCAATTTTGGTTCAAATTGTAATTTACCCAAAATGTAGGGCTAATATGAAAATTACCACCCCTAGAGTGTCCCTACTCCATCCTAGTATCATCTAGAGGAGATAGAAAGAATGAGACACCATGTTTGAATCAATTATGAGTAATGGTACTCTTGGTGATGAAATGACCAAGAAAGGGGTTGAATGTGAAACCCTAACTTGAGTTGTATCAAGTTGAAAAGCTTATATTTGAGTGCCTCTCGGCCAAGGATACATAGGGGGAGTCTCATATCGTTTTTTTGACTCTTTTAAAATTCCTTGATGAGCAAAGCACCTCAAGGAGGTGAAGGGTATCGGTTTACAACTTCCTTAGAAAGGTTGTATTGGGTTGTGAATAAAGTGGTGATCTAGTTGATATATCTTATTCAAAGAGATAAGTAATGGACGAAATTTCATCCCTAGATTATCCTCAAGTGTTTTGTATGTCAATATAAATATAAATCCATGCATGTACATGTTTCAACCATGCATGGACACGTGGCACTTAGTAGCTCAAATTGAGGACACCTCATATACACACTTTTTCATGAACCTCAAGTATATATACCATTATTTTCACCCACTAGTGGAATTTTTCGAATCCTACCACCTACTTGCTCTAAGATATCATGAATATGGTCCTTGTATCGTTCATAGGTGAATTGGTATCATTCATAGGCCTTGGGTATTGGCCATAGCAAGTTGATACCGACCTAGCCAGGTGATATCGGCCTAGCAAGGTGATATTGGCCATAGTGGAGTGTTTTTTGCCACAAGTGAAGGGTATATCGGCAACAAGTGAGGGCATATCTTGAATGAATAGTGAGTTATCGTGCAAGGTGCTAAGGAGAAAGAAGGAGCTCAAGTCTTAACCCTAAGGTGAGGCCATGATCATCTTCAACCTTGGATTGAAGCATGATTTTAGGGTTATGATCTTCCTTTCTTTTCTTCTTCACCAAATGCTTATCCATGGTGATTCTTTTGATACAGAGGATTTGTGAAGTTCATCTTCAACCTTAGGAACGTGAAGCTTTGGATCTTGGATCTTTTAAGTTGTTGTTCTTGAGGTGGGTTATATAACTTGAACCCAAGTATATTATTATGCACTTCAATTTTTGTCATACTTGTTGATCTAATTGCAATTTCGATTTCTCTTGAATAATTGATGATTCTTTGAGTTTTAAAATCTTCATGGGACTGTTTTACATGACTTAGAATAGTAAGAACAAGAGTCTAGAGGTTTATGGTGATGACATCATCAAGGGTAAGGTGATATCAGGTTCAAGCACACACCTCCAACCCAATATGGTGATGTAACCCTATATGTTATGAAAATCAATATTCCTTGGAACTCCATACCCTTATTGGTTTGTATGATGGGTTGTCAAAGGTTCAACCAGTTGTCTAGCCTGTCACTTAACCCATGGTGAAGGATAGGTCGATGCCATGAAGGTTTGAAGAGGCATGAGCATAAGGGTATAACCTGATATGGTGTGAAGCACAAACACACCTCTTTTCCTGATATGGTGTGAAGCACACATACACCTTTTTTCCCCATATGGTGTGAAGCACAGACACACTTCTTTTCCTGATATGGTTTGAAGCACACACACCTCTTTGCCCGATATGGTGTGAAGCACAGACACACCTCTTTGCCCGATATGTGTGAAGCACACACACACCTCTTTGCCTGATATGGTGTGAAGCACACACACACACCTCTTTGCCCGATATGATGTGAAGCAGACACACACCTCCATGCCCGATATGGTGTGAAGCACACATACACCTCAAAAGTGATATGGAATAAAGAATGCACCTCTTACCCGATATGGTAAGAAAACATACACCTCTAAAGTGATATGGAAGCAAGCACACACCTCTTACCCGATATAGTAAGAACACATACACCTGTAAAGTGATATGGGTAGCAAGCACACACATCTTTGCCCGATATGGTGTAAGCACCTCAAAACCCATATGAAGGAAAACACCTCAAATGTAATGTACTTGATGGAGTAACACTGTAACGCCCGGTCCCACTGCCCACGACTCTAGCAAGGGTTCAGGAATGATGATTGGCCCCACAAACCACCACTATCCTTAACTTCACACTTTGTCCTCACTCACACACAAGTCAATATAAACTTCCCGATTGGTCACCCATCCTAGTACTACTCCAATCTGAGCATGCTTAACTATGGAGTTCTTTAGGAATGGGCTCCCTAAAAAGGAGGTGCACCTTGGTGATATGGGTAGTCCAATCATTCCTTATAAGATCATTATATTCGAGGCCTCAAGTCTTGGGACGTTACAATCTCCCCCACTTAGACTCTTGACGTCCTCGTCAAGGCTTAATTATAAGGCCTCATAACATCGCCCCATTTCAGCGCAGACCCAGAATTGCCCATGTACACCCAACTCCCGATCATGGAATCCCGATCACGGAGTTTAATGAGTATTGATTAAGTAGGCCAATGTACCTTGAAGGAAAGGTTGAGCCAACTTAATAAAGTATGAAGTAATCAACATCCTAGTAAGGATGAGAGAGAAACTCATACTTCTGTGATAATCATATAATGAGCATACATTAATACTCCTAATATGTGTAAGAGTATGAATTAGCATTTGATCCTTGATGATATGATCTTGAAACCCTAAATTGTTAATAATGGGAACCCTAACCCTAATGAAGGGTGATGGTATGATTTTGAAACCCTAATCGATAAGAAAGGGAAACCCTAACCCTAACTGTAGAATAGTATTACTATTGTATTGCATGGTGTTGATATGTATTTGATATGGTTGTTATCATGAAATACTCACCATGCAGGTATCATGAGTGATGAGCATAGCATCTATGAGCTATGATGTTTTATGTGATATAGATTTAAATGGTCCTTGTGAGCCATTTGAGATGCTTGTGCAATAACTATCATGTATACCTTGGTCTGAGGACCTAGAGGTAATAGTTAACTGATAAGTGGTAACCATGTTCAGTGATGAACTAAGGGTTTGAATGCCCAGATCTAGTAATCATGATTATGATAATGCTAAGGGATGAGAATTCCCAGTAATGAGATAAGGGATTGCGATCCTGATTGTTACATGTGTTTCAAAGATTTGAAAAGTATTTGATAGATGTATTACACATTTCTTTGTAGCATCTGTTATAATAATTCATGTTTGAAACTTGGTTGATGCTAAAAGATACTATAATGCACTTAATTAATCAAGTGGAATCTCATCATGTAGTTCCCTGACCATAGATCCATCAATGTCAATAGTTTTTGAATGGTGAAATGGGTTTTCCCACGGGATCTCTTGGAGGGCATATTTTTGAATATGTGGGGGCGATTGGGTGCCAATATCCTTACGCCCTAATGAGGGATTGATGTGAGATCTCCTTCATTATAATTCTGGGATGGATGTATCATATTCTCCCAATGATGATGAACGTTGGGGATGGATAACTGAAATCTCCCTGAAGAGAGTGCATGTTGTAGCTGTATCTCTATAGCGAAGATACCAGTATACCCTGGTAAGCTAATTGCAGTTGACACGAGATGTCCTTCTAGTGGTCTCGCACTGACCGAGATGGCAGAGGTCATGGAAGCCGACTTTTCCATTGACCTTGTATGGTACCGATGCTTTACGTAGTTGTGGTTGGTTGGAGCATGAGCGGTACACCTCATCTCCTCAGGGCATAACTGTGATTGTAAAATGTAATTAGCTGTGTAGCGTATTTGCTTAAGGATTGAATACGAAAAACATTGGTTGATATTACATTTATTTTATGCATCTTAAATGGATAGATGTTATACATGTTCTTCATATTCCTTATAAAATGAATAGATGATTTACTAGTTTATCATATATAGTTGCAATGCTTCAGAAGATGATATTTCTCTACTCTGCTTAAACAATGATTAAAACATGCTTATTAATATAAAAGAATCATCTGCTCAATTTATTAATAATAATATTGTTATCAGAGAGTTATATCTCTCGCTGGGACATGGGTCTCACCTCGTTGGTCACCAACATTTTTAGGTGGATGCAGATGAGGAGATAGGGACCATATTGCAGAGCGAGGACAATAGCATCAAGGGCAGTAGTAGCATCTCAAGTTGAGTCTACTGTCTGTCATGTCTTGTAGAAATAAGTCCTATGTGTCGTATCTGTACTCTCAGGTCCTTGGAGTCAGTACATAATGGTTTTATGAATGATCTGAGATTTTGGCTTGTATGACTCGAGCTTTTATGTTGCTTATGTATAGTTTTGGCAAAGAATCTGTTATATGTTATCCTCGAGATGAAATGGTCCAGGGTATGTACAATGTGAACCATGATGTATGTAGTACTTTGGTTCTCTTCTTAAGAGTTTCCTAGAAATGGATCTCTTTACAAAATGGTTTTAATTTTTAGTGATTTTGTTAATCCGCTGCTTATGGTTATTTCACAATTATATCACTAGTGACGGTTTGATTTACTATCGGATCGCGTCAATGTTTTTCAACTTGTAATGCCACTATGAGTATCACATAAAGATGAGATTAAGTGAAAAAAATGACAGTTATGATTTGCAAGTATTTTATGGAATATATATTATTAGTTACTTGCACTCTTTTTCATGCACCCCATGTAGACACTATATTTCGATATGTTGATCCATGCTTTTGTTTCATGGCATTTTAGGTACATACTAGATAAGACATTATCAAGATATGATGGGCATGTTAATCAGTTGAATTTACTTGATGACATTAAAGTTAACTTTTAAGGAGGATAAGATAGAAAATTCTTCTCATATAGTTCTCATATGTGCAGTTCTGATAATAGTAATTTCATGTAACTCTCAAGAAGAGCATCTTGTAAAAAATATTTGAGTTAATGGAAATTATTTATTGTTGATTATTATTTGTTTTAATTCTAGATCCTTAGGAAAATTTTAGGTAATGGTTTTCATCTTTTTCGCATTCCTTATTGGGGGTTGCTAAAAAGTGAGGTTTTTATCAAGATTGTTAGTGACATGTTCAACCTTCTACATATGCTGAAATGATAATGATGTTCTTATAGGAAGTAATGTTTTTTTTGGCCTAAATGGCTTTTGGGCATGCTTATAACCCTGATGGAAACATAGCCTCTCCGTGGATGGAATTTGTGGGGTGTTTCAAACTCTAATGAAAGTTATTCCTTTTCAAGGATGAAAATGGACTTATATCTTATGATTTTGTGATAAGGAATATGTTTCATACATTTTATATCTTCTAAAGTTTTTATATACCAATGACTCTTATAGAAACAA
Source organism: Alisma plantago-aquatica (assembly GCA_963693085.1). Lineage (NCBI taxonomy): Eukaryota > Viridiplantae > Streptophyta > Magnoliopsida > Alismatales > Alismataceae > Alisma > Alisma plantago-aquatica. The sequence continues at coordinate 1,910,535,128 of OY856409.1, read as the reverse complement.
TATAGTTGATTGTATGTAAACTTGTTTGATGCAGCCTAAATTCACCCAATTGACTTAACTAATCAAGTGAAACCCTAATCATATAGTACACTCTGTCATAGAACTAATCTAGAGTCAGGACTTGCTAGATAGTAAAATGAGTATTTCAAAAGGGAAACTTGGAGTCATATACTGTTAAGTGTATGATGGAGCAGGGAGGGTATATCTTTGTCATCCTGATCTTAAAGTTTTAGAGAGTCGTCGAGTCCATGTCTCGGATGTATATATATATATATATATATATATATATATATATATATATATATATATATATATATATATATATATGTATATGTGATGTGATTCAGGATGGTTGTGGTCGTACCTCAGATGATAGGGTTGAATAACCTGGCATCTAGTGTAACACAATGAATCTAATTAGATGTAATCTCCATGTAAACCTTTTTCCCAAGTTTCCCTTTCATTTTTGTCCTTTATGTTGTTCATATTTAATTAGTTGAATTTATAGTGGTTTAGTGAACATTTATTCACTGATTGTACCAATATAAGGGTTTATGCACAAATACCTCAGTGAAAGCTTATTTAAGGATCTAAAATGCAAAATCACCACTTTAGTAGAATAATTTTATATTAATTTGTGTTGGAAGTGCAATGCCCTAAACCTTGATTAATGTATTAAACAAGCTTAATTACCATAATTAAGTGCTCTAAACCTTAATCTATTTTTTTTATGTGATATGAAAATATAAAATGAGCCTAAGTTTCAAATTTGGTTCGATTTGGATGTTGTTTGTTCAAGTTATGTGATTTTAGGTACATTTTGGACTTTTATGCAATTTACCCAATTGGGAGGTTTTCTTTGCAAATTATCACCTAAATTTTAATCCTTAGATATTCCCTTACCATTCTAAAGATTTTGAACCATGGGGAACCTGGTTGCACCTTGGTTTGAAGGTGTTTCTCTCCAAGGGCATTATAGGGATTACCCTCTTTATAAATGAGCTTATCTTTAAAAGCTATCAACCAATGGGGTTAATTCTTTGTTTGAAGGACGGTGGGGATGGCCTAGAATTCTGCATGGGCTTTTAGGACCGAAATTTTGATATACAAGAAGTCTCTATGAGCTATCCTCTTGCATGGCCATGAAGCCCTAGGCTAGGGACACATGGAAAGTCCCATAGACACCTCATGCTTGCCCCCTTCTTTATAAAGCCATGTCTACCCCTTCCCACCTCCCAATCCAAGAAGAAATCCTCTCATTCTCTTTCCCCCAGCTTAGATAATCATCCCTTCTATGTTTGGTCATGAAGTTTCTATCCCAAGGTAAAAGAGGGTGCCTACCTTGGTGAAGAAGGCTCCTAGGGTTCCAAATTTCTCCATTTAGGATTTCTTAAGCTCCTCCTTGGTGATTTTGACCAAAACTAGTAAGTATTCTCCTTTCCTTCCCTGTTTTCATGTTGTTAGTATTCCTCCAACCTTCTTCCAGGTCAGAACCATGACCTTCCATGGTAAAACTCCACCTAGAACCCTAAAACATCTCATCTCCATGCTCTTTTGCTAGGGTTTGCACCTCTAAAGTGGAGAAGGTGATCTTTTCTCAAGAAAGGAGCTTGGCTTGGAGCAACAAGACCTTCTAATCTCGGGATCCTTTCTGTTTGGACCTTCTTACCTTCCTATGGGTGAGTCTTATAACCCCCTTCTCATATATTGCATACTACATGCTTAAAACTCATGCATCTATGTTCAAAATCGATGATCTCCATCTCTTTTTACCATATTCTTCTAGAATTTTGGTTTATTGCTATTTTACCTTCTCTAGAAGCTATAGTTTGGTTATCTATGAAACTTCAAACTTAATTTTGAGTCAAATGGTGTTTTCTCCCTCTCTCTTCAGTTATCTCGATCGGTTTGATGATGTGGAAATTTCCTATTGGTCAGTATTGAAAAATTCATATCATCTAATCCGCTTATCCAAATTTGACAAATAAATATATTTTGGAATTGGAAAATTAATCTATATCTAATAAAAATATTTTCAAGGTCTTATTTCATGGCTTAACAAAGGGTATTTTTGTAAAATGAATTTAATGCAGCAAAATCCATAAAAATTACATCTTAATCATCATAACTCCAAAATTAACATAAAAATATGTTTTCTTCATCAGCAGAACCTAATAAGTTCTTTGGTGATATTTTCAAATCTAAATCCTAATTTTGCTAAAAAGTACTGAAATTAGGATTTCTATACATTAATGTGCATTATGTACTCTAATACATGTTATTACATTGAAAATAGGCAAAGTGGAAATTGGACTCAATTAAAGTGGTGAAAGTTAGTAATTGATATCAGTAAGAGAGGTATGTGCATTCCTTACACCCTATGTTGGTATAATCACAGCCAAACCTTGTATTTCCCTAATGAGGCTTAAATGAACCCTAAATCTTCTATTCTTCAATCCTAATGTTGTTCATGCCTCAAATCAGATTATAGTTTCTTATTGTTTGGGTCTTATACACCACTTCCATTCTTATATTATGACCACTATTGCCATGAATACTATTCTAGCATGTAGATTTATGTTCTATTTAATTTAAAGCAGTGGTACTTATGTACAACCACTCACAGAGGGCATGCATTTAATCGCCCTCAGGAATGTTTTTATTCTCCCCTATATAATTGTGTAGGTGACTGGGAATGTCGTATTCTCCCCTCACCTATAGGTTAGTGGTTTGGTAGGTGACTCAACCCTACTTAGTTAGGTAGACATAATTATCTTACATACAAACCCTTTTTAATAAAATTGTTAAAGGTAAGTTTCTTTTCAATATAGCCTCATACTCTTGTTATCTTCATCTTATGATGAACCCTAGACTGTTCTTATTTGCTTTACTTATCCTTTTATCCTAGACTAGTTTTGTGAAACATACCTTGTTTTCTTTCCCCTTTTGCTAGGTGCTTTCCCAACCACCCAGGTGCTAGTGTTGAGCAAGGAGAAGGACAAGTTTGAAGGAAGTCATCTCAGGAGTAGATCTCAAGCTATCTGAATGGTTGTCTAGGTTTCTATGGCTAGATCCTTTTCTCTTATCATTTTCTTTTGGGAAAAATCATACAATGAACAACGAAAGCCATGTAATAGGCTTAGTACTTTTATTTTTGCTGCTATTGACATATTACAATGTATCTGGTGGATGGTTATTTACTTGGAATATTATACATGTATTCCTCAATATCTTTTGTCTTTCTAAAAATATGGATGTTTTGTACTTCCTTTAAATTTTAGTAAGGAGGTGAACTTGCCTCTTTACATCTAGTGTCGTGGCTTGTATACCTAGGGCGAACTGGGCTAATTGCATCTTGTCTGTTATGTCACTACGGCAGACTCATACTGACTAAGGAGAAGAGATCTTAGAATTCTGACTCTCCTAGATCTTATACAGAGCTAATTACGACTTCGGAATGGTCGGATGGAAGATTGATTGGTATGACTCAAACTCCCTAGAATGGTCGGATCTAAGAATTCTGGCTCTCCTAGATCTTATACAAGATGATGGGTCTTTATGTAAATGTTCTTGGACATGTTTAATAATATATATTTGGTTTTAACTATGCCCCCTTTTAGCAATGTAATTGAGTAGTGATCAATCGTGTTTTGGTTTTGAGTAATATCGCTTAGCGTGGTGGGTTGCCACATATATTCTTTCTTCTTCTTGTCATTGGATTTGTTCTTCTTTTTCTTGAATTACAAGCATCCATCCTTCCAATATCCTCTTTCTCCACATATGCAACATCTAGTAGAAAAAGATCTAATATTTTTCAGAAGAAGAATGTATATATTTTTTACCTTTATGATGTACTTGTTCTTCACTACTAGATGAGTGACTAGAGAAACATCACTTTGAAGCTTTTTCTTTGAATGCCATATCATTTTTCTCACTAAGTTTTTCTTCTTCTTCAATTTTAGCCTCTTCTTGAAGCTTTACTTCCTGTGTCTTCAAGTTTCCAATGAGTTGTTCTATCAACTATTTTAAAAGGTCACTAGATTCTTCTATACCGTATCTTTTAACATAGGAGAAAAGGATCTAAGTGCCTTAGAGACTTATCTTCCTCAGTTATTTGCTTTCCTAAGGCATTCAAACCATTTATTACAGTGAAATCTCTAGCATGTATTTCAGCAGTTGTTTCAATGTCAGACATACAAAATAATTCATATTTATGATTTAGCATATTAGTCTTTGTCCTTTTAACTTGTTGAGTTCCTTCGTGTGTAACAAAATGCTTTTTCCATATATCATATGTGATTTCATAAGAAGATATTCTATTAAAATCACTAGGAGATCGATAAGTATAATTACTAACTCCTATGGCAATTAAAGTTGACTTTCTTATCATATTTGGATCTCATTTTTCCATATGTTTTGCTAGATGTTCGTATGACAAGGCAATCATTGTTCAGAGACTAAAGTTGATGCCTTGAAGTATAATTTCATCTTTCTCTTCCAATATGTATAGTTTGCCCTGTCAACCACAAGTCTCCAACTTACATATAATCATTCAAGGTTGAGATTGTTGATCGAGATTTCCCCCATCCTTAGACTTACTAGTAAACACACACACGCCCATGCACATGAAAACTTTATCCGACAAATTTTATTTGTCATTTATTGTTATTTAACATTTGAAATTGGTGTCACTTTTTATTTTTTTAACCCTTAAGATGAATTATAGACTACAACCTCTCTCTTCAATAAATTTGATATTGATACATATTTGAAACGGAAATCGTGTAGATATGTCTTTATAAATTAAGTAGGAGTTAGTTGATGATCACTTACTAAATAGTTTGGTTATGTTGGTCTTGTATAGGGAACAATATTGAGAGATCATTCCAAAGAGAGTGAGGGGGTGAAAAGATGAGATTTGAGGTGACAATGTACGTATGTAAATTTCAGTTTTTATGTTAAATTATGAATATGTATATTAGGTGATTGGTGTGTGTTTGAGAGAGAGATAAAGAGAGAGATATGATAGTGGTATGTGTCATTGGGAATGTTGAGATAAAGATTCATTTGGATGATACTAAAAAATCATGAGTGAAAGTTATTCAAAAAAAGTTGAGAGATCATTTGTGAATATTGTGAGAGTTTTATTTATTGAATTTAATTTAAATGTTAGGAATTGAAATATGTTTACATGTGAATGAGACAAAGAGAGGAGAGGGAGTGGGAATAGAAAGAGTGTGTGTGTGTTGGGGATTATACCTTCGTGAGCTAAATAATTGATCCAATTCCTAATACTTGACCGTGATAAAAGAACCATGTATAATTCTTGAATAATACTTGACAATTAACTCAAATTGCACAAAAAGTATGTTTTGAATACATAAAATGTAATTAATGTATGTAATTTTACTAACAAGGGACAACATGAATGTGCCCATGCAACAAGGTGCTCGTAGAGTCATGTGTAAACAAGTATCACATAAAACAATACAAAGCATCTAGAAGATAAATTGACGTGACGACCATTTCAAAATAAAAACCCACCACGAAACATAAGGAACTCAATATTATATTTTTATGAAACTACAATTACTATATAAATCACCATGTGCTGGACTATAGTGCAATCTTAACGGAACACAAATGAGGAATAAGAGAATAGAACTCGACTCCCATAATCATTACGACTAGTTTTATATTATTTCTTAACTTGCTTCGCAACAACAGTTTTTCTATTGGAGCACTTGTTACTTTTGTGGTATCACAAGGGACGACATAATAGTCTTCAAGGAGTGAACCCTCTTGGTAGAAGGGACAATTTTGGGGCGCGTTCTGCAATTAATGGATTTAGATTTTTATGTGGACTTTTCATGCCAACGGTCTTATAAAAACAATTTCATATATTGAGGTGTCACTCTCTCTTGGTTTCTTAGCAACAACCATTGTGGAATGCCCGTAAATGTTCTTCGTCCCCTCGAAAAGCTATATTTTGGAGTTCTTGAACTTTCAACACATAATAACTTGGAAAAGAGTGAGAGAAAGTATGGCTTACTTTTTTGACGTTTGGAAATACATTTGTTATGTACATAGTTGCTGGGTGTCTACTTGTACGTTCCCTGGTATTTCTTGACGAATCATGCTTCTTGACTGCCGGTACAATTTTTGTGATAATTTGCAGGTATGTAGAAGATGGAGTTGAGCAACCACATTGGCCTTGGGTTTTGACAACTTTGCTTGAAATGTCTACATCGTGTACTCCTGAAACCTTGCAAATAGTAACCACCATAAAAAGAAAAGTACAGAACGACATCGGATATTTAGCTTTTTTTTTAGGAACATCGGATATTTAGCTAGCAAAAGGAGATTGTATTTAGGATTAAGGAAGCAAAATAATGTACTCGTTCTTGATGGAAGAAAATGCAAAGACAAGTTTACAAATTCTAATTAGGTAGAGTTATAGAGCGGTGTTATTAGCTTTTTGATCTTATGTCTTATAACACAATACGATATTGTATGCAATTAGGTAATAGCATGTTCGTAGGCTTCCTTAAAAAAGTTGCCTATATTAATCATATAAACAATTTTGCTATCTACAACTAATCATGAATTTGAACTATCCATATCATAAGACATGAGAAATAAGCAAGCTTCTTACGTATAATTAGACCAGTGATGAAGAATCAAATCCCATAGTAGGAGGTTAAGACCGGACAGCTTAGACATTAAAAAGAACTTCTTTGTCACCTTATACGATTCCTGAGTTTCGTCTATGATGACAAAAATGACCCACAAAACAACATGATGAACTTATACTACATTACTTAAAAGGACAGAAAAATGTTAATTACCGGAATACAAATACCGGAAAGGGCTGGAATATTAGTTTTTATGCGTTTTGGTATACTTCATAGATGATTTTTTTTTTTAAAAAAAACCTTTCTATCTTGACCATCCATATGGAAGCTGCTGAGATCCATGCCTAGCGGGTGGAGGAGGCAGCCATCTCGATGATGAGTGAATTTGTGTTCATTCTAATCCGGCTTCCAACTCCAAGCTAGCATGTTGCCGCCTCCTTGAATAGCATTAGACGCCTAACTTCATCATTGGTGCAAAACTCAAGTGTTGAAGAAAGACATCATCAGTAATATGAATGAAGTAGTGACGTAATACAAGATGAAACAGAAGAAGCGATACCTACATGCTTCTGGTTGCGGCGCTACCGCTTGTCATAAGAAGTGGGAAGAGTGACGGCAGGACGTGGATCATGTTTGAAGAGTGACGTACATGAGAAACAAGGGAAGCAGTTATCACGTTCTATGCGTTAGAAGTGGTATATGTTTAGTGGGATAGATTACAGCTGCCTATCCAAGAGAGAGAATTGAGATTATCCTTATTAGCTACAAAATTGCGGAGATAAGTGACGGGTTGGGATGGGTCAGTTGTGAAGCAGAAAAAAATAACCAATTAGCCGATAGCTAGGGTTGTCCATGCGTAAGGGTTAACCCGTTTATTCTTTACCCATACCATGTAGGGGACGGGTAAAGATAAAGAATTTTCTTATCCTTTACCCTCTTACCAACCCTCTAACCCGCCACCTTAGTGGGTAAGGGTAAGGGTAAAACATTACCCATACCCTCTAATCCGCTACCTTAGTGGGGTAAGGGTAATGGTAAGGCATTACTCATACCCTCTAACCTGCTATCTGCCAATATTTATATATAATATATTAAATATATTGTCATATAGTTGTTTAAGTTTATTAAATATTCAATACGATGTGGTCATCAGTTAATATAATGCATAATTTTCTTTTACGTAGCTAATTTGGTCATGTATACATCACAATTTTGAAGGTGTAAGATCAATGTGTATGTAATATTTTTTAGTTTATGTATCATTTGACATTATGTAGTCATTCTTAAACATCTTGATATCTCACTTAAATATATAAATATATTAAGAAGCCTATTATTGTTAATATTAGCATACATTTTGGGAAAATATATAAATTCCGCACCTCACTCTTACCCTCCTCGTTTATCCAGTGAGTAAAAGGTAAGGGTAAGGGAAGGATAAGGATATTGGTGGAGTGGAGAATTACCATACTCTTATCCGCCATTCTTAGTACGTATGGGTAAGGATAAGACCTTGTCCTTCCCATATCCTCCCATGGACGGCCCTACGGATAGCGGTGAAATGAGAATAACAAATTAATAAAAATGGAGAAATTTGTGAGAAAAAAGGGTGAAGGAGGTTAACAACATTTATGTAGTCAAATATGACATTCATTTAACCATGCTGATATAAGTATTATTAAATAATGTCTGAATAGGTAACGGGGAAGTAGCAATAAGTTACAATTGTTGTGTCTAAACTTCTTATTTTTGTATCACTTATATGCAAAGGCTTCCCACTTTCCACATCATATGATAAATGACAACTGCTTTCTGATTCCATGATTTAAGTAGAATACATATCCCACGGTTGCATTCTGTTATCTGCTGAATATTAATTTCAAAGTGTGTACTTGTCATTTTGGCCAAAATACGGAGAAAGGGGTAAGTAGGAAAGATAAACTCTTATAAGAAAAAGTATATGAGCAACTTTACCATGATGGACATTATAGGAAGGCGGATTCACATCCAGGACTGGTGCTATTCGGGTTGTATTCGTTTTTCAAAGGGTTCATAACAGAATAGATACCGTAAAATTAGGATAAAAGTGAGATAATTTAGTTCATGCGACAAATTCTAGCGGAAGTCCATGGAAACCGTTAATGGGATATTTTATGAACGGTTATGGTAAGTGGAAGCGGAAATGGGGGATTTTTAAGATTGAATTAGATAATGAATGGAGTGGAAAAACAAAATCAGGCAGGTGTGCTAGTGGAAGATGGAATGTGTCTTTTGCGAGGAGTATGCAACGGAAGTTGAAGTTGCAAAAGAATGAAACAGTTAGGAAATCCAAGAAAAAAAGGAGAGAAGGGAGAGTGTGAAGGAGAGTTGAGTATTTTGAAAATGTTATGATTCGATTGGTTGGTGTTATCTTTGTAATTAAGTGAAAAGATTCACTCTTTTATAGTAGTATAGATAAAGGCTCCTTGAAGACCTGATCTAATACCAACTAAGAAATCTAGAGGGGGTGAATAGAGCAAATTTTAAACTTATGCAATTTAAAATACAATGAAGGTTAGGTTGTAACTTGCTTAACAATATATGACAACGAAAGTATATAGAAAGTGTTAGATATTTTGGAAGAAACTACAAGATACAGCGAGGTAGAGTGGTTCGGTTAAAAGAGTCAATCCACTACTTGATTGTTCCCAACCAAAATTGTCAAACTTGTAGTTTATTCCTTTTTTAACAGATTCAAAATATAAAAAACATCCATTGTCTTTTATGACTCAAGACAACCCTCCCTTTATAGCCCAAGGAAAACTTACATGATGGAGTAGATAGCAATTAGCCTTCTGCCTTAGACACAACCTTTTGGCAAGAAATAGCTCCAAGAATCTTACCTACAGCCTTCTTGCAAGAAGTAGTTGGAAGCAATAAGAATCCACAAGGTGAAAAAGAGAGAAAGAAGGAAATTACAACTCCTCAAAAGCTTATAATTCAAGATCTCTATGATCAAGTGATAATCAACTATCCACAAGGATTCAACAAGGCTATATTTGGTAGATTAGGACACTAGTATTGAGCTATAGCTTAAAACTAAAGATAGAAATGTAGAATCTTATTCTTGGAGAAGGATATCAAGTAATAGATCACTCAAGTGTGTATTATAAGGATTCATAGGCACTCATAAATATAGGAAACACTTAGGAATGGTCAATATATCTTTTGGGAGTATTTTTACCAAGATAAATCCTAAACTAACCATTGGAGATCAAAAGACTAGTTTACAATAATCAATAAAATGAATGTACATTTTGGATGCAAACTGATCTCGATTAAACTGTACTTCAACTAGACTCCATCTTGGTCACACTGTAGTTTGACCTGGAGGCAGTATCTGCCAGGATTTGCAACAAATATATTTATGCAATGACTCTTTCTCGATTGAGGTCTAGTTCAACCAATACGTCACCTTTTGGAATATTTGGAAGACGCAAAACAAGTACGTCATGGAAGGCAACTAGATACCAGCGACACAGTGGGCCTTATAGATACAAAGGGACTTAAAAGTAGTAGAGTCGGTGTGGAAGAAGGATAATAAATAGACTAAACCTACTACAAATGACCACTGGAGTAAATCGCCCGAGGGGTATATAAATATTAATACTGATGTTGCATGGACAAGTAAGAAAGCTACAATTTCCATCATTGTGCAGGATCAGGAAGGAAAATGGATTGAAGGGCATACTCAAAATGTCAAAGCAAACACTTCTACCCAAGCGGAAATCCTAGTTGTGGACATAGCCATGCAAATTGCCAACAGGAATAATATCATGAATTTGATCATCTCTTGTTCATACATCATTCCTATCAAGTTGTACAAAATGTACTTGTATAAAGCATACACATGGTACAACTTGACCTATAAGCATACAAACACATATATAATAGAATGTTATTATTGTTGGATCTTGTCTAACATCCTTGATCATCTAGAAATACTAAATGCACATGTTATTGATACAAATGGGAGATATTTGCATCATTGAAATATGAGTGCGAGATATCTAAAAAGCCAACAATCATGAAAAGGTTGATTGTGAATTTTGACAAGATTTTGAATCATCTTGGAAATTGGGGGTAACAATAAGAGTCAATATTGAGGTATATTTTAATATCCCATAATTGGAGTGAACTAAACTTTGGTGAACATTCCCATTTTACTTTTTTAGTGGGGGAGTTTTAGGGTGATACTTAATACATATTCTAAGGATCAAACAGTCATTAGGCAATGTAATACATGTGCTTAGGTTACAGCTAAACCTTAGATAAGCTTTCATACTTAAATTGTTATATATTTCTTTGACAATATTATGAAACCCTAAGTTATGTGTAATGCAATATGTTTAAATATAATTAAGACAGTGAAACCCTAATTTATGTGTAATGTAATATGTTTGAATATATTAAGGCAATGAAACCCTAAACATTATTTATGGAATATATTTGGATATATTTAGGAAATGAAACCATAATTTGATGAAATCTTGCAATAATGGGTGCTTATGTTTATAGACCCCAAACTACATTTCTTCTTGTATTGGTAATTATATCTAAGCAATAGAGAATAAAGTGATAACTTATTATGTAGATTCATATTAATTATGAATGAATAATGAAACTTCTGATTGTAGGTGCATATGATAATTAAATAAAAATGAGAACACAAATTACTATTTAACTATATTAAGAATAGTACACAAGGTAATTTGAATATTAATATGCAATATACATGAAATGAGAACTAAGGTTCACATGAGGGTGTTTTGGGAGGTAAGCTTAGGCTTTGCAAACTTAGACCAAGAAGTCTGTTGACATTTACAAAGGTCATACCAAGCTTTTGGTCAAAAGAAGGTCGATTAAACAAGGTCGACCACCTTGTTGGCTTGTTAGGTCCATAATTCAGATTGACTATCCAAGAAGCTATATCCACTTCTTGGCATCAACGTGACTTTTGTCGACAACGAATCTAAAAATGAACTTGTTGGCCTCAACGAACTAATAGTTGCACCAAATAACAAAAAAGACATATAAGTTTTAACTTCATCATAATAAAAATGCATACATATATATGTACCCAATCAAACTCCATTCAATTGCAAACCACCTCCTACACCATTTCAACTACTTCTCACTCACTTTCATAAAACATACCTTAGAAGAAGGATTTGTTGATGAATTCAAACCTTTGAACGAGATTTTGACTCAATATGATCTCTAGGATCATTTGGGGTTGGTATTACAAGTAAGTTCTTGGTTTTTTGAGGGAAAATAAGTATTTCATTATCCTTTATGAACCCAGATTGTGCACTAAGTGCATAGGCTATCAAATTTGTAGGTACATATTTTTTTAAGACAACTCCCTATCCTTACTTGCAAGTAAGTTTGCTACTTCATTTTGGCATCCCTTTTCTAATGCATATAAGATGTACTCATAAAAGCTTTTCCTAGCTCATGAAGGTATCATCAATAAACACCTAGAGGGATTCTATTGTTGAGTTACTGGTGTGTGAAATTCCCTCCAAAATCAGATTCCCCAATAATTCTTTTAAAGTTTCTTCTCATTTATTCCTCCATACACCACCTCAATGCATTTGCTTCAAAAGTGTTACACTCAATATTTAGCTCATTTGTGATTGTTTGGTCAACATCATTATTCCATGTTTATCCTTAATTACAAATCCCAAGAAGGTCTCTTGGCTCACTGTCAAAGTAGTGTCAGTGTTAGCCTTCACCTGGTTAGTGTGAGGCATCATCCACTTTGTAAACTGTCTAGGGCATTTGAATGCCAACCTTGTAGATGTTACGATTGTATCTTTGATAGTATTTAATGAGTGTTATAAAACCTAGCAGAAGATCAATGTTCTTGTTGTCTGTAGGGTTAAAAAGTGAAGTCATGCTACAGGTTCCTATTCACCCAACATAGACACTGCTTCCAGATCGACCATTTAAATTTTGTCCACCACCCAGTCAAATAACAAATTAAACTCCTCCCTCAGGCATCAACTGTAATAACTTTTGTTCCCAAACTCTCCCATACGTGAAACCTATTCTAGCAATTGACTATTGTATGTATAATGGTTTCCTCCTGTTGCATGCACACAAAAATGCACCCCCCCAAGATACAATTCCTCTTATATAGTTGTCCTTTGGTTTTCAAACATCCAATAAAAGTTTGCCAAAGAAAATGCTTCAATTTTAGTGGTCATTGCAGGATCCAAAGTTTCTTCCATCTAGACCTACTTTCATCATTCAAATTTAGGTTGCAAAGAGGGAAATTTCCCGAGATCCCAAACCAGTATGTCATATTTCCCAAGTAGACACCTCTCTTGTCCAGTCTCGATGCTCATATGTCATGTTGATATGTATGCACTACAAAAAAAAATGATTTAACTAAAATTATTATGATTACATATATATTATATGTAGTTGTAACCATCTTTTGTTACAAGGTATAATAATGTAAAGAAAATAGATGTAGTTAATGGTATAGCTAAGCTTAAACTCACTCTCTCAATCTCAAACAAAAATTATTCCCTCCATTGTCATTTCCCGTGCCCTTAGTCCATGTTTTCCCCAATAGCACATCGTTCCCCCTAATTTCATCATGTACACCCTCCCAATGTAGTCTTCATTCTTCTCCATATTTCTTTCTTGCCGCACTTCCCTCTCCCTCATGCCCACAAGTCACGTCGCGTTGCACGGTCTGCACCATTTTCTCCTCTCACACCTTTTTTCTCTTCTTGGTGCCTCCGCCATAGTATATTGAGCTGGCCTTCAACGCAATAGCCTGAGGGTGCTCCTCCACAATAGCATGATGATGCTGCTAACATCTCATCTTACGAAGCCACATGCGGAAGCCTTAAAGCTGATGTCGCATGTTGAGGCCCGAAAGTTGATGCCTCATGCCCATGGTCTCTCAGCAAATTCTCTTCTTCCTCTTGATGTGGTAGTATTTATTAATCAATGATTGTCTTCATACTATTCATTTTCAACCCATCTCTAATTGTCTTATATAGGTAACTACCCATTTTCACTTAATTACACATTTCATTAACAAGAAGAAATGCATCTAGATATTATGATTCAGATGTATCATGTGACCTATATTTGTTTATTTTATAAGTGTCTGGTCTGATTTAAAATAACTAGATTCTTGCATTCTTGGTTGTAATGGTAGATTGATGTCCATTGCATTCTATTATAACTAATGGCTAGAGAAGGGTTTGCCTCCTTCATGTCTTATATTCAGAATGAATGAGAGGCTTACAAAATACTTAATTACTTTAGGGTCTATGCTAGTATACATATTTTTTAGGCTCATTTGAAACTGCAGATCCCTTTTTTAGTATGAAGTGCTTGTTTGTAGAAAGATTCTTTTGAAGTTGTAGTTTGCTATTTTCTAGCTAAAATATCTATGTCCCTATATATCTTTTAGAGATTCAAGCTCAACTCATCAGGGATGTAACCTGCTATATTAACTTGGTTTCATAGACTTGGTCTCGTCTAGTTGTTGTAAGAAGGCTCCATGAAGGTGTGAGACCATATGTCAGTATACAATGCTTCTACATGGGTTTATTTACTCTATTTATGTCTCCTTAGTCCTATGATAATGTGACCAATAGAATAACCTAAAGATGTCAATGTATCATTGTAACATCCCTGACATGGGTTATGTTTTAACCCTAGGTGTTTTGATTAATAAAGATGATTATAATTTTAATATTATCTTGTGAAAAGTAATTAGGCCTCATGAGGAACTTATGGTTCGATTTTGGTCCTGTTTGAACAATGTTGAAGCAATGTTTACTTATTTTGGACTAAAGTGCAAATTACCCAAGTTAAGGGGATAACTTGCAAATGTTACATAATAATATGTTCCTATGATGTTGAGACATCATAATAGTGAATATGATGTAGTAGTATGGTCTCTACTAGTTTGGACACCAAGATAGAGCTTGTTGGACAATGTTTGTGTATTAAAACTAGTTTTGGTGTAAAGTGCAATTTACCCAAAACCTAAGGTTCAGTATGCAAATTACCACTTCAACAAGGTCCCTAATGTTTCTTGGCATCATGTAGAGAAAATAAAATGAGAGGGGCGCCTCATTTGAATTAAGTTGGAGGAGAGAGAATCATGATATTAAAATAATCAAGATTTAATCTTAATTGAAACCCTAATTCAATTTATGGCAAAAATGAATGTATTAATTAAAGGGATTTAAACCAAAATTAAAATGGTTGAGTTCAGATATGTGTGGTCGTCTTTGTGTTTTGCAAGAGCCACGAAATATCTCAAGGAGGTGGAATTTCCACTCACCTTATTATAAGGAAAAGAAGTATCCACTAAGTCATGGATATTATTATAAAAAGGGTTAAGGTGCTTGTTTTGCTTTTCTTTAAAATGTGGATAATTGAAGGGAATAAGATGCCAAGAGGATATACTCGTCTCTAAGGAAGGATAGGGGTCAAGTGGCAAGGAAATTGAGGGGATAATTCCTACTTTCTCTCTCCTAATTGAATTTTTTAATAAAATTCACATATAAGCTCATTTATCCATAGAATGAAAGGGAATTTCGGATTTACTTCTACCCCTTTCTTGGAAAACGACCTTGGGAGCTTGGGAGAAAGAAGAGAACGACCCCCAACCTATTGGTAAGTCCTTGACCTTCGTTATCCTTGATTCCAACGTGGAAACTAAAAATAAATTATAGATTTCTTCTTAATTCGATCTCCTCTTCAACCCTAGCCAAACTTTTCAACCAAAATCTTGAGGATGAGCCTAAGGGGAGTTGCAAAAGCTTCATCCACCATTGTTGGCATGATCTTGGAGCTTTCGAGCTCAATTGGAGGTGGGTTTTATAACTTGAAACCCTAACTGTGTTATTGCATTCAATTCCCCATCTAATAATGATCATTTCTCTATTTACAAATAGTGATTTGGTTGATTGATGCAATCTCCATGGAAATCACAGCAGGTTTCATGGGTCTAGAGCTTGATGATGATGACATAATCATAATCACACACCTCCCCAAATATCTAGACCAAACGGTTTCAATAAAATGTCCAATGGTTTCACAAACCGTTTGGGAGCAAACAGTTTCAGAACGTTTGGAATGAAATGGTTTCACTAAACCGCATAGAAGCAAACGGTTTAAGACCGTTTGGTGATGTTGACCAGAGTTGACCATTTGAGAATTTGTTCATAATGATCTAGGTTAAAGACCCATCAATTCTTATTGATTAACTCCAATTGTTTCATGAGATGAAGGTCCATCAATCACCTAAACCCTAATCGGGTTGAGTGCTGATTTCATAAGTGATTGAGTTTGAAACTTGGGTTGATTGACTCAAATGGTTTAAAAACCGTTTGGGAATCACAAAAACGGTATCACGACCGTTTGGAGGTCAACCAAGAACGTTTGGAGGTCTAGGTTTGAGTATGGTTAGGTATTTGAAGATTCAAACATATGGTATAAACCCTAATCGGCTAAGTGCTGATTTTGCAATTGAATAAGTTGATGTTTTGGGTTGATTGACCCAAACGGTTTCAAAACCGTTTGGAAATCACCCAAACGGTCTCAAGACCGTTTGGGGGTCACCCAAGACCGTTTGTAGGTCTAGGGTTAAGTATGGCCAAGTGTTTGAAGGTCCAAAGATACCAAATTGAAATACAATTGAGTGTTGATTTGTTAATCAATCCAATGACCCAAACCCTAACTGGATGTCATGGATTTTGATGATATGATGGGAAAATGGTCTAAAGACCGTTTGGAGGTCACCAAATGGTCTCAAGACCATTTGGTGGTCACTTAACACCGTTTGGAGGTCTAGGGACAAGTATGATTAGGTGTTTGAAGATCTAAAGGTACTAAGTTGAGTGCAATCAAATGTTGATTTGGTGATCAATCCAATGATCCAAACCTTGATTGATTGACTTGGATTTTGATGTTGACATGGGAAAACGGTCTCAAGACCATTTGGAGGTCATCCAAATGACCTCAATACCGTTTGGGGTCAGGTCATGCCCAATTTGGATGAAGGCCCAATGGTTTCAAAGTAACCAATCTCACATTGATTAATGTTGAAGGATCAACAATTCCAAACCCTAATCCAATTGATTCAAACCCTAATTGATGATCAATTGAGGGTCAATTGAGAGTCAAGTTAGTTGAAGGTTGACCTATATAACTTAATTGAAGTATGATGATAGGTCCAATTTATGATTGCTTACATGAATTCAATGGTTGAAGGATTCAACATTGGAAACCCTAATTTAATTGGAGTGGTTGAGACCCTTTTTGGTCCTTGCGGTTTTGAGGGGGTTTGGACCAAACGGTCTCAAGACCGTTTGGGACCAAACGATACCAAACCATTTAGGTGCATGTGGTTTCAAAAAGTTTACTTTGGCAAATGGTCTTCACCACCTACTTTACTAAATGGTTTTGAGTATTCAACCAAGACCGTTTGAGGTATGATTAGTCAAGACCATTTGAGGTCTAAGTGACCGAGATCATTTGGAAAGTAATTAATCAAATTGTATGAACACTTAAAGTGAATAAAGGTCAATGGTTTAAGTGGTCAATTACATGATGTAAATCAATAGTGTTTATAATAATGGTACATTTAATGAGATAGGGTGATTAGTACCCTTCATGTAGCTAAGTCCTAATGATCATGGTGACAATGACATAACCCATGATGTCAATTCTTCTTCAAGGTTGAGTTGATTTATCCTAATCAAGGTCTAATAAGCATCATCCTATATAGGATGAGAGAGAGAAGATTTCCTACATGATTGATAATCAAGTAATAGACTTCCTATACAAATGAATGTTTAATTAGGGTATAATCCTTCATAGTGAGATCATGAAACCCTAATTATGAGGGTTAATGAATCATAACCCTAACTGAGGATATTAATGGAAGTAATCTTACTACATGATGATGGTATGATCTTAATTCATAGTAATGGTATGATAAACCCTAATTCAGGGTACTTTGATGATCACTCCTACTTGGGGTGAATAGTAAACCCTAATTTAAGGTGATGTGATATGAATAGTAAATCCTAATCTTAGGTGATGTGATGTGAATAGTAAACCCTAATTGTGGGTTACAGAATAAGAAACCCTAATGGAGGGTGATGACATGAGAAACCCTAATTGGGGGTGATGTCATGAGAAACCCCAATTGGGATGAACATTAAGTCTAATTATGGTTTATTGAATATGAAACCCTAGTTTTAAGTGATGTTATGTGGAACGCTGATATTATGATATGGTGTAAGACTCAATTCAGGGTGATTTCATGTGATGATATATGAAACCCTAGAGATGGTTTAATAGCCATTACACCAAAGAGAGGTGTGGCTAAAATAATTAAATAAGATGAATATGTCATAGACATGAAGGATAGGGTTGGTGAACCATGTGAATGATAAGGTGGTGATTTTAATGAATAAGGATCTAACAGATAAGATGATACCTAGATCCTTGTACAACCATCTCTATACATGAGTAATAACCTATACACCTTACAATGATGAGGACATGAAACTTTTAGGAATGATGTATGTTATACTAAATAATGATGTGGATAACATCCTAAGAGTTAAAATACCTAAAATAGTTGATAATGTTTTATCTTATATCAGCAATGTCTATCAGTTGGATAAGTCCATATCATTAAAGATAATTGGACAATTCTAATGTGTGACCCATGCACCATATGATGAAAGTAACAAGTTAGTGGATAAAGTATTAAGAGGGATATACCTTAATACAAAGTTAGTTGATTAACTTAAGAATATGGAAATGAAAAGAAAGTGATACATTCAGTTATGAGAGATATCACATTCTGCATTTCATTGTAGACTTATCTTGATGAACCTCTAATCCAATACTCTTTGTTAAGAAACACATGAAATGTGTGATATGCAATCGTTACAATAAAGATGTGATGAACTCAATGTACTTTGATAAATGTTGACCAATATACCTTGAGAATGGGGTAAGCTAATCAATGAGTATAATGTAATTATATCATGACAAGGATGAGAAATGAACTCATGCTTTGAATTGATGATCATTAATGATATATGATAAGAATGGTAATCATAAGAAAATACTTATGATGTCTTGGATGCTCCTAGAGGTGCGGAGTAATACATTGGGGTTGATCTAATAATGTGAGCATGAAACCCTAATTAAAGCATGACGGGAAACCCTGACCCTAATTTTGGGTAAAGGGAATGAAAAGCCCTAATTTATAGATAACCCTAATACTCATAAAGGACGGTGGTGTTACTAATGTTTCATAAGATGCGACAAATGACTTACATGATTGATATCATGTCTATTAACCATGTAGACATCATGAGATGATGAACATAGCCAGGTATGAGCTATGACTTTCATATAATTAACATGTTGTATGGCCTTATGTTCCTAATGTTGTTGTTGCTTAGTAAAAGTAACAAAATGTGCATGAACCTTATGAGTTCCATGAGTAAGTTGTTGCCTAGTGAAAGGTGGAAAAATATTTAATAGGCTTTGAAAGCCATGTGAGATACTTGTGTAACAAGTATTATGCATACCTCGGTCTGAGAACTAGGAGGTAATAGTTACCTAACAAATTGTAACAGTGATAGTGATGAATTGAGGGTATGAATACCTAAAGTTGATAAGTATGATAATGATGCTGCTGAGGGAAGTGAACTTTCAAAGAAATGAAATGAGGGATTGAGATCCCAATGTCCTATAAGGACTGAGAAAGTGATTGATGAAAATAGTACATATTTCCTTATAGCATTTGTCTGAATAAGTTATGTTTGAGAACTTGACTGATGCTAAAAGAATATGCTAATGTACTTAATTAATTAAGTGAAATCATTTCATGTAGAGACATGACCATAGATCCATCATCGTCAGCAATAGGTGATGGTGAAACGGGTGCTCCGCGGCAAAACCCGGAACGCATATTTTGAATATGTGGGGGTAATAGGCGAATATATCCTGACGTCCTAATGAGGGAATTGATGAAAGGTAAATAACAAACCTCTTAATCCTTCATTACTTGCACCGGGATAGATGTATTACGAATCTCCCGAAGATTGGGAGAGATGCAATACACATCTCCCAATATTGTTAATGTCAGATTGATGGAGATAAACATGAAATCTCATGATCGCAAAGAGAGTACAACACACCACTGTAACTCTAATAGCGAAGTTGCTAGTATACCCTGGAAAGCTATATAGCAGAGACACAAGATGTCTTGCATGTAATCTCGCGCTGACCAAGATATGGGAGGTCTTGGTAGCCGGCTCTACCATTGACCTTGTATGGTATCAATTTTGACTTCACAATGGTCGGTTGGAGCATGAGCGGTATACCTCATCTCCTCAGGGCATAAATGTGATTGTAAAATGTAATCAGTCATATATCATATTTTCTTAGGGAGTGAATATAGAAAATTCATTGGGTGATGTTACATTTATTTTATGCATTTTCATTTGATAAATGTTATTCATATCTCTTTATATTCATTGCAAGCGGATGCATGAAATACAAATCTACCATGAGTAGATACAGTGCTCTCCTTAAGAAAGGATATTACTTTACTCTGTTCATTCAATGATTAATATTGATGTTAATATATAAGAACTCCTGCTCAGTTTCATTATAATAAACTGCTATAACAATGTTTTGGCGGAGAGCTATATCTCCCGCTGGGGCAATTTATAATTGTCTCACCCCCGTGGGATCCAATTTTTTTAGGTGGACGCAGACGAAGAAGCAGAAACACTATAACAGAGAAAGATCAACAGCAGCATCAGGGACAACAGTAATGTCTCAGGTGGAGACATTGTCTGTCAAGTTTTAGTTAGTAGTCTTATGTGTCGTCTCTGTACTCTCAGGTCCTCGGAGTCAGTAGATAGTGTTTTTATCATCGACTTGAGATTTTGGCATGATGCCTCAAGGTTTTATGCTATCTGTATATAATGTTGAATAGGACAGCTGATGTTGTAATCCTCGAGAAGAGAGGGTACAAGTTATGTACTTTTGAATCAGGATGTAAATATTATACTTTGGTTCTTAATGGAAGAGTTTCCTATGTTTGGATCTCTATGAAAAAAGTTTTAATTTTTAGTGATTTTTAGTAATCCGTTGCAAATGATTCGCTTCCGCTTAGTTAATCCTATTTTCGTGAGTCAGTTGTTACAATTGTGGTATCAGAGCTCTAGGTTCGCTGAGTCTACAGAGACATAGGACTAAGGTAGAAGAGTTTGTTCTAGTGTCTTCCAATGTATCTGATAGTGTCTTCTGCTCATATAGGAGGAGAAGAACTTGAAGATGACTGGGTCACATGAGGAGTTTTTTGCAGAAAGCAGCAATGCTGCACTAAGAAGAGGTATAGTGGAACAGGAAAGAGAGGGACAATTGCTTGAGAATCCCCTAGCTAATCCAGCTGTGATAAGAAACCCTTCCCTAGGTATCACTGTTGGGGAACTCAGGGCAACCATGATGTATTTAGTGGATCGAGCACTAGCAATACAACCTAGATTACCAGCCCCCAATGATGATGTTTTTGACATCAACAGGATATGTAATCCACAATAGCAGGTTGAAGGAATGGGAAGTGATCATGTTCTGGACTTAGAACAAGTTTGTGCTCAACCTCAGCCTGTTGAATCAATATATAGTGATGTAGGGAATAGAATACAACCTGAAATCAAGATCTGCCATAAGTGCAGGGAACCTGGACATATCAGAAGGTTTTTCCCAGAAAAGAAAAACAAGATGATGATTGAGAAAAGGCCTATCCAAATCTAGGAATAGAGGCCTAGTAGTTCCAAAAAGGGAAAGACTTTGGTATCACCAGTACAACTAGGACCTAGTGCATCAAGGAAATGGTCATCTAGAAAGGGTGAAGAACCCTCTAGACCATACCTGACACCCAAAATTTGCTACCTATGTAGACAGGTAGGACATCTGGCAAGAAATTGCTCAGCTAGAAATGTTATGGTGAATCAACCTCTGAGGTAGAATCAGCCTGAGGTAGTGAATAATCCACGAATCATGACAGGTTAGACAAAATAATGTCATTCTTATATGTCTTTTTATGATTTCCTGAGTTAATTTGAGAAGGTAATTGATTGATCCTTCTTTGATTAGTCCTATGAGGACTTATATTTTGCATAAAAATTATAGATGTTTCATGTTACTCTTACCTCTATGAGAAGAAGATGAGGTATTGAAGAGATGTTTGGATAAAATCCAGTAATGATTCTTATTTTTTTGTAATAATATGAAAAAGAAGGAAAATGATAGTATACAAGTGCATACTACCTTATCTCAGTATTTACATACCCTGGCCATGTATACAACTATTGATGATAAAGCGAGTATGGAAACTCTTAGATTGTAATCTTTTTGATTACTCTGATCAAGTAGTCATTTTGATACAATATAATGAGTATCATGAAATAAGAAATATGGAATAAATAAATGTGTCATGTCCTAAGTATAAGAAAGAGAAATTTGAGATAACCTCAGATGAGCATGTTTGTATGAAGAAATAAAAGTATAATCCTCATAAGATAAGAACGAGAATAAGGGAGATGAATCTCATCTAATAAAGTTGTAAGTATCATAAAGATCCTTACCATAATGTAGAAATGGAAAATATTATGAGATCATGAGATGATCATAAACATGATAAAGGGATAATGATATGTAATCATCCTTATAAGATTCCTACGCTAGGCCAAGGAACCCAGGATGAGATAAAGAGTAAATGTTTCATGAATAGTTGAAAATACATGAAATAATAAGAGGAATATGAATCATTGTTATCTTTCCTTTCAGGGACATGGCAATCAAGTGGGTCTTAGGACACTTGATGTGCATAAGATAAAAATGGTCATGATGATGGATACTTAGAAAAGTATCAGTTTACCTTGGACCTTGGTTTCAAGGAAAAGATATATGTAACAAGTGATGTCCCAAGAGGAAAGGAAGATAAAGATGTGATGCATTTTTAACACATGTAATAGATACCAAGGTAAGAGATCCTGGTATCTAAAGAAATATTAGATTGATCATGCAAAATATTATGAACCTCACATGTTAGGGGTTTATGCTTTGCACAAACATAACAATTAATGATATCTTTGAGATAAGTTCTCAATTGATAAGTAACCTTTCCTTGTGATAAGAGAATGTACAACTAATGAGATAGTTAGTGCTAGTTTAAGGAAAGTTAGTATGGTGTTATCATGTGAGATGATACAACCAGAGTATGAAAGACTTATAGTCTCAAGTAGATGACATAATAAAATTGTGATTTTGAAAGAGAAATACTGAACTAACTAAGGAACATGGGAGTATATGCCCCATGTGAATCATTCCATGATAAACTTGTTTGGAATAATTTTGTATTGATCAAAACTCTATGGTGTCCCCATAATAATGAAATGTTATGTGATGACATGATGATATGATGCATGAATAATATCTATTTTTCTTTATCTAGGGATTTCAGGGACGAAATCCTTATAAGGGGTGGATAATTAGTAACATCCCTGACCTGGGTTATGTTTTAACCCTAGGTGTTTTGATTAAGAAAGATGATTATAATTTTAATCATATCTTGTGAAAATTAATTAGGCCTCATGAGGAACTTATGTTTCAATTTTGGTCATGTTCGAACAATGTTGAAGCAATGTTTGCTTATTTTGGACTAAAGTGCAAATTACCCAAGTTAAGGGGCTAACTTGCAAATGTTACATAATAATATGTTCCTCTGATGTTGAGACATCATAATAGTGAATATGATGTATTATTATGGTTTCTACTAGTTTGGACACCAAGATAGAGCTGTTGGACAATGTTTGTGTATTAAAACCTAGTTTTGGTATAAAGTGCAATTTACCCAAAACCTAAGGTTCAATATGCAAGTTACCACTTCAATAAGGTCCCTAATGTTTCTTGGCATCATGTAGAGCAAAGAAAATGAGAGGGGTTCCTCATTTGAATCAAGTTGGAGGAGAGAGAATCTTAATATTAAAATAATCAAGATTTAATCCTAATTGAAACCCTAATTCAATTTAGGGCAAAAATGAATGTATTAATTAAAGGGATTTCAACCAAAATTAAAATGCTTGAGTTCATATATGTGTGTTCGTCTTTGTGCTTTGCAAGATCCACGAAATATCTCAAGGAGGTGGAATTTCCACACCTTATTATAAGGAAAAGAAATATCCACCAAGTCATGGATATTAATATAAAAAGGGTTAAGGTGCTTATTTTGCTTTCCTATAAAATGTGGATAATTTAAGGGAATAAGAGGCCAAGAGGATATCCTCGTCTCTAAGGAAGGAGATGGGTCAATTTGCAAGGGAATTGCAGGGATAATTCCTACTTTCTCTCTCCTAATTGAATTTTTTTATAAAATTCACCTATAAGCTCATTTATCCATAGAATGAAAGGGAATTTCGGATTTACTTCCACCCCTTGCTTGGAAAACGACCTTGGGAGATTGTGAGAAAGGATATAACGACCCCCAACCTGTTGGTAAGTCCTTGACCTTCGTTCTCCTTCATTCCATGGTGGAAATTGAAAATAAATTAAAGATTTCTTCTTAATTCGATCTCCTCTTCAACCCTAACCAAAATTTTCAACCAAAAGCTTGAGGACGAGCCTAAGGGGAGTTGCAAAAGCTTCATCCACCATTTTTGGCGTGAGCTTCGAGCTTTGGATCTCAATTGGAGGCAGTTTTTATAACTTGAAAACCTAACTTTGTTATTGCATTCAATTTCCCATCAAATAATGATCATTTCTCTATTTACAAATATTGATTTGGTTGATTGATGCAATCTCCATGGAAATCACAGCAGGTTTCGTGGGTCTAGAGCTTGATGATGATGACATCATCATAAGAACACACCTCCCCAAATATCTAGACCAAATGGTTTCAATCAAATGTCCAAACAATTTCACAAACTGTTTGGGAGCAAACAGTTTCAGACCGTTTGGAATGAAACAGTTTCACTAAACCGCATAGAAGCAAACAGTTTAAGACCGTTTGGTGATGTTGACCAGAGTTGACCATTTGAGGATTTTTTAATAAAGATCTAGGTTAAAAACCCATCAATTATTATTGATAAACTCGAATTGTTTCATGAGATGAAGGTCCATCAATCACCTAAACCCTAATCGGGTTGAGTGTTGATTTCATAAGTGATTGAGTTTGAAAGTTGGGTTGATTGACCCAAAAGGTTTCTAAACTATTTGGGAATCACCCAAACGGTCTCAAGACCGTTTGGAGGTCAACCAAGACCGTTTGGAGGTCTAGGGTAGAGTATGGTTAGGTATTTGAAGATTCAAACATATAGTATAAACCCTAATCGGCTAAGTGTTGATTTTGTAATTGAATAAGTTGATGTTTTGGGTTGATTGACCCAAATGGTCTTCAGACCGTTTGGAACCAAAACGGTCTCAAGACCATTTGGGGTCACCCAAGACCGTTTGGAGGTCTAGGGTTAAGTATGGCCAAGTGTTTGAAGGTCCAAAGATACCAAATTGAAATACAATTGAGTGCTGATTTGTTAATCAATCCAATGACCCAAACCCTAACTGGATGTCATGGATTTTGATAATATGATGGGAAAACGGTCTCAAGACCATGTTGAGGTCACCGAAATGGTCTCAAGACCGTTTGGTGGTCACTCAAGACCGTTTGGAGGTCTAGCGACCAGTATGGTTAGGTGTTTGAAGATCTAAAGGTACTAAGTTGAAGTGCAATCAAATGTTGATTTGGTGATCAATCCAATGATCCAAACCTTGATTGATTGACTTGGATTTTGATGTTGACATGGTCAAACGGTCTCAAGACCGTTTGGAGGTCATCCAAACGACCTCAAGACCGTTTGGGGTCAGGTCATGCCCAATTTGGATGAAGGCTCAATGGTTTCAAAGTAACCAATCTCACATTGATTAATGTTGAAGGATCAACGATTCCAAACCCTAATCCAATTGATTCAAACCCTAATTGATGATCAATTGAGGTTCAATTGAGGGTCAAATTAGTTGAAGGTTGACCTATTTAACTTAATTGAAGTATGGTGATAGGTCCAATTGATGATTTCTTACATGAATTCAATGGTTGAAGGATTCAACATTGGAAACCCTAATTTAATTGGAGTGGTTGAGACCCTTTTTGGTCCTTGCAGTTTTGAGGGGGTTTGAACCAAACGGTCTCAAGACCGTTTGGGACCAAACGGTGTCAAGATCTTTTGGGACCAAACGATCCCAAACCGTTTAGGTGCATGCAGTTTCAAAAAGTTAACTTTGGCAAACGATCTTCACCACCAACTTTAGTAAACGGTTTTGAGTATTCAACCAAGACCGTTTGAGGTATGATTGGTCAAGACCATTTGAGTTCTAAGTGACCAAGATCATTTGGAAAGTAATTAATCAAATTGTATGAACACTTAAAGTGAATAAAGGTCAATGGTTTAAGTGGTCAATTACATGATGTAAATCAATAATGTTTATAATAATGGTACCTTTAATGAGATAGGGTGATTAGTACCCTTCATGTAGCTAAGTCCTAATGATCATGGTGACAATGACATAACCCATGATGTCAATTCTTCTTCAAGGTTGATTTGACTTATCCTAATCAAGGTTGAACAAACATCATCCTATATAGGATGAGAGAGAGAAGATTTCCTACATGATTGATAATCAAGTAATAGACTTCCTATATGAATGAATGTCTAATTAGGGTATAATCCTTCATAATGAGATCATGAAACCCTAATTATGAGAGTTAATGAATCATAACCCTAACTAAGGATATTAATGGAAGTAATCTTACTACATGATGATGGTATGATCTTAATTCATAGTAATGGTATGATAAACCCTAATTCAGGGTACTTTGATGATCACTCCTTCTCGGGGTGAATAATAAACCCTAATTTAGGGTGATGTGATATGAATAGTAAATCCTAATCTAGGGTGATGTGATATGAATAGTAAACCCTAATTGTGGGTTACAGAATAAGAAACCCTAATGGAGGGTGATGACATGAGAAACCCTAATTGGGGTGATGTCATGAGAAACCCCAATTGGGATGAACAGTAAGTCTAATTATGGTTTATTGAATATGGAACCCTAGTTTTAAGTGATGCTATGTGGAACCCTGATATTATGATATGGTGTAAGACTCAATTCAGGGTGCTGTCATGTGATGATATATGAAACCATAGAGATGGTTTAATAGCCAATACACCAAAGAGAGGTGTGGCTAAAATAATTAAATAAGATGAATATGTTATAGACATGAAGGATAGGGTTGATGAACCATGTGAATGATAAGGTGGTGATTTTAATGAATAAGGATCTAAGAGACAAAATGATACCTAGATCCTTGTACAACCATCTCTATACATGAGTAATAACCTATACACCTTATAATGATGAGGACATGCAACTTTTAGGAATGATGTATGTTATACTAAATAATGATGTGGAGAACATCCTAAGAGTTAAAATACCTAAAATAGTTGATAATGGTTTATCTTATATCAACAATGTCTATCAATTGGATAAGTCCATATCATTAAAGACAATTGGACAATTCTAATGTGTGACCCATGCACCATATTATGAAAGTAACAAGTTAGTGGATAAAGTATTAAGAGGGAAATACCTTAATACAAAGTTAGTTTATTAACTTAAGAATATGGAAATGAAAAGAAAGTGATTGTCACGGAACCGGAATCCCAGTCCCATGAACCAAACGTATACCAAAGGTGAAATGCAGAAGCGTAAAGCTTAGCACACATGAACAGATAACAAGATAAATGCACCAACATAATCTCAACAATCAACAAGATATATTAAGAAACATCATTATATTACATGATTTCAATTACATGTTCAAGAGTCACTTTATACAAGTCTGCTCATGTATACTATATCTGGATCTTACAACAAGTACACCTAGCATAGCTCACCAAGCCCTTCATCCTTCTAGCCATCTCTGAACCTAAAAACAACATACGAGAAATGGGTCAACACACGAGGTGTTGAGTATGGGGCCGAAAGATACACATATATATAAGCTTTGCATAATTTTGAAAATATTTCAAGACTAAATGAACAAGAATAAACATGTTAATTGTTTAACAAATATGAAACCATATTTTATGTCATTTCACTCCATTATACCAACAATATCAAACATGTTTAAGGCCTTTGACCATCTTCCCGTCGGAAGGGTCCGTAAGGGTGCTCAAGCTTAACTACCCTTTTATACGAGAGGGACCTCAAGGTCGTAACCAAGAGCCCTTTATCAACAATATTATAATGGAGTTCCATATATATATGTGTTCAAGTTATAAAACAGACGAAGCAGACATCGAGTATGACATATCAATACTACATGGCAATATTTGAGAAAATAGACAAACAAGCATATAATATATGTCTTTTCAAGCAAGAAAGCGGTATTCATATAACTAGATAAGGCCCATACCTGATTCAGAGATTCATAACCTAACATTCTTCACCATCTAGCCTTATGCCAAACATGATTAAGAACAAGATTACATATATGCATTAGATTCTCATCATTAACCATGATTATCTTCATTTTAGGGTTTTGGCCAAGATGGGTTCCAAGTTTCTTATTGGTTCATTAGGTGATCTTATACTGATTTAGAGGGCATCATGATGGTGTGGGTCGAGTTTCATGTCATTATGACGTTCCATTCATTATATATGACCATTTTAGGGTTTAAGGCACTTACATGCACATTATAGGAATATAGACTCATAATAGAGTAATCAAGGTCAAAGATTATCAAGACATGAGATTCTGACAAGATGCAAGATTAGCTCAACAAGATATAGATACATGAATCGTATTCGAGAAATATAGTAACTTTGATCAAGATCATACATTAAAGTCCAAGGACAGTCACATAGTGCAAAAGGGAGTAACTCTTAAGCAATAAGGGTGATAAGGACCCTCCTACAGATCAAGATGTATTAAGGGTTTTGACATTATATTTAGGACCTGGACCCATCCCCAATGTGTAGGTCTCGTCGAGTTGATCGATTTGACATATTGGTTTGCATACTTTGGATAAAGGAACTAGGAGATATCATATTCAAAAGATTGATCATGAAAAGGGGAACTATTCCTTACTTTTAGCTACAATTTCTGTCCCTTGACTGGGCCTTGACCGCCCATGGGTGTTGGGCCTCCGGCCTTACTGGTCCAAGCCCAAGCGGGCGTCTTCCCCCTTCTCACGATCCCCTGTTCTGGGGCTGGAACAGGGGAGCCACTTCCCGCTATCCAATCTGCCATGGTGCCTGAGGTGCGAATAGGAAGGGCGACGTCGAGGCAGCTGGTGGCGTTGGGCGGCGCCGAAGATGAGCCAAAAAGGGTTGCGGGATTCCCTCGGCTCCAGGAGCTTTTCTGGTTGCTGTACCGCCATCATAGAGTCGTGCCATGGTGAGGACGAGGTCTGTCCTTGTGATCACGGCTACTGCACCTGAGCAGCATAAACGTCGAGGGAGCCCAGGGAGAAGGATCCGGAGTGAGGGGTGCACGAAGGGATGAAACGGACTTGAGGTTACTGCTTCGTCCCCCCTGCTAAAGAACAAGAGCAAGGAAGTAGAAGAAAGGGAGAAGGTGGCTGGCGGCTCGAGCAAACAAGGGGGAAAAAAGGAGACAAGGGGGACTAGGGTTAGACCAGATGGGTTTATAAAGCAACACAGAGGGCTAGGGTTTAGGTTCTAGCGAATCTGAGCATCCTTACGTTGTCTGGTTTGGAAAGGAAGGAGGGCAGCGACTCCTTGCCTTAATCTTTCAAGAACTAGAAAGGGGGTGGGGCGCGTAAGGGCACTGAATTGGCTGGGCCCATGGATAGGTCGGCCCAACAAGCAAGCAAGGAAACAAAGCACCTAAAATCAAGGTGAAACAAGCATCTTCAAGCTTTCATAACTCATGCTACAAAGGTCTGATTGGGTTGATTTTTGTGTCCTTGGATTCGTAATTGAATCCACTACATTGGGGTTCGTATTAGAAAGAGAAAAGATCATAGTGTTGAGATTCAAAAATTAAATTCAATAAGGTGACATGATATAGCAAGATGCTTAGTTAAAAGTACAAATTAAAGTTGCACATTGCAAAACTGATCATGGTAGTCACCAAATTGGAGTATCACAACCATCCAATTCTATATTTAAAAAGCAAAATGAATAAGAGACACTTGATGAGAGAGGAGTATAATAGAGGAGAGAGAAAATCGAGGTTGTCACAGTGACACATTCAGTTATGAGAGATATCACATTCTACATTTCATTGTAGACTTATCTTGATGAACCTCTAATCCAATACTCTTGGTTAAGAAACACATGAAATGAGTGATATGCAATTGTTACAATAAAGATGTGATGAACTCAATGTACTTTGATAAATGTTGACCAATATACCTTGAGAATGGGGTAAGCTAATCAATGAGTATAATGTAATTATACCATGACAAGGATGAGAATTGAACTCATGCTTTGAATTGATGATCATTAATGATATATGATAAGAATGGTAATCATAAGAACATACTTATGATGTCTTGGATGCTCCTAGAGGTGTGGAGTAATACGTTAGGGTTGAACTAATCATGTGAGCATGAAACCCTAATTAAAGCATGACGGGAAACCCTAACCCTAATTTTGGGTAAAGGGAATGAAAAGCCCGAATTGATAGATAACCCTAATCCTCATAAAGGATGGTGGTGTTACTAATGTTTCATACGATGTGACAAATGACTTACATGACTGATATCATGTCTATTAACCATGTAGACATCATGAGATGATGAACATAGCCACGTATGAGCTATGATTTTCATATAATTAACATGTTGTATGGCCTTATGTGCCTAATGTTGTTGTTGCTTAGTAAAAGTAACAAAATGTGCATGAACCTTACGAGTTCCATGAATAAGTTTTTGCCTAGTGAAAGGTGGAAAAACATTTAATAGGCTTCGAAAGACATGTGTGATACTTGTGTAACAAGTATTATGCATACCTCGGTCTGAGGACCCGGAGGTAATAGTTACCTAACAAATGGTAACAGTGATAGTGATGAATTGAGGGTATGAATACCCAAAGTTGATAACTATGATAATGATGCTGCTGAGGGAAGTGAACTTTCAAAGAAATGAAATGAGGGACTGTGATCCCAATGTCCTATAAGGACTGAGAAAGTGATTGATGAAAATAGTACATGTTTCCTTATAGCATTTGTCTGAATAAGTTATGTTTGAGAACTTGAATGTTGCTAAAAGAATATGCTAATGTACTTAATTAATTAAGTGAAATCATTTCATGTAGAGCCATGACCATAGATCCATCATCATTAGCAATAGGTGATGGTGAAACGGGTGCTCTGCAAGAAAACCCGAAACGCATATTTTGAATATGTGGGGGTAATGGGTGAATATATCCTGACGTCCTAATGAGGGAATTGATGAAAGGTAAATAACAAACCTCTCAATCCTTCATTACTTGCACCGGGATAGATGTATCATGAATCTCCCGAAGTTTGGGACAGATGCAGTACACATCTCCCAATATTGTTAATGTCGGATCGATGGAGATAAACATGAAATCTCACAATCACGAAGAGAGTACAACACACCACTGTAACTCTAATAGCGAAGTTGCCAATATACTCTGGAAAGCTAAATAGCAGAGACACAAGATGTCATGAATGTAATCTCGCACTGACCGAGATATGGGAGGTCTTGGTAGCCAGCTCTACCATTGACCTTGTATGGTACCGATTTCGACTTCGCAATGGTCAGTTGGAGCATGAGTGGTATACCTCATCTCCTCAGGGCATAAATGTGATTGTAAAATGTAATCATCCGTATAGCATATTTGCTTAAGGATTGAATACGGAAAATTCATTGGCTGATGTTACATTTCTTTTATGCATTTTTAGCTGATAAATGTTATTCATATCTCTTTACATTCATTGCAAGCAGAAGCATGAAATATAAATCTACCGTGAGTAGATACAGTGCTCGAAAGGATATTACTTTACTCTGCTCATTCAACGATTAATATTGTTGTTAATATATAACAACTCCTGCTCAGTTTCATTATAATAAACTGATATAACAATGTTTTGGCAGAGAGTTATATCTCCCGCTGGGGCAATTTACAATTGTCTCACCCCCGTGGGATCCAATGTTTTTAGGTGGACGCAGACGAAGAAGCAGAAACACTATAACAGAGAAAGATCAACAACAGCATCAGGGACAACAGTAATGTCTTGGGTGGAGACACTGTATGTCAAGTTTTAGTTAGTAGTCCTATGTGTCGTCTCTATACTCTCAGGTCCTCGGAGTCAGTAGATAGTGTTTTTATCATCGACTTGAGATTTTGGCATGATGCCTCGAGGTTTTATGCTATCTGTATATAATGTTGAATAGGACAGTTGATGTTGTAATCCTTGAGAAGAGAGGGTACAAGTTATGTACTTTTGAATCATGATGTAAATATTATACTTTGGTTCTTAATGGAAGAGTTTCCTATGTTTGGATCTCTTTGCAAAAAGTTTTAATTTTTAGTGATTTTCAGTAATCCGCTGCAAATGATTCGGTTCCACTTAGTTAATCCTATTTTCACGAGTCGGTCTTTACAATCATGATGCAACACTATGTCCAGGTTACTGAACTGACCAAGGTTTTTTGTTGGATAACTGTAATTGATCCTTGGCTAACAGAAACATCCTTCTCTTATTTTCTAATCTTATATAATATTTATTATTTTTAGGATGATTTTACTTATTTCTTTCTTATGTTCTATATCTCATTGCGGATATATATCTCCTAACACACCTAGCAAGCCTAATGTCTAACAAGCCCTCTTGGCCCATATTCCTAATTTACTTCTTGTTTTCTTTCTTCGAAAGGATTTCTAGAATTTGGTCAATATTAAGGTACTTTTGTGAAGAAACCCATTATATCATTCGTGTTATATATGTAAGTATCCAAATATCAATATTATAACCCTAATGGCGGCGCTAGGGTTTCTGGGGAATGCGGGGGCGATCGTGAGGGCGATCGGGGAGGGGATCCCAAGGGGGGCGGAGATGATCGCGTGTTCGATCCGGGAGAAGGGTCAGGCAATGCTGTGCAGATGAAGGAAACCATTATCGATGACAACGGGGGGAGGTGTACACAGAAATGGGGGAGACGAACGGGGAAACGCAAAGGCGCCATGGCCATGTCAATTCCCGAGATCAACCTCAACTTTACAGTGGCTGGTATGCGGGGGCAAGGAGGGAGCGACAGCATCCGGGAGGATCAGGTGGGCCTGGAGGCGCAAGCGGCGGAGACGAGGCTGGAAGAGACTCGGGTAGCGGCACTGGCGGCTGGTAGGGTAGATGGAGTTTCGTATGCTTGTGTGACAAAAAGGAAAGAAGCAGAAACAGGGAAGACGGACGCCGGAGAACAGACGGGTGTCTTCTTCCTGGACAAGTTGTATGAAGGAAACCTACCGAGGGCAGCGGTTTCTCTAGAAGATATGGAGGGTATCCCGGCTCTGGAGATCGACCCCGACGCGGAGGAAGATCTAGTCAGACCGTGGAGATACACGGTGGTGGTAAGGATGTTAGGGACGGAAATCGGTTATATGACGTTGAGGGACAAGCTTAAACTTTTGTGGAGAATCAAGGGTCGATTTAACATGTTTGAGCTCGAGTATGGACATTTTGTGGTGCAACTATCATGCAAGGAAGACTTCGACGTAGCGCTGGTAGGGGGACCATGGAAGATCTTTGGCTGTAACGTGATCGTGTGGGAATGGTATCCCAGCTTTAAACCGTCGGAGAAATTGCCGGACTACATGGTTACGTGGGTACGAATAAT
The DNA here is from genome assembly GCA_963693085.1 of Alisma plantago-aquatica. NCBI lineage: Eukaryota > Viridiplantae > Streptophyta > Magnoliopsida > Alismatales > Alismataceae > Alisma > Alisma plantago-aquatica. Next base: position 1,910,501,481 of record OY856409.1, on the reverse strand, counting down.
GAATCTCCCGCTGCATCTATACGTTCATACTATGTTCGAGTATCTGGGAATGGCCCTGGGTTGCTTGATGAAAGTAGACGTCCACACAGAAAACAGGTCGCGCAGCCGATTCGCAAGACTTGCGGTAGAAATCGACACATCCAAGGACCTGGCGCCCTCTATTCTGATCAACGGAGTCGAGTATGAGGTAGTTTACGAGGGTCTACCATGGGCATGTGCGAGCTGTGGCAAAGAAGGTCACACATCCAAGAATTGCAAGGAGTCCAGTGTGCAGGAGGGGACGTTGGACGGCAATGGCGAAAAGCACCCGCAGACTGAACAAGTCACCACAGCGGCTGAGATAGCAAACGAATGGCAACAACAGAGATCGAAGAAGACGCAAAGGAAAAGACAGAGTATGAAGGAGAAGACCTCTACTGAACATACCACAGCAGGGAGAAACCAATTCGAGGGATTACAGCAGGAAGAAATAGGAGGAAACGAGGGGGAGGCCAGTGAGGAAACTAACAGGATGACCGGCACTAAAACAACAGATACATCGAGGAAAATGTGGCGAAAGAAGAAAGTGACGAACGGAGATGGTAGACCGACGAACGAAGAAGGCATCCTTAAAGATGTGACCAATACTCATAAGGCAGTGAATGCTACATACGGGAAAAATCAGAGTGACAAACAGAAATCGAAGGACATGCATAGAGTCGTGAACCCGGAGGTCGACCAGGTGATAATGGTAGAGGAGGACGAGGAGAATGTAGTTACGGAAATCGCTATGGAAGAAACCAGAGACCAACCACCTGAAAGGGAAGTTACAGTAACCTCTCGACTAAAGAAGAAGAAGAATAAGAACGGAGAACGTGAAAAAGAAAAACCCCTTCTAACCCGGAAAGCCAGCCTAAGTAATGGGTATCAAATGAAGAGAAAGGGGAAGACGAAGACCCCTGACCCTACCCCAAGAAGAAGGAGCAGCAGAATTATTCGAATGGAGGCCTGCGAAGAGAACAGTCCAGTTCAGGATGTCCCTACCGTTTGTCGGGTTATAACAGATGAGGAACATCCGACTGTTTTGGTAGATGTTTCAGAAGGCAAGAACCGCGCGGAGGAGTGTTAGGTGTCGACCCTGTCACCCTTCCCTATCACACTCTCACTCAAGTTGATGCGTATCTTTTGTTGGAATGTTCGTGGAATTGGAAACAAGGATCGTTGCGCGATGGTTTCAAATTATATAAGGCAGTACAAACCAGATGTAATGGCGCTTCTAGAACCTCGAATCAGTGGTGGAAAAGCTTTAAACACTATCAAGAAGCTTGGCTTCAATTGCTCCTTCAGAGTAGAAGCCCGGGGTTATTCTGGTGGTATATGGATATGTTGGAAGGGTAGAGAGGACTTCGTCCAGATCATTTGCAGCCATAGACAATTTGTAACATGTAGGCTGGAGAACAAGGTCGTAGTTATGTTTGTATATGCTAACCCTCATAAAACAGTAAGGAACCTGCTGTGGAAACACATCACTGATACTAGTGAGAGTATTGACGGCCCTTGGATAGTCATGGGGGATTTCAACACTACTCTGACTCCGGCGGAGAAATCGGGCAGCAACCACTATGACTATGCTGAAGCAAGGATCTTCAAGGAGACCATTATGGAGGCAGGACTCTCGGATATCGGCTTCAATGGACCTCGATATACTTACAAACACGGACGTTTACAGGAGAGATTGGACCGAGTGCTCGTGAATGCAGAGTTCATCCGAGATTATCCATGGTGGTTCGTCGAACACCTACCGAGAGTCTCTTCCGATCACTGTCCTCTTTTGCTCATACCGCGCCGGAGGGAGACGAGGATGAAACGATTTGTCACAAAAGCATCCTGGTCTGCTAACGACGCGTTCCGAATGCTGGTTAAAGAGAAATGGGCGAACTCCCGAGGTTTTTACGAGAACCTCCAGAATGCTAGGCAAGACCTGCTAAAGCTTGACGAACAAGAGAGAAAAAGCCAGTACAAAGAGAAACAAAGGCTGCAACGCAATATAGCTGCACTACAGCTTTTAATAGCTGAACAATATGATCCTATTTCTGACGAATTGTGTGTTAATATGCAGGCTGATCTCCAAATCCTTGTTAACAAGGAGGAGGAGGATTGGAAACAGAAGGCTCATATCCATTGGCTCCAGAATGGTGATAACAATACCAGATTCTACCAGGCTTGGGTGAATCAAAGAAGGAGGCAGAACAACATTTCTACGCTCAAGAATGGCGAAGGTACTTGGGTTTCTAATGAGGCAGAGGTAATGGAGATGGTGGTTCATCATTTTGAGAACATTCTGTCTGAACCTACACGGGCGAGCTGTTTGAATTTTGCGAATATTCCGGGGAGATTCCAGCCGTTGACAAGGAGTGAGGTGGAATCTTTAGCAAAGGCACCAACTGAAGAGGAGGTTGATGACACTGTGAAGCGGATGAAACCTTTCAAGGCAGCCGGTCCAGACGGGGTCACGGTGGAATTCCTGCAAGATAACTGGGAGGTAGTGGGTAGTTCAGTCACATCCACGGTTAAAAATCTAATAGCTGGTGGTAAACCAGAAGCAGGTCTTTGTGATGCCACGATAGTTCTGATTCCCAAGGTTGCAAAGCCAGAGAAATGTGAGCAATTGAGGCCCATCTCGCTGAACAATATTGTTCTTAAGATAGCATCCAAGCTTGTGGTCGAGAGATTGAAACAGTTCATACCTTCATGGATTTCTATGGAGCAGAGTAGCTTTGTTCCGGGAAGGAGAATCACGGATAACATTGCATTGGTCCAGGAAATCATCCATGGCATGCGGAATCCAAGGGGTGCGAAGACGATGGCTATCAAAATTGACTTATCCAAAGCTTACGATAGGATGTCTTGGAGTTTCATTGAGGATACTATGCTAAAGGCGGGGATCCCAGTTAACATCCGAAAATTCATCATGTACTCTATTACAGAGGGTTCGTCGACCATTGTCTGGAATGGCAAACAAACCAGGGAGTTCCAGGCAAGTCGTGGATTACGGCAAGGGGATCCGTTGTCCCCTTATTTGTTCGTCCTATGTCTTGAACGCTTGTCCCAACTGATTCAGGAGAAGGTCGCTGATGGGAGATGGAAGCCTATTAAACTGGGCCATACTGGATTGGCTGTTGCTCACGTTTGTTTTGCGGATGATCTCATTCTCTTCGCTCAGGCGAACCTTGCACAGATACGAACAATCAAGCAATGTTTCAAGGACTTCGGGGATGTATCGGGGCAGATAATATCAGCTGAAAAATCTCACATTTTCTTCTCAAGGAGTGTTCCCAGAGATGTTCAAAGGTCCATTACGACGCTGAGCAAGTTTGTTGCTACTGGAAACCTGGGCAAGTATCTTGGAGTCCCAATTCTGCATTCCAAAGTCAACAAACAGACGTACTCGGAGGTTCTTGATAAAGTGGAGGGGAAGGTCCAGGCCTGGGCTTCTAAGATGTTGTCATTGGCAGGGAGAGTCTGTTTGGCGAAGGCTACTCTAACCGCCATTCCTACCTACACGATGCAGACCGCAGTGCTTCCTCTTAGTCTGTGCGATCGTATAGATGGCACTATCAGGAGGTTCATTTGGGGAGGTAGTCATAAGACGAGACCTGTTTCTCTGGTGGCATGGAATAAGGTCACGAGTGATACATCCAATGGGGGTTTGGGTATCATGTCTATGAGGGAATGGAATGAGGCTTTACTCATGAAGAATGCCTGGGAGGTTGCTATCGGGAGGGAATCTATTTGGTGCAAGGCTGTAAAAGCTCGCTTCAACTCTGCTGTTGAGGGAAAGAAGAGCTCGACCTCTAAACTAGGTCAGGTGACGATGAAGGGGAAGCAATTTATCATGAATAACTCTGTCATGATCCCGGTGGGTGGAGGAATGATCAATGTTTGGAATGATGTCTGGGTGGATGAGGGTGTCATTCTAAAAAACCGGTGTAAACATAATGTTCCCGACGAATTACAGGATTTAACGGTCAGCAGCCTGGTGTTGGATACGGGTGAATGGGATAAAGATTTTTTGGACTTTTGGTTTGATGAAGCCACTGTTAATTTGATTATGGCAGCAGCTGTCCCGGACATTACTGAGCCGCGAGATTATAGGGCATGGATTCACACGGCGAATGGAAACTTCTCAACAAAATCGGCATATCGAATTTTAAGGGAAGGGAAGGAACGGATCTGCCCGGGCAATTGGGAGTCGGTTTGGAAGTTGAAGGTCCCAGCCAGGGTTCGTATGTTTGCCTGGTTGGTCACTCATGGAGCCCTCCTAACTAATGGCCGTAGGATGGCAAGGCATATGACTACTGATGGCATGTGTCCCAGATGCAAGAAGTCGGAGGAGTCCGTGCTCCACGCACTAAGAGACTGTGAGAAAGTTGAGGTGCTATGGAACCAATTTATCCGGAGTAGCAACAGGATAGAGTTCTTCGGCCCGAACACTATTGAACAATGGGTGCAGAAAGCCTATGGAATTACAACTCTATCGAAGGAGGAATTTTGGACCATCTGCTGTTACGTTTGGGGATTCAGGAATGCTGAAGTCTTTGAGGGCGAGGTGAGCCCAACAGACCATCAAGTTAGAGCGGTTCAGAAGGCCATTTCGGTCACTTCAACGGCGTGGACAAAACAAAGCACTAGTCATTGCCTGAGTAGACATAACAAATGGAGGAAACCGGAGTCGGGAAGGGTGAAGTTGAATGTCGACGCAGCTGTTAAAGGAGATAGAGCAGCGATTGCAGTGGTGGTTAGAGATGAGCAAGGAGGATGGCTTGGGGGATGGTCGAAGAAGATAACAGCGACGTCAGTCACTACAGCGGAGCTAGCTGGGGTCGCCTTTGCCCTGGAGTTGGCCCGAGAGAACAGATGGATCAATTGCTCTGTGGAAACGGACTGCAAACTGGCGATGCAGTTATGTGGGGAGGATGTCAGTCGATACCCTAGGTATGCGTACTGGATGAGAAGAGTGAAGAAGATGATGACAGAGACTGTGAGAATTGATCACGTGAGTCGCGAATGCAATGAAGTTGCAGATACTATGGCTAAACGTCAACTACGCTGCGCATTACCAGACCAAGCTTTTAATGAGCCACCAAGCTGGATTCGAAGCCTTGTACTTAAAGAATGTATGTCGAATAATTTGGAGGCAGGCCTGCCAAGTAGCCAACCGAATTTGATTAGGGACAACTCTATGTATGTCATTATTTGATTTATAAAGGTTTTATTCCTTAAAAAAAAAAAATATTATAACCCAGGCCACCACTTTTGTTCACACATGTATATCTCCTTTAGACTACTTACCTTTGATTCTTATTTTTGTGTACTTGTAAAATCTCACTTTAGTTATTAGTGATCTAAGTTATATACTAGACTTTTTTTATAGAAGCCAGGTGATTCTTTTATTCATCATGCTCATCTCTTGCATGTAAATTTGGGGTGAACTTACAAACTAACTCTATGATTTCAGTAGTAAATATGGTAGTACTACTACCATTACATACCTCATCCATAAACATCTCCAGCACCCAACTAGGGGGCTGAGTATAGTGGATGGTGCCATGTTTGTTTTTTAAACAGAACTTGGAAAGGGAATCAACCAATTGATTTCCTTCTCTTCTACAATATTTGATGGTCACCAAATCTAAAATAGATTGTTGTATCTCCCAAATGACATTGGCATAGCGAGCATTTATCTTGTGATCTTATTCAATCATCTTGACCGCCTATAAACAATCTGTTTCAATATCGACGTTGCTCAGGTTGCATGTCTTGGCCAAACGAGCAACTAAGTTAATGGATTTGAGTTCCTCCTGTAGGGTACAATCGACTGTAATGGATTGACCTAGGACTCCTCTCCATTTTCTCGTATGATCTCTAATAGTAACAACTACAACACCTTTTCTCTTTTTGAATGAGGCATCTGTGTTGATTTTCATACCGTTCCTCTTCGGAGGGGAACAAGAACACACAATATTACTCGATTGTTCAGTCTCAGTCAGTTGTCAGGCTTCACTACTCAGATTAACTTCCTTCTCAATCAAATACACTTGATGTTTAGTTATTAAATTGATCTCTTAAAAAAGGAATCAATTACGTTGATTCCAAATACTCGAACAAGTAATCATAAAACGTATGCGGTGTTCCTTATTGAACTTAAGATTCAGGTTTAGCCACACCTCCCAGTTGGTCTCACTCTAGAAATCCAACAGACTTGGTAATGAGGGTAGCACCGCCTTCCAGACTGGTTTAGATTGGGGGCAATCTCGGATAGCATGCATGTTCGTTTCCTCCTCCTGGTTACACCTGGTACAGGTGGTGGTCGAAGTCATATGCCGCTTAGCCCTCTTCACATTGGTTAGAATAACATTATTACTAGCTAGACACATAAACATCTTAACCCTTGCATCCACTTTAGCTTCCCAGACTAAGGACCACTATCCTTGCCTTTGAACTTCTTTCTTGTAGCAGATGATCGAGTAAGAAGATTTGGTAGAGAACTGTCCATTGGCATTGAGCCTCCATACTCTAATGTCATTCACATTCTGCTGGATATGAATCTAGATCTTCTGAATTTGAATGATGATATGTGTGGGGCACCAGTGTCTTAGGAACTCTAAGTCCCATTGCATATCTAGATTAAACATGCTACTTACTTTTAGATCCCTAAGTTCCTCTGGGATCAGTTGTAGTGCCATATCCTTTATCAAGGATCCATTGGGTAACCAACAATCTTCCCACACATTAATCGACTCTCCGCTTAGCAACATCATATAGGAGTTGTCTTCTATAAAAGGTTTCGAATGTACTACAAATTTCTCCAGTCTCGTCAGATTGTGGCAGTTGTTTCTATCTTTACTTGCTACATTATCTGCCATAGTTGTGCACCATATCATCAGTCATTTATTGAGAACATCCCAACTATTCTTCATAAGTAAAGCATTGTTCCAATCGCACATATTTTTCAGGCCAAGACCTCCATATTTTTTTACTGGTGATCCTATCCCAGGCCAGAAGGTGTACCCCTTTCCTATAGCCTCCTTCACTCCAAATGAAGTTTCAGACAGTACTGTCAATTCTATCACATAGATGAAGTAGGAGCTTAGCTGTCTGCATAATATAAGTCAAAATAGTTGTTAAGGTACTCTTCACTAAGCAAACACTTCCTACAAGCGAGAGAGTCCTAGAAGCCCAAGAGTTAATTCTATTAGAGACTCTCTCTAGCACTTCACTGTAAGTAGCTTTCGTGACTCTAGAGTGTATGATGGGGACTCCCAAGTACTTACCCAAGTTCTCAGTTCTCTCTATGCAACTCAGTCTGCAAATTCTATCAGCCTTTGTTCTTTGCACACTCTTGGAGAAGAAAACCCACATTTTTTCCATGGAAATAGCTTGCCCCGAAGCCTTTTCAAACTCTTTAAAACATCTCAGTATTGTGGACATATTCTTCTTATCGTCTTTAGAAAACACAACAATGTCGTCTGTAAAGCACAAGTAGGCAATGTGCGGACCTCCTCTTCCCATCTAGACTGGTTGCCACTCACACTTATGGACACACTCCTGGATCATCTGGCTTAGTCTCTCCAAGAACAACACAAATAGATATGGGCTGAGAGGATCTCCTTGCCTGAGACCTCAAGCAGGTTTAAAGGGGGTTGAAGATCTCCCATTCCAGGCTATGGTAGCCAAACCACTAGATATAGAAGACATGATGAAATTGATGATGTTTACCAACATTCCAGTTTGCTCAAGTGTATCTCTGATGAAGTTCCAATCCATTCTGTCGTATGCCTTTGAAAGATCGATCTTTATGGCCATGGTCTTAGCTGCCTTTTTCCTTTCCATAGCATGGATGATTTCCTAGACAACCACAGTATTGTCTGTTATCCTACGGCCTAGTATGAAAGCACTCTGAGCAGAACTCACCCATCATGAGATCCATGGTTTTAGTCTTTCAACAATCACCTTAGACATCATCTTGAGGATTGAATTGCAGAAAAAATGGGTCTAAAGTGGCTACTGACCTCTAGTCTAGAGCATTTTGGGATCAGAACGATCGTGGAATCACATGTGTTGTTCACCAGTGACCCTCCACCTAGAATGAAGTTGATATATATTATTACAGAAGTTCTCAAAATGGACCAGTTGGTTCTCAAGAACTGGTATGAGACTCCGTCTAGACCAGCCACTTTGAACGGATCTAGAGACTTCACAAGTTGGTCAATCTTAGCGTCACTTACTTCTGATATCAGTGTTTGGAACTGGGTTGTTGTCATTGGTTTGAAGGAAGCAGGTGTACTACTAATAGCAGAGGGATCAATGCTACTCGGTGAGGTGAACAGATTGATAAAGTGTTCACTTACCATTTTGAATATCTCTTCCAAGTAAAATTCCATGCTACCATCAGGACATTTGATAGAGTTAAAAGTATTGTTCCTTCTTCGTTGGTTGATAAATGTCTGGTAAATTTTGGTTTTATTATCACCGTCTCTTAGACAGTTAACATGGCACCTGTGCTTCCAGTCCTCCTCTTCCTTATGAAGAATGGAATTCAGCTCAAACTGCATGTCTGAACACATTCAGTCAGAAATACTGTCATAACCATCAGCCAGGGAAGATTGTAACATATCATTGTTACGAAGAAGACGATCTTTGTTAGCTATGCGATCTTTCTGCAACTTATTATCCCAGCACTCCGGGTTTTTTATGGATTTTTCAAGAGACTCATTAAATGGTAGAGAGTTATCCCAGACCGCTTTTAGACATTCAGCAAAGGAAGCTTCACAACTCCAGGAGGCTTTGGTGATGAAACATTTCGGTTGTCTGGCCTGGGTTTGCCTTCTTATCAGTATTGGGTAGTGGTCTGACTCTACTTTGGGCAAGTGAGTCACCGTGGTGCCTAGGTACAAATCTAGGAACTCTAGATTTACGACCGCCCTATCGAGTTGGCTTTATTTCAATCCCTGCCGATAGGTAAAACGCTACCCTGAGAAACAAAGATTAGAGAGTCCGACTTCAAAAAGAGTATCAACAAACAATACAGAGTCTCGGTTGTTGGTATGTATGCCCTGATAGCCAATCATGGAATGATTGGTGGGATACATTAAGATTGATTTGATAAACATCAAAGGTAAGCTTCCAATTCTTTATGGTTCAGTCATATGAGATAATGATAGAACATATTGAATGTCTAGAGAATGACAATACTCAATGACGTATGCCTTCAGGTTCAGGACCTAAACGATGAGATCATATGGATGCTAAGAGTTTGTACATTCTTATTATGTCCCTAGTCAGATGTCATTGTGGAAGGTAGATTGACAACAATGACACACAAGACTAGATTGTGGTGTTGGTTGATGACAGAATCTCATTAGTCATGATATGGAGATATCAAACAAAACACATAGGTACTTGTTTGAGAACAAGTGTACCGGACATACCCACCGTGAGTTTGACACATGGAACTATGACATGGTAGTCACAGTCAGTTCTCACAGTGATGGTTGTGAGTGTGATTCTTTGATCTGAAATCACTACACTCAGCACATGTCGTTGGGTACACTTTGACATCATCAAACGCAATCCTGAAACATGGGTTGTTATAAAGGTGATGATTGGGTGGCTTTGACACATGGGACTTTTGAGGGATGAGTGATAGATATGGGATTTGTACCTCCTGAGGGAGTTTGATATCCATGGCCACTTGATGAGTAGGATTGAGATAGGAATGTGCATGCATGTGTGAAACAGTATGTGATATTGATGTCATACATATCTCCTCCAATCTACTCTGAGAACAAGAAAGTGAATGAACGTTGATAGGATGATTGTTCCATGCCTTGAGTTCATTCGGGATATCATTGATAAAGGAATTATACATTCGCTGTAACACCATTCATAGATTGTAGGATTGAAAGTTTTTCTCCAACTTTCTATTTCACTTGGGTAGCACTGATGTGTGACTAGGCACTGCTCTTTTCTTGTGAAGTCATAAGTGTTATGGACTTTCACTGCCAACGTGAAATGGACCTGTAGGGTCACACACATAGGATTTAACCTGGAAGAGGAGTTTATCCACAAATGATGTTTAGATTCATTACTAAAGGAGTTTAGTAGTTCAATTAATTGATAGCTCAAAATGATAGTATTCAAGGTGTTGGATCGATTGATTAGAGTATCAGATTGATTGAAATTGCAATTGACTGATTTTGTACAGTCTGCACTTCCAACTGATTGGCTCATGGGATGAACCGATTGGCTCAGGTTGCTGAACCGATCAGCTCATGTGATGAACTGATTGGCTCAAGACAGGCTGAGACGACATGTTCAAGGGTTGAACCGATCAGCTCAACTGGTCTAACTGAGATCGTTTGGAAAGTGAGAAGACTATTTTACAAATACAATTTGTCTCACTTGTATAAATTCAATTTGGACAAGGATTAATATTTGATTAATCAGAATAAAATATGAAAGTCAATTTGAGTTGGACCAGGACCATGAATCGATTGACTATGAAATGAACCGATCGACTCAGGTGTCCCAAATGATTAGTTCAGGTGTAAACCGATCGGTTGAGGTCACCAAATGACCATTTCAGGGTTGAAACAATTGGTTCAGCTGCCGCAGTTGGTTGTTTTGTGGAAAATCTCGAACCCTTCCACTCGTGCATTAATCCTGCATTGCCATGGGTAGAGAACCCTGTCCTATGACCCTCTTATATATTGGGGTAGTGGGGGCTTCTCAGGAACACAACTCAGTGCACTAGTTGATATGTAAAGTTGTCGTTCTCTTCAGTTTTGGTAACCGAGAGAGAGCTCGAGTAAGTTCTACCCGATAAGGGAGGCACAACAAGGGAAAGACAACTGTAGAAAGCGACTGGTGGAAGGAGAGTGTGTCGGTGACTAGTACGCCGATAGGAGGGTGCGACTCCTTCCGATTCCTTGTAGGGCAAGGAGATCGGAGTTCTAGGTGGTCTGTGTGGACTACTTCAGAGGAGGGAGACTTCTACCGCTCGGAGGACATTTATCAATCCCGAAAGTCCCGGTGAGTCCAGGAGCTGACAGTCTCGGTGAGACTAGGAGCTGCACAGACACCGTCCAAGACCAGAGGTGAAGACCGTGCAAGCCGTGAGGTAAAGTCGCCAAGCAAGCCTTAGGACAAGGTATGCCTCTACAAACCATCCTTCCTACTGTATAGACGTTGATGTGTTTCCTTTGTTCTGGGCTTGGGAGAAGAAATTTTTGTTTCCACTACCTTCTATGTCTCCCCTAAAACCCAACATTGGTGACCCGTAGAGTCATATCTGCTTCTTTCACCTAGTGAGGTTGTGGTGTTAAAATCACCTGCCAAGATCCATGGCTTGTGGACTCTGTTGCCCATATCCTGTATATAGTTCCATAGAAACTATCTCACTTGGAAACGAGGGTGGGCGTAGACAAAGGTGACAAGAAAAAAATTATTCACTCTGCTTGTGATAAACTGGCAATGGGTCTCCATGATCTCCACTTGGCATCTGGAAGCGTTCTAGCATATCCAAATACCACCTGAGAAACCATGCGCCTCAGATTTGTGGGAGTTGGAGAAACCCTGTCGTTTAAATGTCCTAACAACCTTCTCACCACTAATCCTAGGCTCAAGAATGATGGTAATAGAGGGTTTAAAGAGAGATATGTACTCTTTAAGGACTCTACTAGTTTCCAACTTGCCAATTCCTCAAACAATCCAGCAGAGGATATAACCATTAAGACTGGCAGAATGGTCAGAAGGGTCGACTTCTTCTGTCGAAGGGTTTTCCTTGTTGGAAATATCTTTTAACACTTTTAATATTTCCTCTATCGTAGAGTTGTTCTGGAACCTTAGACTCCTCCTCCAGTCTGAGATAGGTGTTGGCTTGCCCAATCTTTTCATTTTTGTTCTACTTCCCTTAAAGCTCTTACTAGTTGAGTTGGAGTTGTCAGTGTTCCGCTTCATAGAGTGCCTACATTTATTCGGGATAGTAGTAGTTTTAGTCACCACAACATTGTTCGAAATCGGTTGGACTATATTACCTTCTCCACCTTGAATAACTTCATTGATACCCGAATCTGCCATGGTATGTTCTTCTGGGGTACTGGCTCCACTGGTCATCCCTTCATTATTGTTCGATGTAGTCTGCTTGTTAGATATGTCTTCTAAGGCAATCCTTTTCTGAATACTATTTTGAGATTCTGAGTAGCTTTCTTCTTCTTCCACACTTTGGGTGTGCTATAGGTATTGAGACGATTCGCTTGTGCCTGGCCCACTATTTTGCTAGAGGTACTTTGTTCGGCTTTGACTTCTCCATCCAACAAATCTGCAAATATGTTCCTCGGCCTCACTGGCTGGTCTTGCGGCTTTTCTTGTTTATGATTTTTTTCTCTGGCAAGAACTCCTGCTCTTCTATGTCTACCATTCACCGTCCTCGCAGCGTCGATTATCTCCCATGTGGTAATGTGGTTTCTCATGAGTTGTTTTCTACTCTTTAGATGATTCAGCTCTGTATTCTCCATGTCTGTGTGCTTCTGGTTTGTAGTTGTCACATTCATTGGGAAAGCCTTCATACTCGATTAGATAATCATATCCATTAATCTCAATAGAGGGGATCATCTCCGAGGATGTATCTACTTCAATAGACAACCGGGCGAATTTGCTTCTTGTTCGATTTGTTGTGTGTTCGTCCACCTTCACCAGCCTACCAAACGTGTTGTCGATACATTCGAACATGGTGTTAATGTATAAGTGCATGGGAAGGTTTAGTATTCTAACCCAACATAAAATGAATGTAGGCATCTCATGAGAAGGCACAAAGGAAGGATACCAGTTCCATACAAGAAGGTTGCATCTGAAGATCATCCACAGGCCTCCCGTCATGGCCGACTCATAGTCCCTTTTACACTATAGTTGGACTACAAAGTGATTGAGATCAAGTTCAAAGATATTAAAGCAACCTACAAGACTCCATATAGCTTTTAGCCTGTCTCTCAAAGTCATGAATCCAATCTCTGTGCCAATGGCCTTCACCACCACAGTGGACCGCCATGGGCGAGTCAGGTTATCTTCCGCTTCAGGGATAATCGTAATAGATAACTTACCTTACTCCTTTGTTATAGAGACCACCGATGGGTCTAGGTTTTCTTTGAAAAGCTTGTCTAGGAAGAAGACATGTGGTTCTTTGCTCCCATCTCTCCCCTATCCTTGCGCGGATGTCTCACTGTAGGTCGTGTACGCTTGAGTTTTCCTTTTCCCCCACACCGACGTTTGTTGTTTATTAAGCATTTTCTCTACCCTTGTAGGGTTTGTTCCATTTGGTTGGTATGCCTTCTCGTTATGACCTAGATCACCTTCATTAAATGAAGATGTTTTTGCTATGCCTCTAAGGCCGGTGAACTGGAATTCCAAACCTGCATGGGAGATAAACATGTTGATGGATCACCCATGGTCCGTTGCATCCACGCCTTATTTGTTGCGGATCTGGCCACCAAACTTCTAGATCTTCTATTATCAAGGCTCGATGAATCTCCTCTGTGGTTTCCAACCCCACTTGGCTCCTTGGAACCATCCTCATCGTATCTTCCAACATTCCCCCCATGGTCGCCCGCCGCCGCTCCCCCCTCTCTACGTCCATTAGCCTGGTTCTCGATCTTCAATCTGCATTAATATATGTACTTGTTGATTTTCTTTTGAGGCCAATGTGGTGGATACTATCAATGGAAACATGATTGACTCAATCATTTCATCCCTATTTGCATGTCAACTGTTGTCCATTTTAAGGGACTCGTTTCATTTTACGGTTTGGCTGAATTAGTTGATATGATTGGAAAATATTTTTGATCCTCTAGAGATTGGATTAGATGATAATGAATGGAACATTGCTCTATTTTTGACACATGATCCTTGTCCTGACTAGTTGATGTATGCATAATATTTTGATGCTACAATTTGTTGATCCTGCAATAAAGATCCATGTCCATATATTGATCTTTTGGAGGCTCCCTTGAAGTTGTTATCCCTTTCCTAGTACAAGATATCTACATGAGGATCTTTGGAAGTTGTAATTTGTTGTTTTCTTCATCAATCATCACCCATTTGAAACAACTTTTAAATGGATCTATACTGCATTTGCAAGGCAAGTTTGGAGTGGGATGTCACCCCATACCTGGTTGGCAAACATGCATTGCATCAATACATGATGGTATGCTACATGTCATTGGAATCATTGCATGATAGGTATACATAGAATGTCATAACATGTAAATGACTCATTTTGTGTTGGCCTTTTTGTGTTCATTCATTTTTTCTTCTTTATGAGTTTGTTTTTTCATTTTTATGTTTTACATACTTATCAATGGATTGTGTAGATGGTTGGACCCTTGCAAATTTGTTGTATTTCATCATTGATGACATGATTCAGAATTTACGTTGTCAAACTTTTCTAGGAAGGATAGTTTACCTATACAAATTTATTAAACCTTGGTCGTGGGACTGATTTGTCCTTCTTTTTTGTAAAATTTCTTAGCATGTGTTTTTCTTTGAGAGACCCACAAGTATTGACTTTTAGTCTCCAAATTTGTGAGTTTCTTATGAAAACATATTGATAGAGATCTCTTTAATATGTGTTCATAGGTGGAACTCGTGTTAATGATATTCTAATAGAGTCTGATCCTTCATCAAAAACTAGTTATTTTCCAACTATTGAAAAGGAAGGTCATCCATCTCATTCCTACAAGGTACGTTTGATATCCACCACAACAGAAATGGCTTATAAAGTCACTTTTCAAGGTGTCGGTTGTATACAAAAACTGACACATAAACCCTACTGTGTCGGTTTGGAACAGAAACCGACATCCAATCCGTGAAGGTCGACCAGACACGGGTACCACTTTTATTAAGTGTCGGTTAATTAATAAAAAACCGACACCTAAAATCAACCGCCAAACCCAAAATTCCAGTGAAAAAATTGGCTCCAATATTATACATATTGCGTCGGTTCGTAAATAAATAACCGACGACTAAAGGGTATTCGTGAGATAGGAATAGTTGTCGGTTGTCGTTTAATCAAAAACCGACGACTATAATCTAGTATAGTTGTCGGTTTGTGGCAAAGAACCGACACTGTTGGTTTAGTTGTCGGTTTTTTAAAGAACCGACACGTATTTTCAACTTAATAGCTCACCCTGCCCGAACGATTCTTCCCATTTCCCTATTTCGTTCCCGGTTTCCCTAGCTCCGGCGATTTCCCTTGCTTCCTGCCGCCGCCACCGCCGCTCCTTCCTCCGTGCTCGCCGCTCGTCGCCTTCGAGTGAGAAGCAGTCGGCCTCCCTCTCCGCCTACCCACCGGCCTCCCTCTCCGCCTGCCGGCCTCTCCTCCGCCGTCGGCCTCTTCTCCGCCCGCCGGCCTCTTCTCCGCCCGCCGGCCTCTTCTCTGCCGTCGCCGGTAGCAGCTAGGTCTCCTAGGCTCTCCGCCCTCTCCGCCGCTCCTCTCTTCACCGCCGGAAGCTGCTAGGACTTTGCCTCGGCCGCTGCTCCTCTTCCCTCAAGGTGCCCGCCCTGCCTTCTTCTTCCTCTGCTCGTCTTCCCTCAAGGTGCCGCCCTGCTACGGGGCATTTTTTTTAAATTTATTTACTTCTTATGAGAATCAGTTTTAATTAGGGCTCATACACATATTGATGTCTAACACCTAAATGAATATCTAGTTAGTGTATTTTCCTAGCATCGTGAAAGATTCTCAATCGTGTGTATCCAATGGGATTCTTATATATATTCAGATCTTAATGTTATAAATGGAAGACTCGAATGTTATAAAATCCAATCAAAGTAGGTAGAAACAACTTATATATATTCAGATCTTAATAATTCCATGAAGTGCACATTATCTTACTCAGGAAAAGTATGTGTATAATGTAGGATTAGTTCCATATAATGGTTCTATTTTAGTAAGCACCTAGAAACCCGTCCAAGATTTACTCATTAGGAGAATTTCCTCGTTTGTTCTCTAAGTACATTTGTAGACTTCTTTTCAAGCTATCATGTCTACCACAATAAAGTTGGTTATGACAAGCAATAAAAGGTTAACTGATGTTATACAACTTTTTCTGAAAATATATAACATCGTTATATGTACTTACACTTTGTTAATACTAATATTGTGCAGTCTTTGTCCACCCATAACAGTCAATATGAACTGGGCCTCTATGTCAATGTTAACGTTCCCTATTGAAGAACAATTGGACATCATCCTAGATGATCGTTCCTTAAACCAATTGGTCATACCCAAACATTGGCGTTTTCTAAAAGGAAGACACTACATGCCTGGTAAAGTGACCCTAACTTTTGGTAATTATTCACATGTTATCGAGGTTGAGTATGATTTGGCGGGAAATCTTGTATCAAAATCCGGGTGGCGTGATTGTATTGGAGAGCTGCATGTGGTCCGTTGGAACAGGCTTTTTCTCCGTCCAGTTGGCGATAATTCCATCAAAGTTTGGATAACCAACAGCAACTGCGAGACCCCCGATCATCTTCTGCGGTATGAGCGCACGTCGTCGCATATCAGCTCGGACAAATCTGAATCTGAGGCCCCTGTCAGTTCAGATTCGTCTAAATACAGTGAGGAGCTTCGTGACACAGCTTCATCATCAAAAAGAAGTTACTGATGCATGCGGGACCATGTTGGTGTAGTATTTAGTTGTCTATCTATCTAGACTTGTCTGTAGTAATAGTTTTTTTAATTATGCGCATGTTTAGGGGTACACCAACCCCTTTGTTTAGTTATTGTTATAACTGAAGTGTGTGTTCCCATGAATGGAACTGAAAGTTGCTACATGAATGCTTATAACTGAAGTGTGTGTTCCCATGAATGTTCCCATTTGCATGATTACACTACTATTTTCTCATATTGTTTAGTCTATTTTAATATGACATACTTGCTTATATCTTGCTTAATGATGAACTGTAATGCACACATGTGACATGCTTGGAATGTAAATGATGAACTTTTCCCTAAATTTCCAATCATGCTTTTAAAGACATCAATAATCACCCTAAATTGAAGAACTAGGATTTTAGGTATAAGAATGACAATGCATTATTTGTTGGCCTAGAAACCCGTCCGAGATTTACTCATTAGGAGTAACTCTTGGATAGTCCCCGGTTTGGGACTGTTCTTGAACACCTAATCTCGCTTAGGATGTAAGTGTATAATGTGTATTGGGTTTTCAAGAAAAGTTTGGCAGCATTTCCCCGTTTGTTCTCTAAGTACATATGTACTTGGAAAACAGTGGGGAAATGCTGCCGAAATTTTCTTGAAAACCCAATACACATTATACACTTACTAGTGAGATTAGGTGTTCAAGAATGGATAGGTGGTACACATTTATTATATATAATAATGACATCACATGTATTTGTTAACCCTAGACCCTAATCTTGTCCTATTATATACTTGTTTTCTCTTTGATCATAGAATGGATAGATCATGGATGTCCATTCGCAATTGCTGCACCCCAGAGTTTATTTCTGGTCTTCACCAGTTCATTAAATTTTCCGAGGAACATAGGAAACAACCTGGAGATAGGTTCTACTGTCCATGTAGACATTGCGATAACAACTTGAAAGTCAACACTGGTGACGAAATCATGACTCATGTCATGTGCAACGGGATTATACAAGGCTATACAGAATGGTACTGGCATGGAGAGATTTCGAACCCGAAACCAGTGGATGTCGATAGCAGTGCTTGTATGGAAGAAGAAATTGCCTACGATGACGTAGATGTGAATGAACCAGTTCCAGTAGACATCATTGATGCGATGTTGGATAGTTGTGGGGTAGAGCACACCGATCCACCTCCCATTTTTAGAAACATTGTGCATGATGCTGAGATGTCGTTATACACAGGTTGTACTAAGTTTACGAAGCTTAATGCTGTGTTGAGATTGTATAAGTTGAAAGCTAACAATAGATGGAGCGACAAAAGTTTCACGTCATTGCTGTCTTTGTTGAAAGAAATGCTTCCTGAAGGAAACGAGCTGCCAATCTCAACATACCAGGTAAAGAAATTGTTGTGCCCAATGGGAATGGATGCCAAGAAGATACACGCATGCCCTAATGATTGTGTATTATTTCAAAAGGACTATGCAGATTCGAAAGATTGTCCAAAATTTGGTGCGTCACGGTATAAATTGACGACTTCGGGGGAGTCCAAAACTGGTTCTCCTGCCAAGGTGATGTGGTATCTACCTATAATATCACGGTTTCAATGCTTGTTTGCCAATCCTATAGATGCGAAGAATTTGAGGTGGCATGCAGATGTTAAGAAAATTAATGATGGGATCCTACGACATGTGTCTGATTCCCCACAGTGGAAGAAGATTGATGTATTGTACCCTGAATTTGGTGAAGAAGTCAGGAATCTAAGACTTGGGCTTTGTACAGACGAGATGAATCCATACGGGACATTGAGCAGCCAACATAGCACTTGGCCAGTCATGCTTGTTATATACAATCTTCCTCCCTGGCTGTGTATGAAAAATAAGTACGTAATGTTGTCGTTGTTGATATCGGGCCCTAAACAACCTGGAAATGACATCGATGTTTATCTTGAACCTCTGATTGATGACTTAAAGAAACTCTGGGGTGAAGGTGTGATGACCTATGATGCTTCACGAAGAGAGACATTTCGTTTGCATGCTATGTTGTTTTGCACTATTAATGACTTTCCAGCATATGGGAATTTGTCTGGATATAGTGTCAAAGGAGCTAAAGCGTGTCCTATATGTGAAGAGAACACTGATTCAACAAGACTAAAACATGGCGGTAAGAATGTATATCTCGGTCATCGAAGGTTTCTTCCAAAATTCCATCTGTATCGTAGGAAGCGCAAAGCATTCAATGGATTGAATGAGGAACGCAGTGCACCTAAACCTATACCAGGGGAGGTTGTTTATGAAAGAATAAAAGACTTTGTCAATGAATTTGGTAAGAGATCACAAGGTACTACACGGAGTGACAATTCTTCATTCAAGAAGAAGTCAATATTTTGGGATCTTCCTTATTGGAGTTCTTTGACAGTCAGACATTGTATCGATGTAATGCACATTGAGAAAAATGTCTGTGATAGCATCATTGGTACTCTGTTAAATATACCAGGTAAGACTAAAGATGGGATAAAATCCAGACTGGACCTACGTGAAATGGGAATAAGGTTAGAATTAACAGAAATACGTGAAATGGGTAGTAAAAGAACATACTTACCTCCCGCATGTTACACGTTGTCTAGAAAAGAGAAGAAAGCTTTTTGTGAATGCTTGATAAATGTTAAGGTGCCAAATGGTTACTCATCCAACATCCGTAGATTGGTATCAATGAAAGATATGAAGTTGATAGGACTTAAATCTCATGATTGTCACACTCAAATGCAACAAATATTGCTCGTGGCAATTCGATCTATATTGCCGAAGCATGTAAGGTTTGCAATCACCAGACTTTGTTTCTTTTTCAACAGTCTCTGCAGCAAAGTTATTGACCCTGAGACTCTCGATAATTTGCAAAGAGAAGTGGTTGTTACCCTATGTCAGCTTGAGATGTATTTCCCTCCTTCGTTCTTTGTTATCATGGTACATCTTGTTGTCCACTTGACTAGGGAAGTGAAAATCTTGGGCCCAGTTTTCTTGCATTGGATGTATCCCTTTGAACGATACATGAGCGTTTTTAAAGGTGATGTTCGAAACCGTTATCGGCCTGAAGGGAATATTATTGAAGTTTATGTGGCGAGAGAGGTTATGGATTTCTACAATGACTTTCTCAGTGGTAATGACACTACTGATAATGACAAGAATATTGACGAGCTATTTGGCAAAGGAATTTTGGGATCACGTGTGAAAGTAATCAGCCATGAGCAGTTGGAACAAGGTCATTTGTATATTTTACACAACATGGACGAAGTGAACATTTATATCGAGGAACATACCAATTTCATCAAAAGACAATATCCTCGAGCCAATACAATGTGGCTTGCTAGAGAGCATAACAAGACTTTTATTAAGTGGTTTGAAGATAAAGTCTTACATCAACTATCTCAAACACCAGATGATATTACTGAAACTATCAAATGCCTCGCCTTTAAACCAAAGTTGACTGTTATGTCTTATGAAGGGTATGACATTAATGGATTCACATATTACACAAAGTGCCAAGATGATAAGAGTGTCGTCCAAAATAGTGGGGTCACCCTTCAAGCATCGACTATGTTTTTTGCAAGTGCAAAGGATAAGAGTCCACATGAAGCTAAAATGTCATATTACGGTGTCATTGAAGAGATATGGGAATTTGACTACATAGATTTCAGAATTCCGCTCTTCAAATGTAATTTGGTTGATAACACCAAAGGAGTTATAGTGGATGAATTGGGTTTCACTTTAGTGAACTTTGAAAAGATTGGCGAGAAGGCTGAACCATTCATATTGGCATCACAGGCGAAACAAGTATTTTATATCGATGATCCTGCAAATGATAAATGGTCGGTTGTTCTTCATGGTAAAAGACAGTTCATTGAAGATCCTATAGATGAAGAAGAGTACTATGATAAATATGATGACTCCAATCCATTCTCAGTTGGGTTGCCAACTCCAGAAAATATTGAAGCTAATGATGACTTATATGTGCGCGGAGATCACAATGAAGGATTGTTAATTGATAAAAGATCACAATTTTAGAGGCATGCATGTTTATATTTTTTTATTGAAGCTAAATGTTTACTTTTTTAATATCAATGTCATTTTCTGATTTGATGTTTCATTATCTTCTAGTTAATACAAATGCTATACATTGTGGGAGGGTGCTAAAGAACTATAGGACCAATCTCACCCGAGATTACATACGCGATGCTGAGAGTAGGTTCTTGATCTATTCCAATTCTAGACATTGATCAGTATTTCACTAACTCTACACTAATAATTTTTGTTTGTATTCTCTTTGAAAAATAAATATAGGAAGAAGGCTATGCAGGACGGACATGACATAGCTATGCAGGATATGCAGGAAGAAGCCCCAATGAAGAGAAGCAGGATACAGATACAATACATAAACTGCAGCACACACAAGTGGTTCAGATTCATATAACAACATGACAGACTAACACATATATAGTGCATAACAACAGCAGCTCCGAATTTACATACAACACTAACTTAGTACATATATAGTGGACTAAGGTGATGATACCACCTGCTAAAACAGGTTACCGACTACATGTTACGACTGGGAGGTCGTGATTTAGCAACGTATGCATTAGCAGGAGGACAAACAGATCACCATATGAGGACAAACATATGGTGATTTGTTTGTCCTCCTGCTAATGCATATTGTTGCTTAATCATGACCTCCCAGTCGTAACATGTAGTTGTCGGTAACCTGTTTTACCAGGTGGGATCGTCACCTTATAAGTCCCACTATATATGTATAAGCTAGTGTTGTATGTAAATTCGACGCTGCTCTTGTTATGTACTATATATGTGTTAGTCTGTCATGTTGTATGGACATCGATTGTATTGCTCAGGTATTATATAGTCTCATTAGATAATATGAAATATATCAATCTTATTTATAGCTCATTAATTATATATATACATCATTCTCTTTACAGGTGTTTAAAGCTGACCCCACTACAGGAACGGACTTACCAGATGTACATGCTCCCTATACGATGGGAGAATTAAATGAAGTAAGAGAAGAATGGGCAACAACCATACAAATAGTGGGGATTTTGTAAATGAATTTCTGAATTATAATATGTGTGAATGTTTTTACATGTCTAGATGTTTCTACATGTGTCTGAGTGAAAATGAATGAAAGTGTTGGTTACTATATGAATGTTTCTACATGTGTGAATGTGAATGAATGGAACTACAGATTGCTAGCTACATGAATGTTTCAAAATGTGTGAAAATAAAATGGAACTGCAGGTTGTATTGCTAAATGCATGTGTGAATATTTTTGTTGTTAAATTTGCAGGTTTGTGGCCTGTTGTTGGCTGATATCAATGGATGTCGTAAAACCTGCAGTTCAGTTAACTGAACTGCAGGTTTCTCATCCTGCGACCAGCCACACCAGGTCTGCAGGTCTATAAAAAAAAACAATAGGCGTCGGTTATTTAGATATAACCGGCGCCTATTTCCTATGGCGCGAACATATATGGTGTCAGTTTCTTAATACAAACTGACACTGATAGTGCCCAAGATGACGCCAATAACAGGCATCGGTAATTGTAAACAACCGACACATAACTTTACAGTGTCGATTATTTAAATGTAACTGACACATATTCTTTTGGCGCGAAGACATATTTCATCGGTTGTTGGCTTATAACCGACACTGATAGCGCCCAAGATGGCACCCTTTCTGTGGCGCGAAGGGTTTGGGCTTCGGTTTCTTATCTAATAACCGACGCCTATAGTCCCCTGATGGCGCGTTTTCGGTCGTGCGCGAAGAGTTTGGGTGTCGGTTCTGGAACCGACACGTAATGGGTGACCTTTTAGTGTCACCCACATAGGCGTCGCTCGGAAACCGACACTAAAGGTAGGTTCTGTAGTAGTGATCATGTTTTGGTTTCAACCTTTGATCGACATACAATGCATGTCTTTCCACTTCTTCTTGCATTAGTGTCATTTTGTCTCACAGGATCCACTACTATCTTTTGATATTTCAAAAAATTTAACATTATCAATTTTCAATTGATCTTCACTATCACCATTTTTTAGTATAACTGACATTGCAAGAAATCATTATAATTGATTATTGCATGATAGAACATCTAGCCTATTCTCAACACTAATTTCTTTAGGCCTATCCAATCTAACCACTATTTTTAGATTTATTAGATGTCATCCTATGTTCTTGATAAAGGAATACCAGTTGGTATGTAATTTTCTGCAATAGTCATTTTTCTCTTTATCACCTAAGACATTAGGGTGCTACGTTTTGGTCATGATCTTCTCTAGGTTTGATAAGTTGCCTTCACATCCTACCTGATGTTACTTTGTTGGCCATTCCTAGACTTAAAAGGGGCTCTGGTGTTACCGTCATGATGCTAAGTAGATGTATGTCACTTTGGATGTCACATTGTTTTAGAACATATCCTTCTATGCCAAGCCTACCATCTTTGTGACTCTTATGTTTTTTTCCTAATCCTATGTTTCCTCTAGCTGAGTCCTCTCCCATCTAGTTGCAATACCTCCTGTTATTGGGTTCTATGAGAGCAAGAAGTATATAACGACACCTGAATATCCCCTGTTGAGGTTCAATCTTCTCCCATAGATCATGCTGCTACCTTAGGTACTACTGCTCCTTTTTTTGGTTCCAACATGTCTATTTGTTTTATGTTAGTCTATTTCCAATAGATCCAACTATACCATTCATCTCCACTATAAATTTTAATCCCAATACTAGGAGATTGTCATCTTATAGTTCTTATATCCAATATGTTGAGAATGTGCCATCCAAGGAATCCAACTCTCATCATTCTTTGATAATCCATGTTTCTCTTGGGTATGAGTTCATACATTAAACATTTTTATGAGGATAGTTCAGTTAGAGTTGTTATTCAGTCAAGATGAGGTAAGACTATGCTCTCTTCAAGGTATGAATTACTGAATATCTTTTATGATCTTCCAACTACATTGAAGAAGGGATTTATAGGTGACTTAAATAAGAATTCATTTTTATTAATTTCATTGCTTTTGTTTGTCAATATATTAATTTTTGTGAAGTATATTGATATGCTTCTATACTCCAGCTATTTTAATTGAAGAGTGGGTGGGAATGGTTTTGTCAAATCTACTTCAGGACCAACCTCTGTTGGCACCTAGGATCCTTGAGTGATGCAAATGGTTTTTCTCTTACACAATAGCATGTTCCAATATTTTGGTAGCCTCATGGTGTATGCCTCTCACACTACCTCATGCACAAAATTCTTATTTGGAAACAGGTTTGATCATACATTATATACTCAAAAATAATTATCCAACAACTTCACCAATTGGACAGTGATTATCTTTTGAAAAGAAGCTACATTCGTTCATTCTTAAATATATACAATAGCCATATGTGTTTAAAAAGGCCTTCTTATCCCTAAATCTAGAGAAAACAGAGCATTCTTTGATTACACACACCAAATGGGCCCTAAGTTGCATGCTTTGCATTATCAACTTGGAGTTAACGTTGTACATGAACTTGCATCTTATTACACTCTATAAGATGAGGGTGTGTGTGTGTATTGCTTTAAGTTTTAAGGACTTGGAAGAATTAGTTCTGGAGATAGATGCATTCAGCCAATATGAAACATCCACTATTAATCGAATTACCTATATCTCTATATAGGTAAAGATCCATTTGATTATACAATCATATCATGTTATCATGGTTTTCTTCAGATATGTAGTTTTTTTTTATTTCTTCCAACTTAAACTGCATAGAACAAGTAACAAAAACCATTCTTATATTATTCAAGTGTCTTGACCAATATCAAGTCATTGTAGCACATATGCTTTTTCAATGCTTGCATCGATCATGCCTACTTGATAAGTGATGGTGGGTCTATGGAGAATTTGGTGTGTAGGAATTAACGAGTATGAAGATTGACTAAATTCATGAAATTGCACTATTGGTACTCCATCTAAGCTTAAAGGCATGTCTTGTGCTTCTCTTAATATGAAAATTGTTTCTAGGAGGCACTACGTTAGATGAAAATTAAAATGAGTGAGTCTCAGTTCTGGGAATAGTTGGCTGAAGATCAGTCCAAGATGGCCTTGGAGCTACATCATTAAAATATAGTTTGTTGGGTAGAATAGGATTTTCTTTCCGTTACCTATATACATTAGAGAATCCCATCAGCTTTGGCATTGAATGCATCACAACATTTGGGTAGAATTCTGGATACCATGATAATTGTGGTCCATGTGTGGTTTAAAAACACTAACAAAACTAGTTATGAAGAGGGCAGAAACAATGTATTCCTAATCACGCTAGATGGGGCAGTGCATTTTGAGGATCTCCATAGCCTGATTCCTTAAGCCATGAGCTTCCAGTGGGGGTAATGGGTTATTACATCTGAAAATGACTTGGTTTTTACACAAGTCCAAGACAACCAGAGAAAATTGTTGCACATTCACCATCAGTTTATTAAGTTAGAACCAGAATTTAAAGGATCTGAAATCAAAATTCAGTATTTAGTTGCCTTTCATTTCCAATTGGTAGCAGTAGCATATGAACAAAATAACAGGGTGTTGAGGCCATCGATTTCCAGACAAGTTTTTCATATCTCACAACTCACCTGATCACATGCATGTCTTGTTATCAGATTGACTTTTGTGGGGAGATGGTTAATGCAACATTGTTGAATGATTATATTTTTGTCTCAAGGATTGTTTCTATACTATGTTATTTTCATGCAAAATTATGAGCATTACCATGTTTGTCCAGCCAATCCAGTGAGTGGTGATTGAGGCCCAATCGATAAGAAGTTCTTATAATATACATATCATTTGTTACCAGGTACCAATACCAAGAAGGCTTTCAAACTGAAGTAATAGGTAACTTTAGTATGGCTGTAATCAACTCTTTGTTGTAGGATGAATTGAGCACAAATAATCTCTAGGATCTCCATTGTTTATCTATCAATTCATAGGCATATTTAGGGAATCACCCTATTGCATTTTATTACCTGTACTATGTAGAAAATACATAGGAACTCATTCACCATTTCTAGTCCTGTGAGTTCATAAGTTTAGATATTTTATTCAGCAAAGTGATTACTAGAGAATGATTGGCACATAGGTTTCTGAACTTCTTTGCACATGTGGTTAAACTTTTATGTTGTGTTTTCTTATCTTATGTAACCTTTTCAATGTGATTTTTCTTTGTCTTATGGTTTTAAGTTTTATTCTTGCTAGACGTACCAGTGGAAACCATATATGAGGTACATAGTATTGGCCAATACAACAAACTTCTTGACAAAGTCCTAATAATTTCTGATAGCCATGTGTTTTCTTTTTCTTGGAAGTATGTTATCTACCTCAAAAGAAAAATATGATCAAGACGAAAATGAATTTATGATTTTTGTATCAAACACATGATATAGTCAAAAGTACTCCAATAAAGAACTAATGCATGATATAGATTCTTCATTACTATTTTTACAGTGTCTAATTTGCATTAAAAGGATGCAATTGAATTTGTTGTTAGGACTTGACCCGTATAACCACAAGTTAGTTACCATTACCATTTAACATTTGAATAGAGTGTTATTACGATATTGATGGGTGTTGTCTTAAAGAATTATGGTTCATCTAAAGTACTCTACACATTGAAATGTGCAACATCACTGTTGTGTCTCATTCAAGGGAAACTCTTGTTGTATCTTCATGGATCTGGTTCATATGGTTATGAGGATTAATGGTATAATACAATAAACTAGAATTGAAGACAACAACACTACTGAATATAAAGTGAATTGTGCATATCCATGCTTACAATACAATCTTAAAATTTTTTCTTTCCATGTGAAATTGCATAAATATCTCTCACAATAGAGGATGCTATTCTTAATTTATCCCAGAAGATGTCCCTAAATATCCTCTCTCAAAAGTGTTTTCATTTCTATAGATATTTATTGAGGGCGTCATGGAGCTAGTAGAGCTAGACAATCTCAATTGAAGATGCTTTAGTTGACCTCCCACGAATCGCAAGATTATGAATTGAATAGAGGAAGAGACTAACAAGTTGCGGTGGAGTTGGTTGCTAACCTTTCAATAATTTTCATGGATGATCCTACGTCAGGTCTTGATGCTAGAGCGGTAGTTGTGGTAATGAGAACTATGAGAAACACAACCAACATTGGTGACACAATAGTCTCCACAATTCATAAGCCTAATACTGACATATTTGAATCATTCGATGAGGTAAATTTTCTTTGTGAGTTTGATTTTTATTTAGCCTTTTCTACCTATACACTTTCATATTGAAATTACTAATTTAACAACACATACTTATGAAAAGAAGAGGGCACGTAATATACTATGGTGCTTTGCGACAGAGATCTAGAAAGGTCTTTGAATTATTTGAGGGAAGCTACATTTTATTGTTGTATTTAGTTTTCCTTTTTTTAGTTCTCAACTTCTAATCTTTCTTACTTTCATCTTCTATGGTATGTATAAATTTCATACATACATCGATAGTCTTCTTCATCCTACTATATGATGGATGTGAATCCTTGGATTTTGGATTGATCCTCCCATTGACCCTTGATCATTTAGAACCAATGTCTTCCTCCCATTCATCATTAATAGTCCTTTTTGTGTTCACATACTGTCTTGATGTTATAGAATGAACCTTAAAATTTGAGAGCCTATAGTTAAACCTTTGTACTTCAATATACTATATTTTTCTTCCATGGTGAGGATACTATGAACTGTTCTTTTGGTTACATACTCGTAGCATGTCTTCATAGGCCTCAGTCATTTCTTTTGCAATTTTAGTCCCAATCCCTCCTCTATGTTGATCTACAGACCCATGCTACAAGATTAGTTTTCCTTTGATAGAGTTGATTAATTCTCCCATGAGTGGCTGCATGTAGTATGGAAGTTTGCATGATGCAACTTGGCTTCACACCCGGTATGGATAGAGCAAATGTAACTCTCCCTGTTAGAGAAAGGGATCTATTTTTCTAAGATTTAATTATTTCCTCTATTAACAGAATTGTTTAGTGGACATGATGTAGGAGTATATTATGGCTTTGTCAAGTTTGAATATCTCTTTGGGTTCCAGTATCCAGTAAAGGTATTTCGTTATATTGCTCTTTTTTGTAATCTTTGATCATTGCTAGCATATCTTAACTAGATTTCTGGCAATTAAAATTCTTGAGGATATAAATGTTTCTTCCATGTATGTGAATCACTGGTCATTATCTTTCTTGATGCTCCTACATTAGTGGTTTATGCATTTGGCCAAAAAATTCAGAAAGTACAGATTGTTGAAGTCAATGTTAATGCTGGTAGACACAAATTTAGAACGTATACTTTTAGTTTCACAACCTTTTTATATCTTGTTCCTAGATTCATACTTATCATGGCACTCCAAAGGGGTGAGACTTCATGCATATGCTACCTGGATATATCCTGTTCTTAGTTTCTTTAGCACTCAATATATATTACACATGAAGTCAGTGTTTCGGAAACAATAAATTAAAGACCTTTAGTAAGTTGATTGTATGTCTTAACTGCATATAAAGATGAGGGATGCACTTAAAAATACAACACATTTACAACTACTAGTTGTAGGTTACCATTTACGAATTTACCTAGTGATATCTCTGCTCAATCCAAGCTTTTTAATTTCTGGAACTAGGACTATGCCTCAGGGATCAAACAAAACCTCTAGACATAATTCTAGATTTTTGTATACAAATAATAGATTTTTAGATATGAATGTACATACTATAAGAAGCATACTTAGATATGAATGTACATACAGTCGGAAGCATACTTACTATGTTGAAGTTGTTAATCATATAATGATTCACTACTATGCATCTAAACATACACATTTGGAAATATCTTTCAAATATCACATCTAGCATACTTACTATGATAAGAACTATTTCAATTTTTATAACATTTAATAAGTTCATTTCATTTCTTAATGTAGCATCAAAGGCATCTGGAAATTATCCCATTAGCACTTTTTTCAATTTAAGCCACTGTCAACTGCATGGTGGCTTCCATGCATGAACCTTAGCTTGCAGCTAGAGGGGTTCCATACTGAAGAATAGCTCAAAGGATGGTACACATAGGTTAGGAAGGTGTATGCTTCCCAGAAAAAAAGAGATTGCTGACATAACAGATCACTACCAATCCAAAATTTTGTATGCAGTACAAATACCTACTAATTCGAAAATTTCCAATTTAGGGAGTACTTATCATTATTTCATAGCACCAAGTAGCTAGCCACACGTTCTGGGCAAGGTTTAACTGGTTGACAATGTTCTATTTTCTATCTTGAAGTGACTAAAAAGTGTTATTTACAGAATTTCATGGAATTTTTAAGTGCCCAAAAAGTGTTACTTAAAGAATTTCATTCAGTGTTGAATTATCTCTATAACATATGTTATTTTGTCTCTATAACTGACATGTTTAATAAGTAATTTTGTCCTCATGTCTTGGTAATTAGTCTGCATTAGTTGTCTAAACATTAAGTCATCCATATGAGAACTAAGTCTTTTATTACAATTTGCTTTCATTTTCTAGCTATTCTCCTAGATCTAACTTATGATGAAAGTCACCTACTCATATAGATATCTTAATTAAGCATTAGTAGTGTACTCATATAGATATCTAAATTAAGCATAAGTATCCAGGTGATGAAAGTCTTTATCACCTACTCAGAGCATCCTAAAAAGCCCATTCAGTTTGGTCATTATTATTTGTCCTCAAGAATCAGTAGTAACTTTAATTATAAACTTTTCTTGAGTTTTGGGGCAATCAAGATTTTGTAGTTCCAGTTCAGAATCAGCCAAGAAGCAACTTACATTTTCGGTTTTTTTACAATGTAAGGCATTTGCATTATATAACTTCAGAGGAAGCTATACAGTGAATATGTCCATAGTTGGCTATGCATGTGTTGGAGTCCTGACCATCACAAATAGGGTGATTTCAATAAAAGATCAATTCCACAATCTTCAACATCCTCTGTTCCGAAGATGACAACTATTCATGACTGCCAATTATTTGATGCACGTGACTAAACAAAGATACTACATGTAAGGAATAGTGACATGCATGGAAGACATGTCTTAAGTAATACAGACTTTGCTAAACACTATTTGAGGTCCTTAATCTAGCATAAGTGATATGTTTAAAGATATAGTACTTGTCAGTTTGCATTCATTTATAAGATGAGGTATTTTAATGTCCTTCATGTATTCAATCATCTTGAATCTTTTGTAGGTTGCTCCTGAAGAATCCAGCTGACATATCACCTTGGATTAGTAGTTTTGAAATGGGTTTGCTCTAGTTGCAACCTTAGATTAAGTGAAACAAGATTTTATCTTCTTGTATCCACCTTGGATAGGTTGAGGACACACCTATATTTCTTCTCATGCTCTCTGAGCTAGTAACACTCACCAGTTATACTGCTGCAACTGCATTTGTTCTTCCTAGATTAAAATGGGTGATATGCTAATTGAAGCATGTTGATTATTTTGTCCAAGATGAGGCTACTTTATGTCTTATATTTATGCATATGCCTTCTTTTTGTGATGCAGTTGAGTCATGTCTGACTATTTGTGTATCTGCTGGGAAGAACTTTGATGAAGCTAACTTGTTTCTTGGCCTTCTATTTCATTTTTTGATTGTTGGCCCTTCTGGGTTTGTTGTGGGCAGGTTTGCTTTTTAGAACTTCTTTTTCTTTTCTATATCCTAGTTTCAAATTTTGAATGAGATAAAGTAAACATTGATGCACTAGTAACAAAGTTTGTAAATTATAGAATTTGTTATGAGAAAGAAATATATAGTAAGCATCGAGGGAGCCTTTTTAACCCGCATTGTTAGTATGATCTATCCTATTGAATGCTTCAAGGAACCCCTTTAATGATTTTCACCTCTAGTCAGAGCCAACATGAGTGTAGCATAGCTCTAATTTCATGGATAGTTTCAAACACTACAAAGAAATTGCATTTTCTTATTCTTGACTTCCACACAGTTATTCATATGTTGAGCTAATAGTTGTAAATGTTATTGTTGGTATGTATACCCTGAGAGCCAATCATGGGATGATTGGTGGGATACATTAAGATTGATTTGATAAACATCAAAGGAAAGCTTCCAATTCTTTTTGGTTCAGTCATATGAGATAGCGATAGAACAGATTGAATGTCTA
This sequence comes from Alisma plantago-aquatica, assembly GCA_963693085.1. Lineage (NCBI taxonomy): Eukaryota > Viridiplantae > Streptophyta > Magnoliopsida > Alismatales > Alismataceae > Alisma > Alisma plantago-aquatica. Next base: position 1,910,470,509 of record OY856409.1, on the reverse strand, counting down.
GAGAATGACAGTACTCAATGACATATGCTTTCAGGTTGAGGACCTGAATGATGAGAGCATACCGATGCCAAGAGTTTGTACATTCTTGCTATGTCCCTAGTCGGATGTCATTGTGGAAGGTAGATAGACAGCAATGACACACAAGACTAGATTGTGGCGTTGGTTGATGATAGAATCTCATTAGTCATGATATAGAGATATCAAACCAAACACATAGGTACTTGTTAGAGAACAAATGTACCGGACAGACCCACCATGAGTTTGACACATGGAACCATGACATGGTAGTCACAGTCAGTACTCACAGTGATGGTGAGTGTGATTCTTTGACCTGAAATCACTACACTCAACACATGTCGTTGGGCACACTTTGACATCATCAAACACAGTCCTGAAACATGGGTTGTTATAAAGGTGATGATTGGGTGGCTTTGACACATGGGGCTTTTGAGGGGTGAGTGATAGATATGGGATTTGTCCCTCCTGAGGGAGTATGCTATCCAAGGCCACTTGATGAGTAGGATTGAAATAGGCGTGCGCACACATGTGTGAATCAGTATGTGATATTGATGTCATACATATCTCCTCCAATCTACTATGAGATCAAGAAAGTGAATGAACATTGACAAGATGATTGTTCCTTGCCTCGAGTTCATTCGGGATATCAGTGACAAAGGAATTATACATTCACTATAACACCATTCACGGATTGTAGGATTGAAAGTTGTTTTCCAACTTTCTTTTTCACTTGGGTAGCACTGATGTGTGACTAGGCACCGCTCTTTGCTTGTGAACTCATAAGTGTTATGGACTTTCACTGCCAACGTGAAATGGACCTGCATGGTCACACACATAGGATTTAACCTGGAAGAGGAGTTTTGTCCACAAACAATGTTTAGATTGATTACTAAAGGAGTTTAGTAGTTGAATTAAACACTCAATTAATTGATAGCTCAAGATCATAGTATTCAAGGTGTTGGACAGATTGATTAGAGTATCAGATTGATTGAAATTGCAATTGACTAATTCTGCACAATCTGCACTCCCAACCGATCGGCTCATGTGATTAACCGATCGGCTGAGCTAGGTGAACCGATCGGCTCAGGTTGTGAGTCGATCAGCTCATGGACAGGGTGATATGATTGCTTCAAGTGTTGAAATAATCGGTTCAACTATTGCAACTGAGCAAGTTGGGAAAGTAGGATTGGTGAGAATTTTCCTTTGGTTTCACATGTCCAATTTGATTGGAACAAGGATTGGTATTTGATACCAATTAGAAACAAAATGATGGAAAGTCAATCGAGAACTGATCAGGACCACGAACCGACCGGTTTAGAAATGAACTGACCAGTTGAGGTGTCCCAATCGATCGGTTGAGGTGTCAACCGAGTGGCTTAGGTCCCCAACCGACCATTTCAGAAATGAAACGATCGGTTCAGGTTGTGAGTTGGTTGTTTTGTGGAAAATCTCGAACCTTTCTACTCCTGCTTTTTGTCCCGCATTGCCCGGGATGGAGAACCCTATCCCATGACCCTCCTATATATAGGGGTATTGGGGGCTTCTCAAAGTATAACTCAGTGAAAACCAGTTTCTCTGCAAAGTTGTCATTCTCTCTGGTTTTGGTAACCGAGAGAGAGCCCGAGCAGGTGGTCTGTGTGGACTACTTTAGAGGCGGGATGTTTCTGTCGCTCGCAGGACAACTATCAATCCCGACAGTCCCGGTGAGACAAGGAGTCGTTAGTCCCAGTGCGACCAAGAGCTGCACAGATACCATCCAAGACCGGAGGTGAAGACCGCGCAAGGCACGAGGTATTGTCTCCGAGCAAGCCTCGGGACAAGGTATGATTCCACAAACCATCCTTTCCTATTGTATAGATGTTGACGCGTTTCCTTGTTCCTGGTTTGGGGAAGAAAATGTTTGTTTCCGATGCCTTCTCTGCCTCCCCTAAAAGCCAACAATTATCTCTCTCTTGTTGTTGTGGCTATGCCTTCCTTTTTCTTCCATGTTGGTTTGATAAAGATTGGGATAACTTTTAGCTAGTCTTTTTTAGGTTTTCAGAGTCTGTTTCATGAATGTTGACAACTTTCTCTATCTCTTGCAGTTGGCCTGGTTGGAGTTTGGCTATCATTTCTTTTGTGCTCTGTCTTAAGGTTGTATATCTGAAGTTACAACTCTAGCATGATCTATAATCTATGAAAAGTGATGGGGTTTGATCTATGATGCTATGTTTTTTTCCCTACTACGTGCTCATTATAGACTGAGGTTGGTTTCTTACTTATTAGATTTCATGTTGGTTGTTTATGAAGCATGTGTATAAACCCAAATCTGTTCTTTGTCTAAACCCAAATCTCTTCTTTGTTTGGCTAGTGATTATGATCTTGGAGGCTAATATGGTTCTGCTATGTGAGTTTGGTTCCTACAGTTGTATTCAATGTGTGGGAAGAATTTTTCTAGCACGCATCTCATCAAAAAAGCATTGGATTGCTATAGATTATGATTCAAGTGTCCTTAAAAAAATTTAGAACCCATGTTTGAAGGCTATGAAGGCTATGTTGATGTTTCTCAGTCGATGCCAATTGCATTCTTGACTACTGCTATTGCAAATGCTCCTGCTAAAAAAAATAACAATGCTAGCTTAGAGGTTATGGTCCCTAGTGGATCATAATTAACATGACGTGTCTGTAAAGGTTATTGGTATGCAACTGCAATCAACAACTCATCAAACAAAAGGAGAAGACAATAAAGACACTAGTTGAGAAAGATACATACTCTTTTGTCGAGATGCATGTAGACCTCAATGAATCATTAATATATGTATATCCTTTTTTGTACACATTGTGTAATAGGGGCAAGGTATACATCCTCCCCATGTACATTTGACGTTTCATTATAAATGAAAGTAAGATTGTTGGCATAATGAGAAAACCTTGGTCTAACTACTATTATGTTATTACTAAAAGAGATTCTGTACTGGCAGATTATAGAATATATGAATAATCTAACCATACATATATGTATGTGTAATAAATGGCACTAAAAATATAGCTAGATGCATAATCCAAATATATATATATATAAATATATATATAAATAAAATATATATATATGTATATAGTGACTACTGCCTTTCCCTACACAGTAACTACACATAAAATATATTAACTTCATCTTTTTGCTACATAATGACTATATATGAAATTGTAGTCATACATTTAGCTATAATTATACTTATATTTAAATATGTAAGGACAATATCTAGATATGCTTCCGGATACATATGAATTTATAGTGAATGGATTATCTAACTACATATTTGAAAATATAGTTAAAGGCTTTAGCTATACGAGCATATACTACAATTTGTATGTGTAAAGAAATATGTAGTTAATGCCTTTAGCTACAAAATATGGGGTTTTCTCTAGAAATTTTTTTTGTAGTTAAAGACCATTTTTTTAGTAGTGATGTGGGAGTGAATGTTTAAAGATAGAGTTAACTAACCTTAGAGTCACCACTTTGTTAAGAAGATTTAGATTCCGTGTGGCATTGTTAACATTAATTAAGTCACAAAACAAAACCAAAACCTTTTTTCCATCCCATTCATGCCCCTACGTTGCCCTATCTTCACCCAATATCCATTTGTCCCTAGAAAAGTGTACTTCTACACCATTATCTATCATCTATTCCAATCCTTCCAATGATACAAATTCAGACACCCTAAGTCTTCTCCAAGTATAACCTGATGACAAACCTCTTCAAGCATTGTCTAGGGAAATTCTCCTCTAGTATATCCCTTAAGGATATTGCCATTCATTGTATTCAAATTTGGCAGAAGTAGCCAACATTGCTTTTCCAACAGAGTTGGATTGAAGAATTTAACGTCTCTAAATACCATCTCCCTTGATGCTTGGGGGTATAAAGTTTATCACAATCCTTCAATTGAATCTTCTTCTATTAACCTTTGATATCCACCAAAATAACATTACAACTATATATGTTGTCAATTAGTCCTTCTAGAATTTAAAATGCACTCATGATGTACATCAACAAAGATTGAATCAATGCTTTTATAAGAACCTCCTTGCTTGGTCTGGAAATCAACCTTTATTTCCATCCCTATAGTGTTTTCAATATTCTTTTCTTGTCATGAGATAAAATTTACTTCTTTGATCTGCTAATACAATATTGATACCTAGGTATTTATTATGTATTTGCACCTCTGTCATCTGAAGCTCAATGTTCATCACAACCCATCTCTACTTTGTAGATTGCTTCTAAAAGACACCTCTTACTTGGATTAATTAACTTCTTACCTTATCCTTTTCTAGTTTATGATAGTCTTAGTCAAAAAAGAGAATTTTCCTAGAGTTGCTTGAGAAAGTAATAAGAAGACATAAGCAACAAAATAAATGAATATATATATATATATATCCACATTCCCACGACCATATCTTATAAAAAATATATTAGGAAGGTAGGGATGTGAGATATATCTTGTCACAAAGTAGATCCAGTGATCAAGAACAATAGAAATGAAGAAAATATCTCCCAACGTCATTAGATGATAACATCTCTACGTAGTCCACCTAGATGACAAGAACCCTCATACAGGGAGGAGAAAACTTTCCATTAGAAAGAAACTAGTGTTGTAAAACCTCTCCTTTCTCTCCCCTATTGTGGCTAATGATGACTAAGGTTCACGTATCCAATGGTGTAACAAAATGATTTGCTATCATATTCTTTTATAAAGGATAGACAATGAAGTAGGACTTCTAATAAACCTAGAAAATAAAAAGGTAGTGGACTTCTTCTCAGTTGTCTATGCAAAACAACTAGTAGGGTAATTGGGCTGGGCCAAACTACTTTCTAGTGACCTGTTTGGGACAACCCATTAGGTAAGCGGCAAAAAGATTCTGATGACTAGGGGTCAAAACATTATGAATTTAAATTTCAAATTCATTTATCTAGTCCACTAAGGGAACTGGACCACCCACTCGAGCAATTAGCCAATCTTGTGCAGTCCAGCGAATGGGCTAGCCAACTGAATAATTGGATAGATCTTGTCTTGGACAATTAACTACACCTTCTAGTTGATTGACTAGTCCATCTAATTGGGTGACTAGATGTTCCATCATGCCAACTAGGCTTCATGTTAGTCGATGATGATATAATTTATTATTTGAACCTTTTATCAACCAATAAATCATCTATCCATGATTCTACTCCTCTCCACTATGCATCCTACATATGTGACCCTATAGGCTATAAATTATGTTGGTAGTGATGTCTATAATCATATTATAACTTCACACACAATGATTTGTATCGATAAAGAAATCATTTACACCAAGTAATTGAAGAAGTTGGAGAACTTTTAGACCTAGTATTGCAACTAATGTTATAGTGATCATATAATCCCTTTGTCTCCTATATCCATGTTGAATGTGAGGCATGGAAATGTTATCTACTTAAAGTCCAATCATTGTTCCTTGACCTAAAGTAGAAGAGATACATATGAGTTCAATATCATATATTAACTCACATGAGAATGGACATGAATCCCATAGTCTCACTCATAACATGATAGAATATTACTCCAATAGGAGGAAAAATTCCATCTACATCAGTCACAATAACCCACATGCAACGTAGTGCTCCCAAGCACCACATGTACGACAACCCTTATTCAACATCACATTGAGTAGTATTAAAGTACGCCAAAAAACATGTGATCATTGTAGTGACTTCAAGTTTAAGGACCACAATCACCATTTTTGCATGATATATGATTGTGACTATCATTTATGGTTTCCATTTATATTCTCAAGTTGGGTATGTCCATTACTCTTGTTCATAATAAGTACATATGTTTTATAATTGATATCAATGATATTTAGTCATAATCAAAACACATATTATCCTTAATATATAATTTTTGTCATAATTTTGTGAATAATATGTTGGAATGTATACTCTTGGTATACACACGATATCATGTTCAAGACCTCAACCTAAAATAACATGTCATTGATTCATCCATTCTTAGGACATTATAATATCTATTCATTATATTATATTGGAGCATACTTAATTATTGGTATATCCTTTATTAATAACAAAATAAATTACCAAGGGTTCCATTACAATCATCCAATATATGGCTCTTAGGGCATACAAAAAATAAGTTGCTCTAGCTAATAACCTATCATATCCAAAAAAAGGTAAGAAACCCATGGTTATTGATGAATGCATATTCATCATGGAATTCAATTAACATATTGGGTAAAATTCGATTCAATACGTCCAATTTTAGTTACTAAATATCAAAATGTGCAAAATTTCCTAATTGGTCCAATTATCAAGGTTCCTAACTGAGTTTATATCGATTTTATGCTGGTCTAGATGAGGTTGAACAAATTAGTTGGGACCCACCTTTATCTTCCCTTGATCTACCCTCACTCACCCATGCAGTCTTGACCATACAGTCTCTCCCATACAGTTTCACCCATACGGTCTCAAAATTGTTTCGAGAGTACCGTTCTACGAGACCGTTTGGAGATTACCAGGTTGTGAGACCATTTGGATCTGGGGTTGCAAGACCGTTTGACGCAACTGCAAAACCGTTTGATAAAGCTATGCATGAGACCGGTTGGGATAGCTATGTGCATGCGAGACCGTTTGAGGACCGCATGTAGTGAAGACCGAAGGATAAAGTGGATATGTTGCAGACCATTTGAGCCAGCTTTCCAAACCGTTTGGAGAAAAGGGTAGCAGACTGAATGAAGGCATGCATGTCAAAACTATTTAATCCAAGTACATAAGATCGTTTGAGAAAGAAGCATGCGAAACTGATCCTACAAACCGTATGAAAATGCATTTTTGTCAAACCGTTTGGATAATACTACGCGAAACCATTTGAGATGAGCTTGTGAGACCCATTGGAAAAGTTACGTGCATGAGATCGTATGGAAAAGGAATGCAATACCAAATTGCAAGACCGATTGGAAAAGGTACATGCAGTCTATGTAGACTGAAGGGATCAGAGATAACTATCAAAACTATGTGATCACATGCATAGCAAACCGTTTGGAGAACTATCAAAACCATTTGGACATAATATACCAAGACCGTTTGATGCTACTATCAAAACTGTATGATCACTTGCATAGCAGACCATTTGGAGAATTATCATTCTATTTGGAGATAATATACAAGACCGTTTGCTGCTACTATCAAAACCGTTTGATCAATAAGCATGCAAGACTGAGTGGAGCTGTTAAAATGCAAGACCGGTTGGAAAACGTCTTGCAAGACCATATGGAAAAGGGATCACCAGACCGATAGAGATGATTGGAAAAGTTGCATGAAACCGTATGAAAAAAGGGGCACGTCCAAACCATTTGAAAAAGCAGTTATCAAAATTGTTTAGTCACATGCAATACAGTACCGTTTGGAAAAGTACAAATGAAAACCGTTTGAAGGATGACTTACACCAAACCGTTTGGTCAAATTATAATAAACCATTTGGAGCCAAATATCACAAGACCGTTTGGGCTAGAATCACACCAAAAACATGAGGACCCCATCCAAGCCTATAAATAGGACCAATAGGGTCCTCATTTTAGGGGGCATCGGTTCCGGGATGCCGACAGGATGCTTGTACATAGGTCCAATCCATTTCCATCCACATTGCTGTCGTTTCACCTACCGCCCATGCTGCAATGAAGCAGACTGAGAAGAGAAGGAAGGATGAGTGAGAAAGACTGCCCCATCTATCATGGCATCCCTCGTTCTTCATCCCGATATGCTCCGACACGATGTAGAAGACTGCATCGTCTTCACCGAGCCACGACCACCTTCTACATCATGCTCATGGTGGATTCCTCTCTCTTTCTTATTCATCTTGTTTCTCGCACCATGAGCGAGTAGTTCCTTTTCGCTGGGGTGCGGGGACTAGCCCCGCTGCCCATGCATTCATGTCTTTACATTTAACTTTCCAAAGCTATGTATATAACGTATCATTTCGTTGCTAATTGATATGCTTGCAGTTGATTACCTGCTTGCTTTTATCTTGTTCTTCCCTATGTTGTGAAATATTCTATATGTAGGGTGGAATGGCAATATATGGAGTTTGACTCCTTGATTAGAAATAGGATAGGATTCCTTGAGGTAGTTAGTGCATGATCCATAAGGGGACGAGCCATCTAACCTTTGGTGATGCTTCTGTGGCCTAAACATCCCTCCCAGAGGGCCACAACCTTAGTTGGATTTTTTATCATCTTGTTTATCGTCGATGTTTGCTTGTAGATTAATCACCTATATGCGTGTTGATTAGCACGGTTGACTCCCAGACTAGAAATAGAATGGGGTTCCTTGAGGTCATAAGTGTATGATCCGTGAGGGGAAGAGCCATCTAGCCTACGGTGATGCTTCTGTGGTCTAAACATCCCTCAGGGAGGGCCACAACCTTAGTTGGATGTTGAATCTTCGAAACATACATGCATGATCTCGATGACAATGAGAAATCTGATGCCTAAGGGGATGCTTACGTGGGCCTTAAAATCCCTCTGGGAGGGTTCACAGTAGTTCCATTTGATAGTTAGATGCTTTCCTGGATGTTATGTGTTTGGATGTGTTTGCATGTGAAGTGGTGGTGAAACCCGATACCATCCCAGTGATTCCATATTATTAATCTAGAAAAAACTTTAATTCTACTCTTTTACTTTCTTGCATTTAGTTTAATTAACCTCAACCGAATCAATCGTTTTAAATATTAGTCTTACTTGAGCTAGAATTGACTAACAAAGATTCTTTAAAACATTGTCTCTTGGGATTCGATCCTTAACTATACTACGATAAGACCCGTCCGCTTACGGGTGGTATTATTGCATGAGGTTTTGGTAAAAGATCGAGGATTTTAACCCCAAGTGAATTTGTTAGTGTGATATTTGCCACGACAAATTCTGGCACCGTTGCCGGGGACAACGAAATCAGTTAGTCAGATCTAGTTCTTTTAAGGCTAATCTTGAATTTTACTTTTTCTTTTTGAAACTATTGATCATCTACATGAATTTCACTCTACTCCATCAATCTTACTCCAAATCATTTTATTTCAGGTACTTCAAGAAGGACTAGTGCATGCACTATTTGAACAATCCCGAACTCACCGCCAGCTTTGATTCGGAGATTGGCAGATGCTTTCATCGTCAAAATAGAGAGAACCAAGCAAGAATTTCTCAAGAGGAGGAAATAGCTTGAAGAGTAGCTCAAGCCCTTAATGCGCAGAGCGAAAGGCTCATGCAAGAAGCCAGAGCTACGGTTCAAGAAGAAATCCAGGCAATACAAGCAGCAGCACAAGCGATAGAACTACAAAAGGATCTTAGAGAGTTCTCAATCCCCAAAGCTGCTAATGTTCATCACCCAGTACAACCTCCCCCCATCCATGCTATAAATTTCGAGATACAAGCACATTGGATCACATTGCTTCAAAATAGTCCATTCTATGGAAAACAAGGAGAGGATAGTCAGGAACATCTTTTGAGGTTTATTGATCTATGTGCTATGACAAAGAAAAATGGAGTATCCGACGATGCCATTCATCTCCGTCTCTTCAACTATTCACTTGTTGATAGAGCAATAAGCTGGTACAATTCATTGCAAAGTGAACCCATAACCACTTGGGAACAACTTCAAAATGTATTTCTAGAAAAGTTCTACCCTCCCTCTCTCACCTATGAAATTAGGGGACGGATAACAAATTTCACTCAAGTCCCTGGAGAAACCCTTGCAGAAGCATGGGATAGATACAAAGCTTCTGTGCAAGTGCCCACACCATGGAATTCCTAAGAATAAACTCATCGAAATTTTCTATAGGGGTGTGGACAATGACATCAAAAGGTTTTTAGTTTCCTCATCTGGAGGAAACTTCATGCATCAAAGTTATGATAGCGCATGGATGGTCATCACTCTTGGAGCTGAAAATCAAGCGAATTGGGGTAGATCTGTAGGTAAAGGAGTCTTTAAAGTAGATATGGCTGAAGCTACTCCCGAGTACAAGTCTATCGCTGAAACCCTAAAACTCATAGTTGCAAAGCAAGACCATATTGAATCATCTCTTGCTGCCATTGGAAGAGGACATTCGCCCACTCAACAACAAGAACATATCAAGTCTGCTTCACTGTTCTGTGATGCATGTAAAGGAATTGATCATTCCACTTTAGCATGCAATGTTCTTTACGATGTTGTTCTAAGCAAAGTATGTGGACAAGGAGATAATGGTCAAATGGAAAATCTTAATGTTGTTAATACCATCTCTGGACAAGGGTATTACAATCTGAATTAGAATAGGAACCATCTGGGTTTTCAATATGGAAACCCCTCTGGAGAAGTGAACTCACATCAATTTAGTTTGAACAACCAACCATGAGGTCCACTAGGATTCCAGTATAATCAACAACAAAATTTTAGAAATCAAGAAAATTTCAAGGGAATCTTTCAGAATAGGAACTTCAATAATTATCAAAACAATTCTCAGTTCCATAATCTTAATCAACCTCAAGGACAACAAGTCGGTCCCATCTCACCTGATGATAAGCTATCAGCCATTGAAAAGATGTTGCAAACTCAGCAAACTATGATAGCTAACCAACAAGCTCAGTAGAAGGCTATTGAATCCCAACTAGATCAACTTACAGCTAACATTAAGCCACCAACTGGGGTTTTTGCTGGCCAACCGGAAAACAATCCTAAGCACCCAGAACAACTAAAGGCGGTACCACTAGGTTGGGAAAAGACTATTATAATCCTCCTGCTAAGCCACATGTGATTGTTACAAATGAGGATGAATCTGTGATTATACAAGACTCCAAAACTCCTGAATCTCAACCATAAGAACCAATTACTAAAGGTAAGTCGAACAGAGAAAATTCTGAGAAGGATGCTCAAGAAGAGGAAGAAGCATCACTAGAACCCGATATCCCTATGCACAAACCTCGTATACCTTTTCCAGCTCGTCTAAGGTAGACAAAGCTTGATACCCATTTCAACAAGTTCAAGGAAGACATGAAGAAACTTCATGTTGAAATACCCTTTTTGGATGCACTGGATGAGATACGAGCCTGGACAAAGTACCGAAAGTCACTTCTCACTAGGAAATATATAACTAAAGAATATGAGACAGTCAAGTTAGCTAAAACCACATCAGATATCATCCAGAGTAAGATGCCCAAGAAGCATAAAGATGCAGGATCTTTTGGGATTTCCTTTCATATCGGTGATTCTTCATGCAACAAAGGACTGGCAGACCTTGGTGCCAGCATCTCCATCATGCCACTTAGTCTTTGCAAAAGGCTAGGGTTTACTTAACTTCTCCCAACTGGCGTGACCATACAACTCACAGACAATTCGATAAAACACCCGTTAGGAATTATTGAGGATGTACCTGTCAAGGTAGGAAAAGATTCCTATGTTCCGTGTGACTTCGCCATCATGGACACAAAAGAAGACCCCAGATATCCTCTCATCTTTGGACATCCATTCCTCACCACTACAAGTGTTCTAATTGATGTTGAAGCAGGAACATTGATGCTCAGACTTGTTAAAGAAACTCTCAAATTCAAAGTTTTTTAAAGCATGTGAAAACCAAGCATGCATGAAGAGGTCTATCTGATTGACTGGATTGAGAAAATGTCACTCATCACACAAGAGGAATATGAACAAGATGATCCTATACAAGTGACTCTAACAAACCCCTCTGTTGATAATTCCATCAGTGAACAAGTTAAAGAGTGTGTTCTTGACCTTGACACTACCAAGGAAGATCCCGAAGCTACGTTTGAAGGACTCAAGGCTATGGAAGCTACTGAAGAAAGATGTGAAAAACCAAAGGCCCCTGAAATGAATCCCCTACCAGAGGGATTGAAGTATGTGTTTCTGGATGATCTCAAGGTTTGTCTAGTTATTATAAATTCCAATCTAACGACCAAACAAGAAGATAAACCCCTGAAAGAACTAAAGAAAAGAAAGAAAGCCATCAGTTACAAAATGAGTGACCTCACTAGGGTTAGTCAAGCACTATGTATGCACAGGATCCCTATGATGGAAGATCACAAGCCAACTATTGCACATCAATGGAAATTGAATCCAAATATGAAGGAAGTAGTTTGTCACGAAGTCATTAAACTTCTCACCACTGGAATAATCTATCCAATATCAGACTTGCCATGGGTAAGCCCAGTGAATGTAGTCCCGAACAAAGGCAAGAACAACTGTAATACGAAATGAAAACAATGAACTCATCCCCACTCGAACAGTTACAGGGTGGAGGATGTGCATTGATTATAGAAAGTTAAACAAGGAAACTCGAAAAGATCATTTTCCAATGACCTTTCTTGATCAAGTATTAGAGTGACTGGCTCATCAAGAAAACTTCTTTTACCTCGATGGTTACTATGGATTCTATCAAATACCCATACATCTAGACAACCAAGAGAAAACTACTTTCACCTGCCCATTCAGAACATATGCATTTAGAAGAATGCCATTTAGCCTCTGCAATGCACTTACAACCTTCCAGTGTTGCATGGCTACTATATTCGCTGGTCTCAATGAAACAATTATAGAAGTTTTTATTGATGATTTTTCTGTGTATTGAGATCCATTCGATTCATGTCTAAAACACTCCTCCATGGTTCTCAAATGATGTGAAAAAGTACACCTTATGCTAAACTGGGAGAAGTGTCACTTTATGGTAAAGGAAGGCGTTGTCCTCGACCATAGGGTCAGTATTCGAGCAATTGAAGTAGAAGGCCAAAATCAAAGTGATTTCCAAGCTTTCCATCCCTGTCAATGTAAAGGAAGTTCGAGCATTCCTAGCTCACACAGGATTCTACAGACGGTTTATAAAGGACTTCTCTAAAATAACCAAGCCTATAACAAACTTGTTACTAAAGGATTCTGAATTCAATTTTGACGAAGAATGTGTTAAAAGTTTCAACAAACTGAAGCATGCCCTTACAACCACACCCATCATTAGAGCTCCCGATTGGGACCATCCTTTTGAAATTATGTGTGATGCAAGCGATTATGCTGTGGGAGCTGTCTTGGGCCAATATATTGAAAAGAAACATTATGTGATCTATTATGCATCAAAGACTCTCAATGAAGATCAGAGGAATTATGCTACTACTGAGAAAGAACTTATGGCAGTTGTGCATGCCTTTGACAAATTCACATCCTACCTTATTGGTTCAAAAGTCATTGTCTACACGGATCATGCTTCTATCTATTATCTTCTGAAAAAGAAAGATGCAAAAACCAGGCTAATTAGATGGATTCTCCTATTATAAGAATTTGATTTAGAGATAAGAGATAAAAAGGGTACAGAGAATGTTGTAGCAGACCACCTCAATCACATCCACACTCTGGATACTGAGAAGATACTGATTAATGATTCCCTTCCAGATGATCAACTAATGAAGGTCTCAGAAGCTACACCGTGGTACTCGAATTATGTGAATTACCTTGCTGCTGGGGTTATCCATCCTCAATGCACTGGAAATGCACTGAAGAAATTTATGCGTGATGTGAAATAGTATTATTGGGATGAGCTGTACCTTTTCAAACTTTGTGTTGATGGTCTATACAGACGATGTATTGCTAAGGAAGAAGCTCAACTTATATTGGTGCAATGTTACTCAAGACCAGTTGGAGGACATATGAGCTCTAAAAAGACTGCCTTGAAGGTTTTGTAATGTGGTTTCTTTTGGCCAACCATATCCAAAGATTCCCATGACTTTGTCTTATCATGTGTCAAATGTCAAATATCAGGCAACATAACAAAAAGAGATGAGATGCCATTGAGCCTGTGGCAAGAAGTAGAGATATTTAATGTTTGGGGGTGGACTACATGAGTCCATTCCCATCTTCTCATGGATTTTCATACATCCTAGTGAAAGTGGACTAAGTCTCAAAATGGGTTGAAGCTATACCAACCGTCACTAGTGATTCCAAACCTATCATCAAATTGTTCAAAGATATCATTTTCCCCCAATTCGGAGTCCCACGTACTGTGATATCTGATGGAGGGTCTCATTTCCTTGAAAGAAGTTTTGAAGCTTTACTGGGAAAGTATAGTGTAACACACAAGGTAGCCTCACCCTACCATCCACAAACGAGTGGATAGGTAGAGGTTTTTAACTGTCAACTCAAGGCTATCCTGGAAAAGACTGTAGGCTGCAATCAGAAGGATTGGTCGGTAAAAATCAATGACGCATTGTTGGCCTACTGGACTACTTTTAAAACTCCCCTCGGAACTACACCATTTAGATTAATATATGGAAAGGATTGCCACCTACCTGTTGAACTTGAGCACAAAGCATGGTGGGCAATTAAACAACTTAATTTTGATATGAAGGAAGCAGGCCAAGTCAGGATTCTGCAACTCCAAGAGCTGAAGAACTCAGGATGACAGCTTACGTGAATGCAAGAATCTATAAAGAACGTATGAAGCTTTGGCATGATGGCCATCTAAAAAGAAAGGACATACAAGCGGGAGACCAAGTTCTTCTGTTAAATTCTAGATTGAGGTTATTCCTAGGAAAACTCTGTTCTCACTGGTCATGGCCTTTTATTGTCAAGGGCATCTACCCACATGGTGCTTTCTCTTTATGGAGTGAAAAGTCAGGTGAATTTGTGGCAAATGGTCAATGATTGAAGAGATAATTCACCTATACTAATACAAGATATGAAATGATGATGGATCTAACCAATCCAACATATCCATCATAGAAGTTGAAGGAATGATGTCGAGCTATCGAAGTAAAACTAAGGCGCTTGTAGGGAGGCAACCTGATAAATACAATTTGTATTTAGTTCTAATTTTGAATTAGGATTTTTCTTTAATTTGGTTTTTACCTTTTAGATAATTTTACATTAAATAAAATTGCATCGCAATATGCTATTTTGAGTTCTGATTGGTCTTCATTTTTGAGATTTTTAGATGGAGGATGCAAGCTTATTAGAACTCAACCACATCCGGTGGTCCAAATGGCATGCAAATTCCTCTCCATCTCGGATTTATAGTTTTCTCAGGACGAGCAAATTTCTAAGTTCAGGGTGGATGGTGGATGGTACGTATCTTTCTTACCACCTTCACCCATCTAAATCAGACTTAAGTTTTCATTATTGCATTTTTGACCTAAATTTTCAAAATTTTAAAGTTTTTCAAAGAAATTTGAACAAATACTGGATGAAGTTTTGACACTTTCTCATTTCAATCTTTATGCATTTCAAATCATTATACCCTCCTTTTTCAAAGCAGATCCTCAAAAGGACCACTTTCTGAAAATTAGCCTTTTGATTGAAATCAACTTATGAAAGCTTATGAATCCTAACATCATGATCTTTATGCAAAAATGAAAAGTGTCTGTCAAACTAATAGGGATCAAACACATCGTGCTTGCTAACTGACTAGTGGAACAATAACATGGAATCTCCACCGGATCCTCATCAAGTCATTATTTGAGCAGAGTACGATAAAGAGAACAACCCGATGCACGAAATTGTAAATCAAGAGGCATTATGATCTGAACTCTCTTCTACACCTCTTCTATCATCTTTATACCCCTCTGTCCATCAAAAAATGAAATAAACAAAATAGGCAAAATAGCACCAAACCCCAAGTTCAGGGTGGCACACCACTTCCCTCTATATTCGCTTCTTCCATTCCCCTCACAAATAAATATGGGTGTACCACCAAGAAAAGATGCCAAAGCGCACACAAAAAGAAATGCAATCTCGAGTCGAATAGACCAGAGATTCACACAAAAAATATGCAATAAATGAAATTGCATATAAAATAATAAAATCTCGAGTCGAATAGAGGAGAGATTTATTTCTTCCTTCCATACCTCCCTTC
The DNA here is from genome assembly GCA_963693085.1 of Alisma plantago-aquatica. Taxonomy (NCBI): domain Eukaryota; kingdom Viridiplantae; phylum Streptophyta; class Magnoliopsida; order Alismatales; family Alismataceae; genus Alisma; species Alisma plantago-aquatica. The sequence continues at coordinate 1,910,454,595 of OY856409.1, read as the reverse complement.
ACTCCCTTTTCTACCTAATGGCAAAATATCTATCTCCATCACCTTGAAATATACAGTGTCAGATCAGATGCACACTTGTTGTTCTGTGGGTATCTCTGGACTCCTACAAACCTCTTTGACATGCTTGTTGTTGGAAAAAGTGAGGAGGAAGTGAAGTTGGAAAGCAAACTCAGGAACGAAGATATGGTAAGATGTGTTTTGTGATCTAAGGAAGTTGAGATGCGTAGTCATACTAAGAAAAAAGGAAATAATCGTGATGTGAAGAGGAGGCAATCACATGACCAGAAAGTATTCATTTGGCGACTGTTTCAGATTTTGTGCTACTCGAGGATGATCAACTTTTATGTTTGGGGTATTTTTATGAATGCATATTCATCATGGAATTCAATTACAATATTGGGTCAAATTCAATTCAATACATCCAATTTCAGTTACTAAATATTAAAATGTGCAAAATTTCCTAATTGGTTCAATTATCAAGGTTCTTAACTGAGTTTATATTGATTTTATGCAGGTCTTGATGAGGTTGAACAAATCAATTGGGACCCACCTTTATCTGCCCTTGATCTACCCTCACTCGCCCATGCAGTCTTGACCATACGGTCTCGCCTATACGGTTTCACCCATATAGTCTAAAGACCATATGGACATACTCACCTCGAGACTGTTTGGAGAGTACCGGTCTGTGAGACCATTTGGAGTCAGGGTTGCGATACTGGTGATGCAATTGTGAAACTGTTTGATAAAGCTAGGCATGAGACCGATTGAGATAGCTACGTGCATGCGATACCGTTTGAGGACCGCATGCAGTGAAGATTGAAGGATAAAGTGGATATGTTGTAGACCATTTGAGCCAACTTTCCCAGCCGTTTGGAGAAAAGAGTAGAAGACCGAATGAAGGCATGCATGTCAAAATCGTTTAATCCAAGTACATAAGATCGTTTGATAAAGAAGCATGCAAAACCGATCATGGAAACCGTATGAAAATGCAGCTTTGTAAAACTATTTGGATAATACTATGTGAAACCATTTAAGATGAGCTTGTGAGACCGATTGGAAAAGTTACGTGCATGAGATCGTATGGAAAAGGAGTGCAATACAAAATTGCAAGACCGATTGAAAAAGGTACATGCAGTCTATGCAGACCGGAGGAAGGCAGAAATAACTATCAAAACTGTGTGATCACATGCATAGCAAACCGTTTGGAGAATTATCAAAACCGTTTGGACATAATATACCAAGACCGTTTGATGCTACTATCAAAACCTTGTGCTCATTTGCATAGCAGATCGTTTGGAGAATTATCAAAACTATTTGGACATAATATACCAAGACCGTTTTCTGCTACTATCAAAATTGTTTGATCACTAAGCATGCAAGACCGAGTGGGGCTGCTAAAGTGCAAGACTTCTTGGAAAAGGTCTTGCAAGACCGTATGGAAAAGGGATCACCAGACTGATAGAGTTGATTGGAAAAGTTGCATGAAACTGTATCAAAAAAGGGGCACATCCAAACCGTTTGGAAAAGCACTTATCAAAACTATTTAGTCACATGCAATAGAGGACCGTTTGGAAAAGTAAAAATCAAAACTATTTGAAGGCTGACTTACACAAAACCATTTGGTCAAATTATAATAAACCGTTTGGAGCCAAATATCTCAAGACCGTTTGGGGTGGAATCACACCAAAAATGTGAGGACCCCATCCCAACCTATAAATAGGACTAGTAGGGTCCTCATTTTGGGGGGCATGGGTTCTGTGACGTTGATAGGCTGCCTGTACACAGGTCTGATCCAGTTCCATCCACACTACTATCGTTTCACCTCCCTCCTGTACTACAATCAAGGAGACCAAGAAGAGAAGGCAGGAGGAGTGAGAAAGACTACCTGATCTGTCTTGGCGTCCCTCGTTCTTCGTCCAGATCTGCTCGGGCACTACGTACAAGACTGCAACGTCTTCACCGAGCCGCGACCGCCTTCTACATCATGCTCATGGCAGATTCCTGTCTCTTTCTTATTCTTCTTATTTCTCGCACCATGAGTGAGTAGTTCCTTTTCACTGGGGTGTGGGTACTAGCCCCACTGCCCATGCATTCATGTCTTTACATTTAACTTTCCAAGGCTATGTATATAACTTTTCATTTCATTGTAATTGATATTCTTGTAGTTGATTACCTACTTGCTTTCATCTTGTTCTTCCCTATATTGTGAAATCTTCTATATGTAGGGTGGAATGGCAGTATACAAAGTTTGACTCCTTGATTAGAAATAGGATAGGATTCCTTGAGGTAGTAAGTGCATGATCTGTAAGGGGACGAGCCATCTAACCTTTGGTGACACTTTTATGGCCTAAACATCCCTCCGGGAGGGCCACAGCCTTAGTTGGATTTTGTATCGTCTTGTTTATCATCGATGTTTGCTTGTATATTAATCACCTATATGTGTGTCGATTAGCACAGTTGACTCCCGGACTAGAAATAGAATGGGGTTCTATGAGGTCGTAAGTGTATGATTTGTGAGGGGATGAGCCATCTAGCCTACGGTGACACTTCTGTGGTCTAAACATCCCTCAGGGAGGGCCATAGCCTTAGTTGGATGATGTATCTTCGGAACCGTAAATGCATGACTTGTATAACGACGAGAAATCTGATGCTTAAGGGGATGCTTACGCGGGCCTAAACATCCCTCCGAGAGGGTTCATAGCAGTTCCATTTGGATAGTTAGATGCCAGCCTGGATGTTATGTGTTTGGATGTGTTTGAATGTGCAGTGGTGGTGAAACCTAATGCCATCCCAGCGATTCCATATCATTAATCTAGAACAAACTTTAATTCTACTCTTTTACTTTCTTGCATTTAGTTTAATTAACCTCAACCGAATCAATCGTTTTAAATATTAGTCTTACTTGAGCTAGATTAGACTAACAAAGATTCTTAAAAACACTGTCTCTTGGATTCGATCCTTAACTATACTGCGATATGACCCGTCCGCTTGTGGGTGGTATTATTGCACGAGGTTTTGGTAAAAGCTCGGGGATTTTAACCCTGAGTGAATTTGTTAGTGCGATATTTGCCCCGTCAGTTACATATGACTTGCTTTGGTCATATAGACTAGACCACTATGTTCTACTCCAGAAATGCACATTGAGAAATCTTCAACATAAAAAAGAAAAGATATGGGGAAATAGGGTCACCTTGGTGGAGTACTCCACTTGCATTGATTTTTCTTATATTCTTCCCAATTAGAGAAATTCAACAAGATACACTAGACACACATTCATAAATCTTCCGCATCATCTTCTACTTGAATCCCATCTTGTTGATCAAATTATACAAGAATGTTCCATTTTATGTGTTTATAAGTCTTTCCCATGTCCCATTCTATTGAGATGAACATCATTTTTTAGGCTCTATTCATGTTCATCTCATGAAGTAAAGCAAAGGATACCAAAACATTATCAATGACGAGTCTACCACAGACAATTACGCTTTGATTTTAAAAGCTCTATCCGAAATACGTTTTAGAATATTGAAAAGTTTTTTGTTAGTATTGTATAGACCAAGTTGCATAAGTTGATCAATCTGAAGTATGCGATCCTCCTCGACTCACAGAAATTTGGTATGATCTCTATTGTGGTCTTATTGATCTCATCTAGTTTCCTTTTCCCCTTACAATAATTTGAGTTAAAAGTTAGTACACCCCCTTCACCATAATGTTTGAAAGAAAACTATTTCTATACCAAATTTTTAAACAAATTTAGTTGGGTGCATCCACCTCCAGGAATTGCACACCTCTTCCTCCTTTTGTTCATATTTCATTTGAGCCAATTCTCTATCAGTTAGCACTTTCTCTAACTCCAGTCCTCCTAGTGCAACTGAATACAATTATCAATTTTAAAATATTTGCAAAACAATTTATTGGCATACCATTAATTTCATCTTTTTCTTCATACTACTCCACTTCCTCATTGAAGTGGTTGTTGATGTAATTTATTATTAAATGTGGACAACCTTATACTACAACTAAATGGTGTTTTTGTTTGTAGACCACATCTCATTTTCTAAAGATTTAATGCACCACCATATTTCCTCCTTTTTCAATATTTAGAAAAAGTGCATGTAGCTCCTTACATCTTCTCAACATGTCACATGATAGGTAGACGTCTCATACAACTATCAATTGTTTCTCGATTTCTTTAATGAACTTTTTCAACCTTCCAAAATTTTCTCCTACTTAGCTCAAAAATCATCCTCATATAATATAGTATTTGTTGTTGTATCATGAACCATTGAAGTTCCACAAGATCTGGTATGGTGGCTTAGTATTTACGGTCTACTATCCACCACATCTCAAACTATGGGTTGTGGTCGCTTACGCTACTTGATTTGCCACAACTAAATCTAAAAAACAATAGCATGGTCAAAGTCACAAAATTAGGGGGTTTTGAACACTTGTTTGATGTGTATATGTATACATTTCCTCATTTGCAAATATTTATCCAACCTTTCTTTGACTCTGGCCCTTTCAGATCCCGCATAACCATTTCATTTTCTACCTTTAAAGTTGAGATCTCTGACTTGGATTCACCCACCACCTCTTTGAGTGTTTCATGGCCAATTATCCTCTGGTATGTCCTTTCACTTTCTATTTATATATCAAAATTCATGAATCCTCAAACAAAAATGTTAAAATATATGTTTGAATAAAACTTCTCATTAAATCCTATTATTTTGGATTTCTCTCTCTTCAAAGGTGAAAAAATAAATACCTATGGAACTTCAATTGTCCTCCTAACATTTAGAATGATACATCCATGTGATGTTGAGTGTAAGATACAATGTTAATTGCCACATCCGTCCACTACACGATGAGCCCTCAATCTTCCCACACTACACAAACCCACCCCATTTCCAAACCCATCTTTTATTGATTCATTCCACCCCATTTACTGCCACCATAGTATCCATATAGAAAAGCACCTTGGGACCCTCCCTTTCAAGCCACTATCAAAGGGTCCTAATTTTATCAGGGTATCCTAGACCCTGATAGTTCCATGCCTAGTGTTTCATTTCTATTAACAGAGAGGGAAGTCTCCCCCTCTTCACTAATTCATCTACTATCTAGACCTGACTTTTTTTCTCTCCTTTGTACATGTAGATACATTAATCCTCTTGTTCTAAGTTCCTTGTTTTTCTTCCTCCACTCATTCATTGTGTCTCCCTCTTTGTCCTTGGAACTTTTATATATTCTTTCTCTTTGAGTTCATCATTAGCCGTGTCCTAGTAAATTTTAACACCCCCCTTTCCTTCTTCCATATCACATGTCTTTGTCTTTCCACCAATGCCCAATTTGAAACTCAGAGCAATGTCTACTTGTTCCATAGCTATGTGTGGTCTTCCATGTGCTTCCTTTGTGCCCTTTCTTTCCTTTGTGTTTGGGTCCTGTCTTAGGTATTATGTGGGAATACCTCTTCTACAACTTTCTCCATCTTCACCTTTCCTTAGCACATTAGTTCCACATTTAATTTGCATTGTTAGTCTATCTATTTATTCTTTAGTTGACAATCATCATGTGTCATTTTGTTCCTCTTCTTCTCCAGATGGGTCTCGTTTATGTTGTCTTTGACATGATTCCATGTCTCCTCTACCCAGTTTCTCATTATATATCAATCAAGATATTGGAATCTATTTCCTTATATCCTTATTTCTACTATTTTTGTCCAACTTGAGCGGTTCTTACTATTTGAATCCTATGACTGAGATTCAAAGTAGTTTTTCTTTTTTACCCACCCCTTCCTTTTAATTTCCCTCTCATAGTGGTTCTATTTCTTCTCCCTAGTGAGACCGTACTCTAGAGAGACTGTACTTTAGACGCCCCACTCCTTGTGTTTTTCCTCATATTCCTCATTCTAATGCAAATAATTGCCATGTATATGTCTTGTAATACCTCATTTTTAACAAACAATAGGAAACCTCTCATAGTCAAAATTGACACCAATTATCTTCCCCATTCTTTTCTAAATCCTCAACCTTTTTTATGAGTTTATGTATGTCAAGGACCACTTGTACCATATAGTAACTATCCCACCCCATGTTTCCTTGTTCAACCTTCATTACTTTCCTAACTCTACTTGCCACCGCCTATACTGCATATGTATTGTGATACCCATAGGGAAGATGTGGATTTATAGATAATTTTGGATAGTTCAAAATATTAACTCCATCACAACTCATGAAAAAACATCACCCTAAACATGAGGAGATTTCCTTTAAAAAACTAAGATGTTCCTTCAATCACCTTCTATTGATTATTTCTAGTATGTAAACTAAATGACACACATACTTTCATCAATTTGGAGAAAAATTACTTTATGTGCAAACCCCAAATGAATAGCATCATCCTTGTTAATGTGTTGAAGTTGTTAGTGTGTTCACTAGCTAACTTACTTATTAATACAACATATAGGTGTTCTTCAGTATACTTGACTCCCTCTATCTCCACGATAATCATATCTTTGTCCTGGTTGATGTTCATATTAGAGCATCATCACATGACATTGTCATCCATGATACTAGAATGGAAAAAGCACATCCAAGAAGACTATTTCACATAAAAGATTTAGGGGCAAAGGAATTGAAGGATCCTATGCAGATTGGTTGTGCTCTTGGCCTACTTTGTATTGTTGCTGCATAATTTCCAAATGACTAGTGTTTTAGAGAGATGAATCATAAGTGAGTTCTTGGTTAGTTCTTCTCTTCTTATAATTTTTCCTCTTCTCTATCATCTATGAATTCCTCAACTTAGTTGAGGAAAATATTCATGAACTCCCTTCTTTTCAACTCCAATTATCTCCTTTAGGCAAGATATGTGATCTAGATTTGGGGTCTACCCCAAGTTGGTAGATTTTGGACCCCCATTTAAAAGTAGGGAATATGAAATAATTGTTGGGTTTTAGGGGAGGCAGAGAAGGCAACGGAAACAAAAAAAAAATTGTCCTCAAACCCAGAACGAAGGAATCACGTCAACATCTATACAGTAGGAAGGATGGTTTGTTGAGACATACCTTGTTCAGAGGCTTGCTCAGTAACATTACCTCGTGGCTTGCACGGTCTTCACCTCTGGTCTTAGACTATGTCTGTGCAGCTCCTGGTCTTACCAGACTATCAAGATTGACAGCTTTCCTCCGAGCGGCAGAAGTCTCCCGCCTCTGAAGTAGTCCACACAGACCACCTGGAACTCTGATCGCCTTGTCGCACAAGGCACCGAAAGGATCCATACCCTCCTATCGGCGTACTAGTCACTAACACACTCTCTGCCACCAGTTGCCTTTCTACAGTTGTCTTTCCCTTGTTGTGCCTCCCTAAGTGGGTAGCACTTGCTAGGGCTCTCTCAGTTACAACAACCAGAGAGAACGAAAACTTTATAGAGCAACTGGTGTTCTGAGTTGTACTTGAGAATCCCCCAATACCACTATATATATAGGAGGGTCATGGTACATAGTTCTCTACCCCGGGCAATGCGGGATTAAAGTAGGAGTACAATGGTTCGAGATTTTCCGCAAAATCTGACAGATTGCGCCAGCTGAACCGATCGTTTCAAGCATGAACCAATCGGTCTGAACCGGTCGGTTGGGGTAGTTGAGCCGATCGGTTCAAGTCTGAACCGGTCGGTTCACTCCCCGGATCAGTTCCCGATTGGCTTTTCCTCTTTTGTTTCGAATTGATCCAAATACCAATCCTTGTTCCAATAAAATTGGACAAGTGAAACAAAGAGAAATTTCTCACCAACCTAACTTTCCCAACTCGCTCATTTAGACCAGTTGAGCCGATCGGTTCAACCCTTGAACCGGTCATTTGAACTTGTCCTGAACCGATCGGTTCATCGCATGAGTTGATCGGTTCACCAACCTGAAACGATTAGTTCATCACATGAGCTGATCAGGTGGGAGTGCTGACTGCGCAGAATTAGTCAATTGCAGTTTCAATCAATCTGATACTCTGATCAATTGGTCCAACGCCTTAAACACCATGATACTGAGCTATAAATTGATTAAGTGTTTAATCGAACTACTAAAATCCTTTAGTAATCAATCTAAACATCATTTGTGGATAAACTCCTCTTCTAGGTTAAATCCTATGTGTATGACCCTATAGGCCCATTTCACATTGGTAGTGAAAGTCCATAACACTTATGACTTCACAAGCAAAGAGTGGTGCCTAGTCGCACATCAGTGCTACCCAAGTGAAAGGAAAGTTGGAGAACAACTTTCAATCCTACAATATGTGAATGGTGTTACAGTGAATGTATAATTCCTTTATCCCTGATATCCCGAATGAACTCAAGGCATGGAACACTCAACTGTCAACGCTCATTCACTTTCTTGATCTCAGAGTAGATTGGAGGAGATATGTATAACATCAATATCACATAATGATTCAGATATGAGTGTGCATGCCTATCTCAATCATACTCATCAAGTGGCCATGGATATCAAACTCCCTCAGGAGGGACAAATCCCATATCTATCACTCACGCCTCAAAAGCCCCATGTGTCAAAGCCACCTAATCATCACCTTTATAACAACCCATGTTTTAGGACTGCGTTTGATGATGTCAAAGTGTACCCAAAGACATGTGTTGAGTGTAGTGATTTCAGGTCAAACAATGACACTCACCACCATCATTGTGAGAACTGACTGTGACTACCATTTCATGGTTCCATGTGTCAAACTCGTGGTGGGTCTGTCTGGTACACTTGTTCTCTAACAAGTACCTATGTGTTTGGTTTGATATCTGCATATCATGACTAACGACATTCTATCATCAACCAACACCACAATCTAGTCTTGTGTGTCATTCCTATCTATCTACCTTCCACAATGACATATGACTAGGGACATAATAAGAATGTACAAACTTTTAGCATCTGTATGATCTCATCATTCAGGTCTTGAACCTGAAAGAATACGTCATTGAGTACTGTCATTCTTCAGATATTCAACATGTTCTATCATTATCTCATATGACAGAACCAGAAAGAATTGGAAGCTTTCCTTTGATGCTTATCAAATCAATCTTAATGTATCCCACCAATTATCCCATGAATGGCTCTCAGGGCATACATACCAACAGACTCCCACTTGCAATGTGAGCCAATCACCCTTGAATCATATTCATAGTGATCTTCAAACATGTCCCACATGTTACTATGCTCTAGTGCTTATGTAGTGAGTTATGGCAACACCTTGCCAGAGTCGGTATTAACTGCATGTCTCTCATCTCTTCGTTGTACGTCACACATATGAGATGGAGTTGCCGTAATATGTGATCTAGTATTCCTTTTCTAATCCTTTAGCCACATTGCATGACCAAGTACTCCTTACTTGTCATCAAAGATCGGAATATCTATAAGTTCATCTCATGAACTTCTAGATCCATATAGTATCCACTAATGTTCTATAACACATGGATACTCGGCTTTTCCTTTTAAACGGCTTTACTGGAACGTTTCCATTTATCAACAAAGATTCAATTTTATATATCTCATATATTATTTTGTGATTAATTTTCTATCCTTTTCTGATGTTCGCATATGTGTAACTCTTTACAGTGAACCCTTCCTTATTTCCATGGAACTAGTACTTCTCAAGTACTTATCAAGTTCTTATGGTATTCCAGTAACGCTTACTGGAACTAGACAGACATCCATTCGTCATGTCCCACATACGAGTTATCAGGATGAGCACATCATATTTTCATGTCCTACATACAAGATGAAGAATGCATTTTATTCTTGCTATGTCCATACATGTAAGATAATGGGATGATTACAATCATGATAGATCCATATCTATTCTTAGTGTTCCCATTCTTCATAAGAATTGGACACTTGGCCTTAGGATACTAACTCCATGTAATATGGACATGTTTTTTCCCATTGAATCTTTGTACACTGAACCCTAAAATATAGATTGCTAATGTATGCTTTCTCTTTTCAGGTCAAGACGTTTTCGAGAACTATCTCTATAGATCTCTATTCCTATCACATAGGAAATGTCTTTATCTTCCTTAAAGATAATTTCCACTTTGGATTTCCATTCTAGAAATTTCATTCCTCATCGACATGTGGAATGCAAATACGCTCCCACTAAATCACATATCCCTTCTTTATCTTTGTGATATCAGTCAAACCCTTTGATTATATTATCAAAGTAAAGATCCCAGCTCTGAGTTGCTTGTACTCAATCAATCACATTGATTAGTCCATTGTAACTTATAGACTTTATTTCCATTAATGGATTCATAAAACTTATAGGTTGTGTCACATACACATCCTTGTTTTATTCCTCATAGGAATGTGATTTTAATATCCGTATGCCAAATCTCTTAGTCATTAAGTTGCAATCAACAAGCATCATCCTTCTCAAAATGTCATCCGTGTGTCTTAACACTTAAGACTCATTCACACTTATGGATTTCATCCCAATGGGTGCTACCATCAAGGTCATACCTTATGGTTCACATGGAAGTCGTTTAGGATGTAATGGTCATAAACCATAACTCAAAATCCGGTTCCTCAATATCATCTAGATTGTTGACTCATCATATGACCAACTCATCATATCGATATTTGAGGTGTATCTATTAAGGAATTTGAGAACTCACAACACTTTGTGATTCTTAATATCCTTTATTAGTGTAGGGTATTCTTTATTTCAGAAGAACTTAGTTATTTGATAATCATCCTCTAACTCCTTAGAGTATTGCTCCTTTTGATTTAGAAATCACCATGCCTTAATCAAGAGCTCACTATGATACATTATCATAATCACTCATAAGGATCTCAAACATTTGGTTCAAGTATTTCATTCATTGATCTCATCAAGAATTAACACTTTACCAAATTTGTACTTCATCTATGATATTTTTGAACACTTCAAGATATTCATATTGGTATTTCTCTAAACACCATTTGAAGTATTAGCATTTGCTCCAATAGGTATGTAAATATATCACATGTATTATACCTAATAGGATAATCATTCTCCCACTACCACTAGTTAATATCGATTTATCATGTTCAAGAGATTCATGTCTCTTACTGGTTCTCTAACCAAAAGAGTCTAGATTTATCCATCATATGAAAACTAGAAATCAATTTCTCATGATGATGTTAATTTGTTGTTTGAGTTATCAATAACTTTTAGATATCATTTTATCTTATGCATACCAAGTAACACAAGATAAACAAGGCATTGCCACAAAGATCATATCTTTTAAACATCAACTATATTGATAGTCGCCTTGTCACTACAAGATGCAACAATAAAGTGTTTCTATTGGCAAATTGAAACAGCAGTTCTTAACTCTATTTCGTGCCCTTTAGGCTGAAATAAACTGAAAGGTACTCCTATCTATGGAAGCAACACTTTCTCCAATGATGGGTACTCCTTTCTTTGTCCTTTTGTAAAGGCCATCATATCATATATGTCAGATCTCCATCTATAAAACTCGGGCCCACTTCCCAAGGCTCTAGTAGAATTTCAGGAATGACGATTGGCCCCACAAACCACCGCTAGACTTAACTGCACACTTTGTCCACCTTGACGCGCAAGCCAAGATCAACTTCTCGACTGGTCACCCATCCTAGTACTGCTCCAAGCTGAGCACGCTTAACTATGGAGTTCTTTAGTGATGCGCTCCCGGAAAAGGAGGTGCACCTTGGTGATATGGGTAGTCCAATCATTCCTTTTAAGATCATGTTATTTGAGGCCTCAAATCCTGGGATGTTACAATCTCCCCTACTTAGACTCTTGACCTCCTCGTCAAGGCTCAACTATATGGCCGCATAACGGGTTACTTAAACCTCCTTAGGGTCTAAGGAACTCTTTGTCTCATCTCAGCAAGTAATCACTTATACCATAGGTACTAGAAGCGTCATCCTCTCTATAGGGTTTGGTTCCTCTAAAGGCAACCAAAATATCATCAGCCTCCAAGGGTCAAGCATAAGGAAACCACTATCATCCACTTAGGCCGCATCATCCTCAACTCCCCACTATTCCTCATATCTTGGGGTTTTAGGCTTCCAACCTCCTTATTAGGGTCCTACTTTCTCTCTCTATAGTTAACTCCACATCTAGCCATATTACTAGAGGTCCTCTCTCCATGAAAGATCAAGCTCACAGACATACCTCTACGTGGGTGATGTTTACAAGCATTCTCCTTAAGATTGTCTGCTCAAGGTTATCCATAACCCTATATTCTTGTCTCATAAGCTATCCATCCTACTTCCTTGACCAGGGTTTTAACCTTCTACTCATACTATTGATGTACTTTGGGTGCCTACCATGCCATGCTCATATAATCTCATGGGATTTCCATGGGTTCTTCTCCATCCTCATCAAGGAAGGAGCTATCCTTCGTTCTAGCCTACACGACCCTTCCCAGGGTTGGGTTTCTAAAGGTACTCAGTCATCCAACCTCTCATGGCTCATATGGCATCTAAGGCATGTCCATCCAAACACCTGGTCTACCATGACATCTAACTCTCTAACCTTCACTTAGGGTTAGGGTTAACACCATCCTCAGAGGATGTGCCAGGTTTCTACTTGTAATGGAGATCTCTATCTCCAAGACTAACTCTCTTTACATATCCTCCTTACAAGAAGGTGTAGCCTCAGGTCTCTCCTGAGGGCATGACAACTTATGTCACACAAACTAAGCATGTATCTATTCTTTAGTTTAGCTTATTCTATTAAGTTTATGTCCATGACATCTTATTTACATGCTTTTCATTAATTTGGTGGAGGATTCCTTAATCCTTATCAACCTTACCCATACCTCAAGAGAGTGAGGAAAAGAGAGAAAACCCTAATCCTTAAGGTCCCTAATAGCATTTGAGTTGAGAAGGGATGAACACGATGAGAGAATCTAAAGGTATCTTATTTTGAATCATACCCTAAGACTTTGGCCAGACAGTCACACGGATCCAGGAGTCCTCGTATTCTGACTAACGGCGCAAAGGAAAATATTACCAGCCCCCAGTCGTGATCCTTTTCTGTTGGCTAAATGGACATTTGTAAATCCCTTTGTTTTGATAATGACAAACATTTCATTCTTGTTAATCTAACGTGCTACTTGAGTGTTGCAGGAATAAGGTGGATGACAAAGCAATTAGGGAAATCCATATGCTTACATATTTATATTTTCATGAAATGTAATCAATTTGTAAAAACTTGTACAAATATATAATGTACAAGTACTTAGATTTCATGTAAATCAAGCGTTAGATTCTCCCTAGCTAAACATCACATTTAGATAGGTCATCCCCTTCAAATAAGTGTCACATATGCACACTCATACACATACTTAGTGCTTTAATTGAAAATTTGAAATAGGTTCAATCTCGGTCGACTAACTCCTCGACCGAGACACTCTCGGTCGACAATTTTCTCGACCGAGAAAGACCCAGGTAGCTGTTAGACACATCTGACAAGGTAGTTGGCAGTTGGAGATAAACGTTGCAAAACACTTGATTCAGAGAGCTTGTCGGTCGACAAAAGTTTGACCGAGTAGGTGTCTCGGTCGACCATTTCTCGACCGAAATGGACTCTGACAGCAACTGCAGAATTAATTAATTAGTCGTTGTTAAAGCAACAAACTTGTACCTAACGGCTAGTTAAGCACTTAGAAACCCCTAGAAGGTGTCTAGAACGTCCTTAAGCACTTGTAGGACATTCCTATAAATAGGACATGCCTTAGGACACCTAAACTCACTTGTTACACTTGAGAAATCTTTGAGCATACTTTGAGCAACCTGTTTGTGAGCAAACTGAGCATAGTGACAATAGGATACTTCTTCTCTTAGCTCAAAATTCATGTCCTATAGGCTAGCATCTCCTATCCACTGCAATTACATTTCCATTTACACTTTGGTTAGGAGATCTACACGCTTGATCGAGGCAAATCAAGCCTTGTGCTACAAAAGGATAAGTTGTAATTCCTATTTTCTTTCTTGTTCTCTATTGTTGTTTGTACTCTCCTTGCTACTCCTAGGTTGGAGGCTGCGGGTTGGAGAGGTTGAAGATCTTCTTGGTGAAGAAGGGGACCTTGAGCTACTTCAAGAAGGCTGGTGCAACGGGAGGTTACTTCTAGAGAGGAAGGCTACTTCAAGGGGGAGCTTGGAGTTACTTAAAGAAGGCTACCTCAAGTTGTTGCATCTAATTCAAGTGAAGGTTGTTCAAGGGGTGTAAAGAAAGTATTGTATTTTGTGTAAATCCTTGTGAAGGTAATAAAATTAATACTTTCAAAATCCCGGTTGGGTAAGCAACCGGGTAGTGGACTGACAACTTTGGTATTTGCTAAAGTTGGAACCACTCTAAACACCTATCTCCTTCTTCCATTATTCATTTGTGGTTATTTGAGTTAAATAATTGCTAAAATATTTAAAAACTCTATTCACCCCCCCTCTAGTGTTTTTCAATTGGTATCAGAGCAGGCTTCAAGGAGCTCTAATCGAGTCTTGAAGTATGAAGGGTGGTGGTGTCTACAACTGCAAACAAAAGAAAAGTATGGGGCAACCTTCAACAAGTTGCACTTGGTGCTTAGGAACAAGCCATGCAACACTTGGTTGCCCGTGGATGTCAAAGAAGGAAGATACACATAAAGAATGTCTTATTGCTACAATAAGTGAAGAAGAAGAATAAGAGGTAGAACTAGTTGTTTCTCTTGAAGAGACACACAATAAATATATTGAGTGCAAGAAGAAATTAAAGAAATCTAATAAAGCAAATGATGAGTTACATGCTAAGCTTCTTACTCTTACATCTAAAAATGAAGATCTCAAAAAGGTTATTGAAGATCATGATATTAAGCTAAAATCTGTACAAGCAAATTGTAATCTCCTTTCTCTAGAAAAGATTAATTTGCAGACTCAAGTGAATGATCTTCAAAAACAACCTGTTTTGTGCTCACATCTAGATTATGATACTATCGTAAAAGAAAGAAATTCATTATCATCTAATCTAGATCAAGCAAAGCTAGATATCAAGAAGAGAATGGATGAGATTGCTAAGTTACAACAAAAAGTTAGTAGTCAAAATAATAATGGGATTCTTGATCAAATCTTAAATGATCCATACCATCAAGTTGGAAGGAGAGGACTAGGTTACAAGCCTAAAGGAAAATCTTATCATAAACCTAGTTGGAAAAATACACAAGCACATCAATCTATGTATGTACCTAAAGGCACAAATACAAATATACCCAAAAACAACCTAAACCAAAATCATAGAAAGAGATATGAGGTTGATTCTATATGTTGTCATTATTGTTTGCATCTTGGTCATTATTCTTTTTCATGTCCTCATACGAAAAAGAATGTTGAGTTAGTTTGGGTTCCAAAACCTCCAAATTAAATGAACGGAATTAAGTTGAGATATGACCAAGGACCTAAGTTGTATATTTCTATGTCTATCTCAACTCAACATAATGGGATATCAAATTAATTCAAGTATCTAAACATCTAACTTGCATAATTGTGTTTTACTTGGAAGCAATTAACAGTTCAGAAAACATTTCAGAAATCTTGTCGGTCGAGAAACTGTCGACCGAGAGAACAGTCGGTCAAGAAATAGTCGACCGAGCAAGTTACTGATTTCCAGTCTGAAATAAATCTGCTATTTTCGATTGGTCAAATTGCTATCTACTTGTTATTAATAACTGTTCGTACATGCAAAACAAAGTATACATTCTGGAAATTATCTTTGAGAACGTATATGAGATTAATTTTGGTTCATTCTCTAAATGATTTAAAACTGAAAATCATGAATCATATTTAAGTCAAAATTACTACCTACATGGTCCGTTCCAAGTATTCTTTGATTTATTCACATAGAAACCATATGTTAAAATTTCATGTTTTATCGTTACATCATGGATATATTTTCAACATTTCATTATTCAACCTTCTATAGATAAACGTTGATGTTTGAATAATGATTATTGCATCCTTGATGATACATAGGCAAACAAAATGATTTGTTGGTTATATGTTGTTTTAATGCTTGCAACACATAAATATTTCTCAACCGGTATCTTTTAAGAACCGAGATATTACTTAAGAATCTTATGTGGATACAAGAAGAAGTGAAATTTGATACAACAAAGCTTATATTCTAAGAAAAATCAAGGATAAAATGTTTTCATATTGAGTATTATTTAAAATACTTCAAATTGATATCTAATCAAATTACATGCAGATATTATATACGAGTATTCAATTTGGAAATCTGCAAATTTTCCTCTTGGTTGAAATAAAATTTGACCAAGGGGCACTATGGTCGTAGTCAAAGTCGACCTAAAATAAGTTTGACACAATACTTATTTGAATATCATTTTCTATATAAAAATTTTGATTAAAAGAACAATTAATTTATGATCACAAAATTGTCCAAATATTGGTAACAATAATCACAATATTACTCCATTAGAAAGTATATATGCTCTACAAATTTAGTCTATCATTTGCATTAAAAATCAGCTTAAAAATTCATACTCAGTAAGTATGTCGGTCGACGAATTCTTCGACCGAAAACATTTCGGTCAGCCTATCTCTTTCGACCGACAGACCTCAGACAGAAATAACATCGGACACACTTCCGGTCGACAATTGTTCGACCGAGCCAGTGTCGGTCAAAAATTGTTCGACCAAGAATTGACCTTGGGATATGACCGTTGGAATCCGACCATTTACAACCGTTACCAGTCGACCGTTGGACAACCAAGTGGCGCGTCTGGAATATGACTGTTGCGGTCGATCGGTCGACAAATTGTCGACCGACCTGGTCACTGATTTGCTATAAAAAGGGCCAAAAATGGGTCATTGTTACACACTCTCATATTCTTACTTCCATAGCTTCTCTCTAGTACATTCTTATGCAATCCTTTAGCTTCCTCATCCACAAGACTTTCTTGCTTCTTCTCCACCTTAGAGCAAAGAAATGGCTTCATCCTCTACATGTGGAAAGAAGAAAGTTGCTAGCAAGAAAGGAAGGGAGGCTACTCCACCATTGACGATCATCAACGACATCCCCTTCGTCGACGCAGATGCTGGTGATCGCTATCTCAGGCTCTCCTCCAAAAATCCTCTTCCACGACGGCCGGTTGACGTCTTGGACTTCCTCAGCATCGTCGACCTGGAGGATCTTTTTGAGGTGCAAAATTTGAAAGAATTTCTTAACCCTTCCTTCCCTTCCTACTCTTCAAAAGTGGTAAATGAGTTCTATGCAAACCTAATCTCCCATTCCGAAAATGACAATAACTTCTTCTACTCTATGGTCAATGGGCATAGCTTTTGATTTACTGAAGAGGATATTCTTGACATGCTCAACATCGACTTAGATGAATATCAAGACACTCTTGACCTCACAACTGGAAATCCACTCAATACATTTTCCCAAGGTGATCATACCATCAGTCTTAGTGACATTAAACAAGCCATTTTTCAATCTAATACTACGTGTCACGAAGATAGGGGTACCTACTATGCCATTAATCTCAAACCTACTGCTAGGATTGTTAATCTTATTGTTTCCACAAACATACATCCTAGAGCAAACAAGTCTGAAGTTCCTATTTTTCGCATGTGTTTAATTTATGCCATGACCTACCTAAATCAAAGAATGCAAACCCTCTCTCCAAATCAACCAGATGAATATCCTTATTCTTTAAATCCTGGCATGCTCAACCCATATAATCCATCTTACAACTACTACCAACCTCCACCTCCACCATCTACAGATCTCACACACACTCAGTTCTCCTCAATACAATTACAAGACATTGCTTCTCATTTCCATTTTGATCGGGTTCCTACCTTCTTGGAAGCATATGCTTTAAGCAAGACAGGTGCTTTGGAGTGGCAAACTTTAGTCCAATATTATGGAACTGAGCCATTTCTTGGAAAAGACCCTGATATTGATGTAATACTCAAGTCTTTCCAGTGAGATTTGGAGTGACCGTTGTATTAGTTGTAATGAAATGACTATCTTTGCATGATTGTAATGAAATGGTTATCCTTGCATGATTGTAATAAAATGGTGATCTTTGAAATGAAATAGTTATTTTTACATGAAATGGTTATCTTTACTGATTCTATTGGATATTCCTCTATGGCATCATTCGAATATGGATTATAAGACTACTCTAGTAGAGCATACAAAGTAAGGGGAGTAATAAATATGTCATAAATAAAAAGGGATGACATTTTTGCAAAACCTGAAATTTAAAAATTGTGGCTAAATTGACTATTTATTCTTAAATGGATATCTTTTTGAAATGACAAAGGGGGAGAAATAAATATAAAACTTAGTATTTGTGCAAAAAATAAATAAATATAAAACTTAGTATTTGTGCAAAACTCAATCAATGAGTTTCATAAACTCTTGGCTTTACATTGAAAGTTGCTATATTCCCTAAAGGATTGGATTTCATGTTCCATAATTCATGGGGAATAATAAGCACACATTTTATAAACAAGAGAAGAAATTTACAAAGGTAATCTTCAGGTATGAAAATCACATGTTTTATACTTTCTTATTTTATATTTAGGAAATGTTTGTCATCTTCAAAAAGGGGGAGATTGTTGGCTAAATGGACATTTGTAAATCCCTTTGTTTTGATAATGACAAACATTTCATTATTGTTAATATAACATGCTACTTGAGTGTTGTAGGAATAAGGTGGATGACAAAGCAATTAGGGAAATCCATATGCTTACATATTTATATTTTCATGAAATGTAATCACTTTGTAAAAACTTGTACAAATATATAATGTACAAGTACTTAGATTTCATGTAAATCAAGCGTTACATTCTCCCTAGCTAAACATCACATTTAGATAGGTCATCCCCTTCAAATAAGTGTCACATATGCACACTCATACACACACTTAGTGCTTTAATTGAAAAATTGAAACAGGGTCAATCTCGGTCGACTAACTCCTCGACCGAGACACTCTCGGTCGACAATTTTCTCGACCGAGAAAGACCCAGGTAGCCGTTAGACACATCTGACAAGGTAGTTGGCAGTTGGAGAGAAATGTTGCAAAACACTTGATTCAGAGAGCCTGTCGGTCGACAAAAGTTCGACCGAGTAGGTGTCTCGGTCGACCATTTCTCGACCGAGATGGACTCTGACAGCAACTGCAGAATTAATTAATTAGCCATTGCTAAAGCAACAAACTTGTACCTAACGGCTAGTTAAGCACTTAGAAACCCCTAGAAGGTGTCTAGAACGTCCTTAAGCACTTGTAGGACATTCCTATAAATAGGACATGCCTTAGGACACCTAAACTCACTTGTTACACTTGAGAAATCTTTGAGCATACTTTGAGCAACCTGTTTGTGAGCAAATTGAGCATAGTGACAATAGGCTACTTCTTCTCTTAGCTCAAAATTCGTGTCCTATAGGCTAGCATCTCCTATCCACTACAATTAAATTTCCATACACTTTGGTTAGGAGATCTACACGCTTGATGTAGGCAAATCAAGCCTTGTGCTACAAAAGGATAAGTTGTAATTTCTATTTTCTTTCTTGTTCTCTATTGTTGTTTGTACTCTCCTTGCTACTCCTAGGTTGGAGGCTGCGGGTTGGAGAGGTTGAAGATCTTCTTGGTGAAGAAGGGGACCTTGAGCTACTTCAAGAAGGTTGGTGCAACGGGAGGTTACTTCTAGAGAGGAAGGCTAGTTCAAGGGGGGGCTTGGAGTTACTTCAAGAAGGCTACCTCAAGTTGGTGCATCTACTTCAAGTGAAGGTTGTTCAAGGGGTGTAAAGAAAGTATTGTATTTTATGTAAATCCTTGTGAAGGTAATAAAATTAATACTTTCAAAATCCCGGTTGGGTAAGCAACCGGGTAGTGGACTGACAACTTTGGTATTTGCTAAAGTTGGAACCACTCTAAACACGTCTCCTTCTTCCATTCTTCATTTGTGGTTATTTGAGTTAAATAATTGATAAAATATTTAAAAACTCTATTCACCCCCCCTCTAGTGTTTTTCATTTTCTAGACAACTCTGTCTTTTAGATAATCCTCTAATAACTCCCTTGAGTTCTACAGAATATGTAAAATTTAATAATTATTAAAGATTAAGTGAGGAACTGTGGCTCTAATACCAAATGTAAAATAAGGGCCCACTGCCCAAGGCTGTAGTAGATTTTTAGGAATGACAATTGGCCCCACAAACCACGACTAGCCTTAACTTCGTACTTTGTCCACACTGACGCGCAAGCCAGGATCAACTTCCCGACTGGTCACCCATCCTAGTACTACTCCAAGCTGAGCATGCTTAACTTTGGAGTTCTTTAGTGATGGGCTCCCTGAAAAGGAGGTGAACCTTAGTGATATGCGTAGTCCAATCATTCCTTTTAAGATCATGTTATCTGAGGCTTCAAATCCTGGGATGTTATAATCTCCCCCACTTAGACTCTTGACGTCCTCGTCAAGGCTCAACTATATGGCCTCATAATTGGTTGCTTAAACCTCCTCAGGGTCTAAGGCACTCTTTGTCTCATCTCAGCAAGTAATCACTTATACCATAGGTACCAGAAGCATCATCCACTCTCTAGGGTTTGGTTCCTCTAAAGGCAACCAAGATATCATCAACCTCCAGGGGTAAAGCATAAGGCAACCACTATCATCCACTTAGGTCGCTTCATCCTCAACTTCCCACCATTCCTCATATCTCAGGGTTTTAGGCTTCCAACCTCCTTATTGGGGTCCTAATTTCTCTCTCTAGAGTTAACTCCAAATCTAGCCATACTACTAGAGCTCCTCTCTCCATGAAAGATCAAGCGCACATGCATACCTCTATGTGGCTGAAGTTTACAAGCATTCCCCTTAAGATTCTGACTGCTCAAGGTTATCCATAACCCTCTATGCTTGTCTCATAAGCTATCCATCCTACTTTCTTGGCCAGTTTTTTAACCTTATACTCATACTACTGATGTACTCTGGGTGCCTACCATGCCATGCTCATATAATCTCATGGGTTTTCCATGGGTTCTTCTCTATCCTCATCAAGGAAGGAGCTATCCTTCGTTCTAGCCTACACGACCCTTCCCAGGGTTGGGTTGTTAAAGGTACTCGGTCATCCAACCTCTCATGTCTCATATGTCATCCAAGGCATGTCCATCCAAATAGCTGGTCTACCATGACATCTAACTCTCCAACCTTCACTTACGGTTAGGGTGAACATCATCCTCAGAGGATGTGCTAGGTTTCTACTTGTAATGGAGATCTCTATCTCCAAGACTAAATCTCTTTACATATCCTCCTTACAAGAAGGTCTAGCCTCAAGTCTCTCTTGAGGGCATGACAACTTATGTCACACGACCTAAGCATGTATCTATTCTTTAGTTTAGCTTATTCTATTAATCTTATGTCCATGACATCTTATTTACATGCTTTTCATTAATTTGGTGGAGGATTCCTTAATCCTTATCAACCTTACCCATACCTCAAGAGGGTGAGGAAAAGAGAGAAAACCCTAATCCTTAAGGTCCCTTATAGCATTTGAGTATAAGGTTAAAACCATTTCCAAGGAAGTAGGATGGATACCTTATGAGACAAGCATAGAGGGTTATGGATAACCTTGAGCAGACATAATCTTAAGGGGAATGCTTGTAAACTTCACCCACGTAGAGGTATGCCTGTGAGCTTGATCTTTCATGGAGAGAGGACCTCTAGTAGTATGGATAGATGTGGAGTTAACTCTAGAGAGAGAAAGTAGGACCCCAGTAAGGAGGTTGGAAGCCTAAAACCCCGAGATATGAGGAATAGTGGGGAGTTGAGGATGATGCGACCTAAGTGGATGATAGTGGTTGCCTTATGCTTGACCCCTGGAGGCTGATGATATGTTGGTTGCCTTTAGAGGAACCAAACCCTAGAGAGAGGATGATACTTCTGGTACCTATGGTATAAAATTAGGGTTTAAAATATTAAAGATGAAGGGAAACCCTAATTGCAAAATGGAAACCCTAAAATGGATATGGAAACCATAGGAAGCAATTTCAAGTTGAATAGAAATAATCTTGATAAAGTGTGTAGTAAATCGAGTACATATGGTTTTCAGGATTCTTGATTGTATGGTTGAGCTACTTGCTTGGATTGCCTTCTTGGTTGGAATTGATATTAGATTGAATCTACTGAACAAGTATGTGGTTACACTTATGAATATGTTGAGTTAGTTTCAGAGGTTTTCTGAAGTTTTCATCGATGAATTGAAATAAAATATTGGATGAATTAGTTCATGCAAACTATACTGTGGCTATGACTATCACATAAGATATGTGCCTACCAGCTTAGACCCTGGTCCCCTCTGTTTCTTAATAATTCACCTAGTACATGGCTACCTATGGGGTAGGTCCATCAGGTCATTGGATGACTTAGTACATGGCTACCAATGGGGTAGGTCCATCAAGTCACATTGAGTTAGATATTGGGCTACCTTCGGGTAGTGCCATGTGACTCTATTACCCTATGTATTGGCTACCTGTAAGGTAGGTCCATGGGGGTAAGAATCTACCTAAAAGAGAGGTAGCATACAAGTCCACTGTAGGGATAGCACAGAGTTAGGGGATAAGTAAGGATTGAGTAGTATGGCTTAAAACGTAATCTTGGTTGTTAAATGATTAATTGCATGTTTACATTGTTAACATAGTTGCACATTATTTGTTTCCCCCACATACCAGCTTTATGATGACCGACGTTTTGTTTGTCGACGTTTTAGGTACAAAGCCAAAAGGACAAACCGTAAATTGTCATATTGTGAAATACATGAATTAAAATAAAAGGAGGATTAGTTAGAGTAGAATTAAAATGTGGATAGAAGTTTAGACATCCAACTTTTCAAAAGATATGCAAAGTTTTTATTTTTACCATATTTCAGTATAACTGGTAGAATTTAATAATTGTTATTGATTATTTTTCGAACCTTTGATCCTGTTAATTGGGATAATGGATCTAACCTTCTGGTCTCCCTTAATTGGGGGTTACCAGGAGGCGGGGTCATTACACCATCTTGGTATCATATACCTCAGAAGCGGTTCATTTCATGATACCTTAGGTGGAGTTATCCATCCCCTCCTTCTTCATCTTTTGTTCTTCCAGATATAGAGGGCAATTCCCTCGTTCACCCTCCCATGTGCCTTAAGGCTGAAGATGACTTGGGCTACTGGCGAGCATCATAACCCTTCTTAGCTTTTCCCTTGCCCTTGCCCTTGGACCTGCCTTTCTTTCTTTTGATCAACATCACATACTTAGGCTTGTCCCTTTTTTCATCTGTGCCTCGAGGCCAAAGACGGGTTGGATTGCTGGCTAGCATCAGAATGCTTCTTTGCTTTGTCCTTGTCCTTGCCTTTAAGACTTACCCTTCATCGATCACATTAAAGATTAGGGTTTGTATTTCTTCATCTTTTCCTGTACTGTCCTCAACATGTCCAACAACTCTGTCAACGGTTGTCAAAGTTGTTCATGTTGTAGTTCATCATGAACTGTATGATTCTCGCAACATTTGTAGTATCATACCAGTAGCCAATTGTTGGCTTAGAGGAAATCTCAGTCTAGTGATACCCAATCACATTGAGTGTGTGAATACCTACTGGATCTTCTTCTATCATGACATACTAGGATAGTGTCTTCGAGACATCATATGTCTCATGTTGTCTCTGCAACTCATAGTTCAGAGAATACAACATTAAGCACTCCACATCAATGACATCTTCGGTATGCTTCCATAAGCATTCTTTAAGCCATTGGTGTGGTGGGATCGAGTTCATCTGGTTCTGGTATAACTAGGACTTAGAGCTCTTGCTCTTTGATTGAGAACACTTCTCAATGTCCTAACCAGTCGAGGAATTATTCCCATTTAATTTGTCCATCTTAAGGTTGGATCGCAAATAAAGTGATTATTGTCGATTAACCATTTATTGTACAAAAGGAAATATATGCAATTTAATCCAAAAACTCCTTTTTGACTTGATTGATTTGAAAAGGTTTTATGATATAATTATGACTTTAATTAATTATCGCTCCCACTATTTTTGTTCACATTGATAGCCCTCACCATCAATTCGGAAGATTTTAGCGTACAATCTTCTACTGGGCAAGATCCTGAAATCCTCTGAGTCATGGACCAGCTAGGGTTGTCACCCACAACTTAGATCTTCCAGGTAGGCAACTCTTGCCAATTGCATCATATGCAACTCTTAAAAGATGTCATATGCAACTCCTTTCCATGATCACCTCCATGCCTCAAGGTGCTAGATCATATCTAGGTCACCTTGTTAAGTCTGACCCAAAGCCAACATGATGAATATGCACCCTACTAGGGCAGACCCACATATTCATCCTTCACGCTTCCACAAGATAGAAGGTGCACCACACTAGGGCATACCCACACTAGGCCGATCAAGCTTTTCACATGTGTCACATTTGGAAGGCATCTAAAACTTTAATATTTAATGAGGGATTTGGGTTTTATAGGTAGATATACATATCCAATCACCACAATATATAGTATGTATCATATACATGCTATATCCCATAGAAAACGTGTGAAACGATAAAAGCGATGATTATGGCCATCCTAATGTGATTCCTCGATCCAAGAGGAATCACATTCATCTAGGACTACATCACATGCAACCTATACAAGATGAACTCTGTGCTTTGCCTTTACTGGGTTTGATCAACTCATTGACATGATTGATCGGCTCGCCATCTGGCCGGTCGGTTGGGTTCCACCAATCGATTGATCGGATCCTCCAACCGATCGGTTCATCTGGTCATCGTGCATCTCCTTATGGCCACCACCCGCTCATCTCGTTCCTCAAACCGGTCATCTAGAACGCCAACCGATTGGTTCACGCCTTGAACCGATCATCTTAGTCATCGTCAGGTTGTCCGCCGTTCTTTGACATAATAGGAAATAAAAGTTCTATCCTATTTACATTTGAATTGAGAAAACCCGAGTTACATTCGGAGGGAGCAAAGGTAGGAAAGAAATCTTGAGTTATCTCGAGTTACATCAGGAATAAGAGATAGGGAATCGGTGCACAGACCGAGATGCAAGCAACCACATTCAACCAAGCACACATACATAGGGTTTATTGTCCATAACCACACTATACATCCACCACAAAACTCGTTTAAGGGCGATAAGTATCAAGTGCATTCATATTACATATCATATATGTATATTGGGATTTGTGGATTTAGGATTGGACATTCATAAAGCAAATTTTATTCGCATCGTATGCAATAAATAAAGGCGACAAACCAAAGTCAATCACATCAATAATCCTAAAGTATAGAGCAGTTGGCATGCCTCTGATACTACTGTTGGGTTTTAGGGGAGGAAGAGAAGGCATCGGAAACAAAAAAAATTCTCCCCAAACCCCGAACAAAGGAATTGTGTCAACCTCTATACAGTATGAAGAATGGTTTGTTAAGAAATACCTTATCCCGAGGCTTGCTCGGCAACATTACCTCGCGGCTTGCGCGGTCTTCACCTCTAGTCTTGGACAGTGTGTGTGCAGCTCCTGGTCTTGTCGGGACTATCAGGATTGACGGATATTCTTCGAGTGGTAGAAGTCTCCCGCCGATGAAGTAGTCCACACAGACCACATGGAACTCCGATCGCCTTGTCGCATAAGGCACCAGAAGGAGTCATACCCTCCTATTGGCGTACTAGTCACCAACACACTCTCTTGCCACCAGTCGCCTTTCTATAGTTGTCTTTCCCTTACTGTGCCTCCCTAATCGGGTAGCACTTGCTCGGGCTCTCTCTCTTACCACAACCAGAGAGAACGACAACATTACAGAGCAACTAGTGTTCTGAGTTGTACTTGAGAAGCCCCCAATACCCTTATATATATAGTAGGGTCATGGGACATGGTTCTCTACCCCAGGAAATGTGGGATTAAAGCAGGAGTAGAAGGGTTCGAGATTTTCCACAAAATTGGACAGACTGTGCTAGCTGAACCGATCATTTCAAGCATGAACCGATAAGTTGGGGACCCGAGCCGATCGGTTCACACCTGAACCGGTCAGTTGTAGCACTTGAGTCGATCAGTTCAAGTCTGAACCGGTCAGTTCACTCCCCAGATCAGTTCCCGATTGAATTTTCCTCTTTGTTTCGAATTCATCCAAATACCAATCCTTGTTCCAATCAAATTGGATAAGTGAAACGAAGAGAAATATCTCACCAACCTGATATTCCCAACTTGCTCATTTAGACCAGTCGAGTCGATCGGTTCAACCCTTGAACTTAGTCATTTCAACTTGTCCTGAGCCGATCAGTTCATCACAACAGCCGATCAGTTCACCAACCTGAGCCGATCGGTTCATCACATGAGCCGATCGGTTGGGAGTGCAAACTGCGCAGAATCAGTCAATTGTGGTTTCAATCAATCTGATACTCTAATCAATCAGTCCAACACCTTGAACACTATGATACTGAGCTATCAATTGATTAAGGGTTTAATCGAACTACTAAACTCCGTTAGTAATCAATCTAAACATCATTTGTGGATAAACTCCTCTTCTAGGTTAAATCCTATGTGTGTGACCCTACAGGCCCATTTCACGTAGGCAGTGAAAGTCCATAGCACTTACGATTTCACAAGCAAAGAGAGGTGCCTAGTCGCACATTCTACCTCAGTGAAAAGGAAAGTTGGGGAACAACTTTCAATCCTACAATCCGTGAATGGTGTTACAGTGAATGTATAATCCCTTTATCCCTGATATCCCGAATGAACTCAAGGCATGGAACAGTCATCCTGTCAACGTTGATTCACTTTCTTGATCTCATAGTATATTGGAGGAGATATGTATGACATCAATATCACATACTAATTCACACATGTGTGTGCATTCCTATCTCAATCCTACTCATCAAGTGTCCATGGATATCAAACTCCCTCAGGAGGGACAAATCCCATATCTATCACTCACCCCTCAAAAGCCCCATGTGTCAAAGCCACCCAATCATCACCTTCATAACAACCCATGTTTCAGGACTGTATTTGATGATGTCAAACTGTACCCAACGACATGTGTTGAATGTAGTGATTTCAAGTCAAAGAATCACACTCACCACCATCACTGTGCGAACTGAATGTGACTACCATTTCATGGTTCCATGTGTCAAACTCATGGTGGGTCTGTCTGATACACTTGTTCTCTAACAAGTACCTATGTGTTTGGTTTGATATCTCCATATCATGACTAACGATATTATGTCATCAACCAACACCACAATCTAGTCTTGTGTGTTATTGTTGTCTATCTACCTTCCACAATGACATCCGAGTAGGGACATAATATGAATGTACAAACTTTTAGCATCCATATGATCTCATCGTTCTGGTCCTGAACCTAAAATCATACATCATTGAGTACTGTCATTCTCTAGACATTCAATATGTTCTATCATTATCGCATATGACTGAACCAGAAAGAATTGGAAGCTTTCCTTTGATGCTTATCAAATAAATCTTAATGTATCCCACCAATCATCCCATGATTGGCTCAAAGGGCATACATACCAACAATAATATGTTGTGATCACTATTTAAGAGAATATATAGATAAATATGGACACAAAACTGAGAAAAAATTCACTTTCATCCACCATTATTCATAAATACTTAAAATTTTGGGTTGTTCTTTCCTTGAAAAGTTCAATTTCGATGAATACATATATCTTGATATGATTTCATTATGTTATGCATATATTTCTTTTTATTTGACATGCTAAATGTTCAATAGGTCCTAATTTCATGGTAACCAATGTGACATGCATGTGATAGTAATAAATATGGAAAATAGAAATAAATTGTGTTAATATGGAGAAGGTTTGTTGAGCAACTATTATGTGAAATATAATTTAAAATGATACTTTGTCATCCTGTTATGTAAAATGGTATTATTTTTCATGTTCTATAATGATGTCTACTCATATAAAATGCTAAACTACACTAAACCTATTGTGTTTACATATACGTATATATATATATATATATATATATGCAAAATCTATCATAACACAGAAGTAGACCTATGCAAAATATATCATTGTAGTGATGGCTTCTAAGTATTCTATATGAGTAACGTACTTAATCTAGAAAAGAGGAAATGTAGTTTCATACAGACAAGCTCCTTGACCACCATGGACCTTCAGTATTGTATGTTCTAGGACAACAAAATAGGTCTGTCTCATTGTAAATTCTAAAGCAGTGAAACAAAGACCTCGAGTGAATAAATATTTGAGGACTAATTTTCTAGGATTTATGGGGACCCACATGGATGGTGTTAAGGATCCAATTCCCTTAGCAATACCAAAAAAATATTTTATGGGATTGAGATCCAATCAAAGGACGTGTAACTAAGAATAATATGAGATGTGATAGGAGATATGAGAAGTGATATGAGGTATGAATCGACCATGTAAAAAGGCATGCAAATAAAAGTATAAATGCTACAAACTCCTACCTTTCCCTTTAGAAAACCTCAGATATGTTGGTTTGTCTAAGGATGACATGGTAAACTCTAACAATGGGTGTGAGTCCTGCTCGTGAGAAAAAACTAGGAGGTTTCTACTTAGTAAGGTACTTGCAATGAAAGATTCAAGGAAATAACTAAATATTAACAACCTAACCATTTTTATGGGAGTCACTTGTTTATGTTAATATTTTCTATATATTTTATTTCATCTACTACTAATAAAGTTGCTATATTGAAAGAACTACATGTGTTTTTTTCTATCATGAATCTTGTTTGGGATATATTCATTAAAAGAATATGGAATTAATTTTTTTCCATGATTTATTTCTCATTTGACAATGTCCAGTAATCCATTAGAAAACATTTTTTACTTTCCTAACATGTATTTCTAGTGACCGAACTATAGTGAATTGTCTGTGTTTTTTAGTGTGTGTATATATATTTCTTGTGGTGGGATTTTGGGACAAATGTGGATAGACTATATTGATGTATTGTATATGAAACTCAAAGTATTCTTGTATATGTTTTCTAAAATAATAGTTCATGGATTGATTTAAAATATTGACAAAGTAAATGCTATGATATTTCTTGTGATTTTAATATGTGAATGATGAACTTGATCATTCAAGCATTCCTCGGCGTAGAATACGCGATCTACAGCCTTTCAGTGGTGGAAAACGTCTTCCTCAGCTTCCGAAATGATTGGGGTGTGCTTCTAGGCTTCGTTCTTCTCTCCACACCTTCTCGAGACGTGTGCAGCAGATAATGACGTGATCCCTCGCTCTTGCCAGCCGTCATTAGGTATAATCACCGAGTTAGGTTGCAAAAATATCACATCCGTCGGATTTGGATCGATCTGAAACAAACTTGTATCTGACGGCGTCGATACCATCGACGCGGGTCGATGGTATCGACACTGCACGATATCGGCAAGTCTTCTTTTCTTTTTGTCGTTGCGCATGATGCTGACTCGATACCATCGACGAGGGTCGATGGTATCGACACCCTAAGGCATCGGTTTTGTCCTTTTCCGTCGCTGAATCTTCTGGGGTCGATAGTATCGACTTAATGGTTGATAGTATCGACTATCTGCTCACCAGCAACCTGAAGGTACGTCGCTACCATCGATTTCCCTATCGATGGTATCGACTTTGTGCTGCTCCCTGTGGCTGGAAACCTATGGCTGTGGCGATAGTATCGATAGATGTCGATGGTATCGACAGCTGCAGATATGTGTTTTTCCTGAAATTACAACACAAAACCACATAAGCCAAAATAAAACATATTATTGTAATCATTTATGCTCAAAATACTAAAATAAGGGAGATTTGACACTGAGAAGGGTCATAGACTAAAGTAAGTGAATTATGCCATATTAACCACCGAAATGACCAATAAACGCATAAAACACGAGTGAAACAAGTCTATAAATGCGACTCAAAATCATCGCATCAAACTCCCCTAAGCTTGAACATTGCTCGTCCTCGAGCAACTAAACTTTAAAATAGAATTGTGAGGGCCAACTAAAGAACATATTATCACAACAAACATCACCATATGATCCCCACCAGACATTCACAAACCGACCCTCACTAACCACGGAATGATAATTACCCTAAAGGCAACAATAATCATCCATAAAAGATATCTACCTCAAAATTGATGAACACTATCATATAAGGCAGTTAACATAATGAAATTCTCTAGTTCAGGCTCGGTGCGTTTTGTGATCTCCTATTCTACGTTGCTCGCCCTAACTACCGTCTACATGGAAGCAGTTCTCCTGGTATTAATGAGTGAGGAGAAAAATCACAGTGGCCTACCAATTTGAGCAACGGGTGGATGGAATGGGTGGCTCATGGAAGAAATGGAAGCATTATACAGTTTTAACATGCACAAAACATTAATGACCTAAATGATGCATATGCAAATGAAAATTCCCTAATGCCTACATTTGGGTGGAATGATGCATGCACTAACATCCCGTCTCAAGATGAGATGTAATATCTAGGAGAACTACATCATGTACTTATTCTTCTTTCAAATGCATGTGAGACTATGTTCCTTTCTCCCTCTCATTACTACTTACATCCCAACTCTCTTCTCTCTTTTTCTTCAAATTTTTTTTCTTATTATTATTTTTTAAGCCCTTATTTTCATAGCTGACAACGAATTGTTTGTCGGGCTCTCTTATTGTTGCATAACTATATACTTGAAGCATTCAGAAGGTATGGAACAAGTTTATCACCTTTAATGTTTCAGAAGAAATAAGATGCATGATGTACTATATGCACAAAAATGTGAGTGCAACTACAAAATGATGATTATGTAACTAAATGACACGCACCTAAGGATAATATGCATGTATAACTCATCTATATTTTTTTTCATTTCATGCAAAATATGTGAAAATAGCTGCAATGCAAGACCTATCTATGTGGAATGCAATCAAAGAAATTAAAACTGTAATGTACTTCCAATTCTTATGGTGGAGTATGAAAACAATGGGGTGGATAGACCACAAGACTAATTGACTGAACCTTTGAAAATTATTATGTGTCCCTCCTTACTGACCTGTGTAGTAATTAAGAGGTTTCCCTCTGTTATTTCAAATTAAGGTCTCATTATCATTTGATCAGTTTAGACTCAAATAACCAATTCCATCCACTTTTCATGAATCCTAGGCATGTACAGTTGTGATTTCCTATTTTAGAGTTGACAAACCCAATCATTTCCTTAAGTTATGTGCTCAAAGTTGAACAACACAAGCTTGTAGAACACTAAAAATATTTTAAATGTTCCCTTGATTCCCATGTACAAGCAGCAAGATGACACATGACTTACGACATCCACGAGTACACTAGATAAAATGTGGATCCTACAAACAAACTAAAAACTGTAAGAAATAATTGACAAGAAACAAAACAATAAAACTAAACTAAAGGATAGAGTTGTTCCAACTCCCCCCCCCCAAGCTTGAATTCGACTATGGCCTCATAGTCGAAAACAACCTTAAAAGGTGGAACAGTGATACCGATCATTCTTCAGGAGGAGGCGGGTACTGCGGGTCCGTGGGGTCCCAAGATGGGTACTTCCCCTGAAAGCTCAGATCATATTGGGGCATTGGTGGAGGTTTTGGATACCCCCCCCAAAATAATTCTGGCTTCAGTAATGATCGTAGAAGGGCTACTGCTGCATCTCCATCTTGTGCAACCTGTCATGAATGTGCTGTTGGTTGTCGAGGAGGAGGCGCTCATTCTCGAAACTAGCCCTCTGGTTATCAACTAGCTGGTTCGTCGTATCCTGAATACCAGCATATGATGTTGTATGCTGCTGCTGCATCTGATGAATATCCTGCAGCATTGCATACATCCCTTACATGGAGTAGACATCCTCACTTTGCTACGAGGGTTGTGGTGGCGGAGGTTGCGAAGAAGAAGATGCACCCGGATGCATGCGGGGATGCTTCATGGGTGCCACTCATGTGCGAAGAGGAGTGAAAGCCGATGCCACTCATGCGCGAGGAGGAGTGAAAGCCTCCTCTTCCTCTTCAGGCTCGTTGCCGTCATTGTCGTTGTCATTGTCCTCGTTATTGCTGTCTTCATCCGAGTCATCAATGGCTATAACATGCCATTTGAAATGCTGAGCACCCGCGATGTGGAAGATGGGGTCTGGAAGTGAACATTCTTGATATGCTTGATTGACATGGTAGTGTGCATATGCCAAGCCATCACGAAGCAGGATGAGGTTGGAGCGGTGCAGATGGTGCAAGTTGACCTTACTCCTGTTGGAGAGGGGAGTAAGCTAGGAGAAATTTAACCCAAGATAAGAGGCCAGCGGTGTGATGAGCCCTCCAAAGTGGATTGGAGCCTTCCGCGTACTCCTCTTTACAGCCAACACGCACGTCAAGAAAAATGTGCCCCAATTACACTCTTCTCTCTTTAGCAACTTGTGCAGGAAAAACAAGTATGTCTCTTGAAACTTACTGAGAGACAGGTCACCACAAGCAAATAGGGTGGTACAAAGCATGCGGTGAAGAATCCGCATGAGCGTATGCTTGAAATCCACCACCGCCGCGTTGTGGTAGCTCACAGATTTGCCCGGAGGCACAGTCACTAGCTCGGCGAAAATAGCATCATAATCAGTCCGGTTGTCTGGCCTCCGATACTGATCTCGCCCATGATTCCAATTGTAGATCGAGTTGAACTGCTTGAGGGTAAGATTGTAATCATTGTTGTACAACCGGAAAGAAATGCGGCCTTTGATCCTTTCCCGATCAGTGGCGATGATGTCGTTTGGCACGACGCATATATCCAGCGATGCCATGAACTCCGCCACTAGCTCTTTGTATGTGGGCCATTCACCGAAGAATGGCTAGCTGTCGGCGTGGAATTCTATCTCATCAGGCCTCCTGCCCGTATGCCTTGCCTGCCCCTTGAGCACGTAGGCCAGATTAGCCTCAAACCCCAGATTGTGGATCATGTCCCGGTCGACGTAGCAGGTCGGCTCAATCTTGCGCTTCATCAGCTCCTCGTAGACCTTCTAAACCTCTACGGAAGGATGGACAATCTGCAGACGTGGAATAGATGCAGTAGGCGGTGGGATGAACTCGGAGATCTCCATCGGTGTCGCGCGTGAAGAAGATGCATCGGCGGTATGCACCATTGTCGAGGAAGAAGGGATAGAAGATGGAGCTTGGTGAGGATTGGAGAAGACAATCTCCGCTCGGTGAAGGCTCGGGGAAGAATGCGCTCCTTGGATGCTTGTAGTCGGGCTCCGATTGCTCAACAAGACGCATGACACAAGTGGAGGAGGAATGCTCTGAAGGTGTGACATCATATGACAACAATCCATCCCTTTTTATAATAGTGGTCGACGCTTCTGTATGTCTGTCGATACCATCGACTCACGTCGATGGTATCGACTCCTGTAGGACAATCTATCTTCCGCTAGTATCGACGGTTGTCGATAGCCTGATGTGAGGGCCCAGATCGATGACGCGTCGATACCATCGACAAGTGTCGATGGTATTGACCCTTCCCACAGATCGACTCTCTTGGTGCAACGATCGCCGTTGATTTCCCCTCGCAGATCGGTGACATGTCGCGTCGATACCATCGACGCAAGTCAATAGTATCGACTCTTCTTAGGGCAAACACCCTCGCGAGGACCGACCACCGCTTTCTGCCTGTAACTGGGTCGATACCATCGACAGGCCCGTCGATGGTATCGACTTGACTGAGACAAATTCGTCTGAATATCTCCAGAGATCTCGTGAGTATCGACACCTATGTCGATACTATCGACCCCGTTTTGGCGAGCAACCTGATGGTGGGTCGATACCATCGGTGCCAAAAACTTGACACGATTTTACCGTGCGTATAACGCAAGTGCATGCGTCAATGTAATATAGGCCTTTGTGAGGCCCGAGTCGAACTCAGGGACACTGAATTATCGGTAGACTACTATAACTTGTCACGATCAACTAAACCGATTAAAGGAGTTTGAGAGTTGTTGCAAAATAAAATAAAATGAAATAAAATAAAGTAATCGATTAAGGGTTTAGTTTAATCAATTCAAGTGGAGACCTTTAGGATTTTGGTTTCACCGCAGGTCATCATTGTATGAGTTTCCATATAATAATTCAGGTTCATCTCTCGATCCGGGTATTGGCATGTAGTGATAATTGCCCACTGTTGTGGTACAATTCACTACCTATGTCTAGGTCGGTTACACCGTCATACTAACATATACCCTAAACTAGGTGCATTAGCATCAACCTCTAGGTTTCCACCATTAATCTTACATCACCTTGTTCAAGGGATTTGTTAATTAATGTGAATTTTGTCTCTTTTCAACCGTTAATTCTTCTATCAAAGTAATTAAAGGCACTAGATTATCATTATGGTGATCAAGCATAACAATATAATTGAGAAAATAAAATTATACCACGGATTTAAGAGATAAAATATGAATTACTATGATAAAAATGTCATACAATGCTTCCCCGGGCTACTCCTGATCCTAAAGATAAAGGGGATTAGCCCTGCATGTTCATCTCAGAGCAAAACATGGTTCAGAAAAGGGGAAACATGGAGAAAAACGTTAATAAGTGATGAAACCCTTGAACGGAGAAGATCCAAGCGTTCCTCAGCGTAGAATACACGATCTACAGCCTTTCGGCGGTGGAAAACGTCTTCCTCGGCTTCTGAAATGATCGGGGCGTACTTCTAGGCTCCATTCTTCTCTCCACACCTTCTCGGGACGTGTGCAACAGCTAATGACGTGATCCCTCACTCTTGCCCGCCATCATTAGGTATAATCACCGAGTTAGGTTGCAAAAATATCACAGTCGTCAGATTTGGATCGATCTGAAACAAACTTGTATCTGACGGCGTCGATACCATCGACGTGGGTCGATGGTATCGACACTGCGCGATATCGGCAAGTCTTCTTTTCTTTTTGTCATTGCGCCTGATGCTGACTCGATACCATCGATGAGGGTCGATGGTATCGACACCCTAAGGCGTCAGTTTTGTCCTTTTCCATCGCTGAATCTTCTGGGGTCAATAGTATCGACATAAGTGTCGATAGTATCAACTATCTGCTCGCCAGCAACCTAAAGGTACATTGCTACCATCGACTTCCCTGTCGATGGTATCGACTCTGTGCTGCTCCTTGCGAGTGGTAACCTGTGGCTGTGTCGATAGTATCGACAGCTGTCGATGGTATCGACAACTGCAGATATGTGTTTTTCCTGAAATTACAACACAAAACCTCATAAGCCAAAATAAAACATATTATTGTAATCATTTATGCTCAAAATACTAAAATAAGGGAGATTTGACACTGATAAGGGTCATAGACTAAAGTAAGTGAATTATGCAATACTAACCACCAAAATGACCAATAAACGCATAAAACGCAAGTGAAACAAGTCTATAAATGCAACTCAAAATCATCGCATCAATATTCCCCTCAGATTGATGTGTCATCACTCACGGGTGATAAAACCACAACTATAGAGATATCCCCTCATAAGTTCTCATCAAGGCATAAACCAAGTTAATTGATATTCAAATCAAGAGCATTGAAGTTCTCACAACATAGGAATATAATAGATAATGTTGATAGGTGACTAATCCACAAAGCATGCTTAAAATTATTAACATAAAAATGGAAAGTTTTATATACAAGCAATGGAGCATTAAGATGTGGACATGTAACACCCCAGGGAGATGGATTACTCGCTCATCATGAACAATTGATAACAAGGGAGAGAGAAGGAAGACAAAGTTGTCATCATAATTGGTGGGAAAGAGGATCATGCCTTAGTGTAGCGACAGTTGTCTTTTAGACCGATAAAGTTGTTGGTCTAGAAAAGGAAGTGGAAGACATCGAGGATAGGCATCAACAATCTCCCTCTTCCATGATCCTTCTTTCTCCTGGTGCTCTGGTCTGTCAAATTAGGAGTGGCTCATGGGTGAATGGTAATGGCAGAGTGGAGGTGGAGCAAGGATGGACAAAAGCACAAAGCAACAGAACAAGGGATACTGAGGGATCATCAGTCTATGAAGATCATCTCCTTTGGTTGCGGCTGGAGTGCAACAGCCTGGCTATGTAAATGGAGGAGCAATCTCCCCACATGAAGAGGTAGTGTGATATTTAAAGGTTGCCACTATGTGCAGAAGCCGACCCATGAGGATGTTCATATGTGTCATCGGTCGATGACTTTTGAGTGATTTTAGGTCAACGAGAATGAGTTTGTCAGGGTTCTGTGTTGGCTTCTAGCAGTCAATGGGGTAGGTGCTTTAATGGGCCATGTGTAGATGTGTTGTCGAATATGGCTCTATTGAGTAGTCAGGCAATGTCACATCAATCATGTTAGATGTGGAATGTTTCCCTCCATTCAGTAGATGAGTTCAGGGCTTCGTCGATCAATGGGGTCTAGATTTTCATCATATTAGATGTAGAGAGTTCATCGGGAAATCTTCCATCAAGGTGATGGATGTTGAGATTCCATCTAGAAACATATGTGTGAGTCCATCAGGGATGGAGATTGGCAGACAGCTCATCTATATAACTTGGATAGGAGTCTGTTCGGTCGAGGGTATTATGTCCATGATTCTCATTGATCAACATGTGTCCTTCTTCGGAACAAATCCACACCCTATAGGTATGGGGGTTGTCAGGGGTCTGCATTTACAAAGAGGTAGATCGATGATGATGTTGACCGATGAAGAGATTGATCGACTATCCAGACCATCGTGGCCTAAGCTGGTGCACTTGTTGTGATGCTTAATCCTACCATGTAAATCAATGGATTTGATCAAAACCCTAAACTTTCACATAAAACTAAGGAAACTATATAGATGGAAATCTAAAGGTAAAGTGAGATATTTAAGTGCAAAACAGAGCTAAAGATACGACTAAAACTAGAATGAATATGGATTCATCGAACTCCTATTGATGCAAAGTCTCGTCAGATTGACATTTATTTTAGAATAAGGACTTTAGGAGCATGAGTGAAAGGAATTAGCCATGAGTTGTGGGTACAAAAACACTTATATATTTCAATAACATTAATGATGTTATAACTTGGATTTTTGCATATATTTATAAAATATATTTGGATGGAAATAATGTATTGTTAAGGGCATACTAGAAATCTTGGAATTTTCATGTTTTTTGTGGATGTTTTGATTTGAAAAATGCAACTTCTTCATTTTAAAGAGATTTTGTGTGTGACGTCCCCGGATTTTCACCTTCTCAAAACCCTATTGGGAATGAGATGTCAGAATCCAAAAACATCATCCAATCATATCAAAAAGCGATGCGGAAGCATAATACGCATACATGACATACAACCATAACATTCTCAACATTCAACATGTAAATTTATACAACATGAATTTATTACACAATGGTTTACAATTACATATTGAATGAAAGTTCTACAGTCTAAGAACATGTATGCTAAACTAGGATCTACACAATAGGTACAACCTGGACAACTGCTCACTTCCTGTCTTTTATCCCAAGCTAGCTCTGAACCTAAAACATACGTGAAACAACGAATCAACACACAAGGTGTTGTGCACGTGGGTAGAAAGATACATACTAATATGCTTGCATAATTGAAATAATCTTGAGAAAGAAAGAGTAAAAGAAAACATTATTTAAAGCGATAATCAGGT
The DNA here is from genome assembly GCA_963693085.1 of Alisma plantago-aquatica. Lineage (NCBI taxonomy): Eukaryota > Viridiplantae > Streptophyta > Magnoliopsida > Alismatales > Alismataceae > Alisma > Alisma plantago-aquatica. The sequence continues at coordinate 1,910,416,835 of OY856409.1, read as the reverse complement.
AAACACATTTTTAGATGCCTTTTGATGCGTTTGTACTACTAAGTGGTGTCACACTTCATTTTTCCCTTCCCCTTGGGCTATGGGGACCGAGTGTCGACCTTATATTCATAGGGGAGAGAGAGATGTCGCACTTCATTTTTCCCCGCCCCTTGGGCTATGGGGACCGAATGTCGACCTTATATTTAGAGGAAGAGAGAGAGAGAGGGAGGAGTGAGGGGGAGAGAGAGAGCATATATCCACTCAGTAGCTACAAACCATCCATATTCTTTTATGTTCTGTAATGTTTTACGGAGCATATACTACTAACACACATCCAAGAATTTATATGCAAACACAAGCATCCAAAGTACATCATATCATTATGCAGTCATGAAAACTAGTCTTATACTTAATAAAAACCCACATACCTGAGTTCATAGATTCTTTATACATCCATGATCATCTAAAACTTTGTCCATGACCTGATTAATAACAATTAATCGTCATTAATACAATGTTCACCACTATTAATGATAATTAGGTCCAAAATAGGGTTTTGTCAAATCTAGGTTCAAACAGCCTAGAACTTGTGTTTGATATTTTTATTCTAATCCATACGTCATTATTAAGGTCTGATCTGAATTTCATAATTATCTTATACTTTCCCTATTTTCTAGAATTAATATGAGGATTAAACATGTAATTTAGGCATTAAAGAGAAAAGGCCTAACATAGATCAATAAAATCAAGATAGGAGTCCACATTTAGTTTCTAGATGGTATTAAGGTTCAAACTTATTTTTATCAGATTTAATCTCAAACGTTTTCTAATTATACCATTTAAATGAAGTATTGTCATCTAAATTAAATATAATCAATATTAGTGTCTCATAAGTCTAATATAAGGGATTCACAATGAAGAGGGTAATTTTCTGAGTCCAGAGGTATTTTTGGGGGATTTATTGGTCAAAGTAGCTATTTTTAACCATTTTTCTAAGGTCCAAACTATTTCGAAAGAATTAATAAATTGTTTACCATTTATAGGGCTTGGGCCGGCTGGTTCATCCGATTTGGACCCGGTTCAGGATGGATGGAGAGTCAATCAGGCCGCCCACTCCTTTCTTCTCCCTCGCACACGAATCCCTCCTATCTCGCGCAAGGCGCAGGGCGCCGCTAGCTACCTGGTCTTCGGCCGGTAAGAAAAATCAAAGGTGAAGGAGGATGCTCGGCTCAGTCCTATTCTGCAGCTTCCGCCCAACTCATCCGTAGGGTTGCGCCCATCCATGAGCGTCATTGCCTGGGAACCTACACACGAATCTCACCTGTTCCTCAAGATTGATGCCGCCCCACCCCGTCGCAGACCATTATCGCCGCTGCAAGACACGCCGGCGTGAAGTGAATGGAGTTGGGCCAAAATCGGGCATCTTCACGTTTGTAGTGCGGAGAGGGGCCTCCAGGACAGCTACGAGTCTCAGGGTGATAAGCGATGCCACATCAATCTCCACCTCAGATCCGTGGCGGAGAAAACTCAGTGAGATTGAGGCTTTGCTCCCTGGGATTCTCCTTGCTCCAGAAACAAGCCGAGAAGAACCACGACCCTCTTTGCTCTCTTTCCCCTGCTCGATTTGGGGGTGTGAAGGCCTGATGCGACCCCATGGCCCTCCCATTGCCAGCGGCGAAGGTGGAGCTCCACGGACTGGTTCACCTCCCCTACATCTCGACTAATCACCACCTCCTCTCTCTCTTCTTAGTAGAATCATGCATTCTCTCCTAGTCACCATTGGGGTCTCTGAGGTGACTACGCCATCCCCTCATTTGCATCGTTTTCTATCTACAGAGATGGAGATTGGAGTGGGGAATGAGAGGTCGATCTCTCTCTCTAATGCACAAAACAGATCAAGAGAGGTCGTTGGGCAAGTCCTGACCTCGCGGTGCTTTGGGGTCATACAAGTATGCTCCATCACCCCTGGGTTCGTGGAGAGTCAGGTGCCCAACTATGACCAGTTCTCCTCCCGTGGGGTTCGGAGGTGAGTGACAACGTCTGCATCGTCAGATCACAACGAACGACTGAGATAAAGTCATGCCTCCATCTAGGGACCTCGCCCTACCTAAGTCACGCACCTTGGTTTGAGTGGGCCAGTAGTGTAACAATATATGTCACGGGCCTAAATACTAAATAATCAGAACACTATAGTTTGATCATATTTATATCAATAATTCAAACCTCCATATCTCTTAGACGGATAGTTCAAATGATACAAAATTTTAGACATTCGTTCCTTATAATTTTATCTAGCTTCTAGATAAATGTCATACTAAAAATTTGATGTTTGTTCTATCAAATAATTTATCCAATAAGCATCATATCCAAGGTGTCCTAGGGTCTTATATAATTATCATGTGCTTTCCACAGATAACCACTCAACTTCAAGAATCCTGATATGTTCATAATTCAACCATTCATATTCATATATATCATTAAAGAATGTTTAATCCACATGAATACTTAGTTTGATTAACAAAAGCCATTCATTAATCAATTAGGTATCATAGTCCTCTATTGTATCTCAAAACTCCAAATTTGGGTGAAGGAAACCACAATTCGATTACTTATTCCTTAATTTGGTATTCATCGCCTACACATCATACATGGTCCTCCAAGACTATGCTAGTTATCAAAACCCTAAAATCTAGGGTCATCACATTCACCCCATCTTATATGGAATTTTGTCCTCGAAATTCAACTTGTCTCATTCTTAAGAGGATATTTAGGAGTTCAACTTCATATACATCATTATTGCTTAGGTTCGAAGACCACCACAGTTGCATGCACTCTAAGTTGTCAGCTTAGGGTCTAGATATTCTTGGGTGTGTCCACCCCACCTTATATATGTGGAAGCATCACTTAATGTCTTAGCCATAACATGACATTATGATATATTAGGATTACATCACCTCTAAGGGTACGTGTTTTGTTCCTATTTTTAATGTTCAGGAGGAAATTCGTTTATTAACCATGATGTTCAGATCATTCAAATCCAACATCATTAATATGTTTTATGATCAACGTCTTACAATGACTTAAGCCGTAGAGGAGATTTATCTTCATCCATGATATTAGGATTTTTTTTAGAAGGGCCTACGTAACATGCTTGACCATTAGGGTTTCACCCTATGGTGTGATATTCATACTCAACGTAGAAGCATACATTGAGAAGGATCAATGTTATGAACTATATTACTGATCATATATCCTATGATCCAAAAATATCTTTATATCAAGTTCATGAGTTCAACGTTTTATGTCTTGCATGTATTATGTGAAGGGAAAAAGAGAATATACTAAGGTTATCCCATGATCTCATCATCATATCTTTCATGTTTCATATGAAGTGGAAGAGAACATTTTAAAGTCAAACTTATCATGATTTCAATCTTGGATACTACATGTATGATATGGGGGGAAATGTATAATAGGTCAAGCTTATATGAGTGACTTCTCATATATAAATCTTCTATATAGCTCAAGTGAGGTTTCTATCATCATATATTAAGAAAGAGAAGAAGAAGGGAGAACATGTATTTTGAGTATCTTTTGCACAAAGCATCATACTCTCGAAACTAGAGTTCATATATTACCTCACTTGCAACTAATGATGAGATTATCAAAATATGTCACTCCAGCTAGGACCTAACTCAGCCAAAGGATTGACTTTATCATATGGGTCATCTACCCATCCTTTTATTTTACCCAATTCTCACATATAGATTTGAATCATGCATAAGGACTCAAGTCAACATTTGAAAGTAATATAGTGTAGGATTTTTTTTTACACATATCTCATATATTGGAGGCTAGGTCCTATGACCTTCTCCCTGTGGGTCTTACTCTCTCTAGAGTTCACCACATATCTCATCCTACCACTAGATATCCTCCTTGTATAAGAGCTTGAGGCTCATGCATACTCATCTCTATCTTGACTTAGCTTATCTTAAGTAGGGAGAAAGGGAACGTACTTTCATCATCATGACTTAGCATAGATCCTCTACGAGTGGATTCCACTCATATACAACTCAAATCTTAATAAGGAAACTTATACCATCATATATCAACTTAGAAAAGGTTTTATGTACTTATTTCCTTCATCTTTCTTTTGTCTATCTATCTATCAGATAACCTTATGAGGCTCTAGACATCTAATCTAGATCTATTCTCTCTTCTAGACTGATGTCACTCCCTTTCACTTAGATTGCGTGAACACTAACTATTCTCCAGTGTGAGGGACACATTTTATATTTACATATATTTAATAAAATATTATATAGTTTTTCTCCGTGAAAGAAGACGTCAGAGAAAACTGTCGAGGCTCGAGCCGATTGGAAAGCAAAACCAAATCAGCAAAATCGAGTGTCCCACACACAGTAGATAGTCTAGTGCTATGTCACCTAGTGAAATGGTGAGAACGAGATGTAGACTAGTGTAGCTACCCCATACATATGAGATCTATATGGAAAGGGTCTCACACACTTGTCTAAACCTAGTTCTCGAACATCTAGGTTCTAACTTAGAGGCTAAGTCAAACCTTATTCCTATAGAAAAACTTACTAAGTTTCTAAGATTTAAAGTGAGAGGTGAAATTATGTTTTATGTTTCATGGTGAGCAATTGTTAGGCGTAGCTATTGTTCATGCTCTGATACCAACTGTGACGTCCCCGGATTTTCACCTTCTCAAAACCCTATTGGGAATGAGATGTCAGAATCCAAAAACATCATCCAATCATATCAGAAAGCGATGCGGAAGCATAATACGCATACATGAACATACAACCATAACATTCTCAACATTCAACATGTAAATTTATACAACATGAATTTATTACATAATGGTTTACAATTACATATTGAATGAAAGTTCTACAGTCTAAGAACATGTATGCTAAACTAGGATCTACACAATAGGTACAACCTGGACAACTGCTCACTTCCCATCTTTTATCCCAAGCTAGCTCTGAACCTAAAACATACGTGAAACAACGAATCAACACACAAGGTGTTGTGCACGTGGGTAGAAAGATACATACTAATATGCTTGCATAATTGAAATAATCTTGAGAAAGAAAGAGTAAAAGAAAACATTATTTAAAGCGATAATCAGGTAAACACATTTTTAGATGCCTTTTGATGCGTTTGTACTACTAAGTGGTGTCACACTTCATTTTTCCCCACCCCTTGGGCTATGGGGACCGAGTGTCGACCTTATATTCAGAGGGGAGAGAGAGATGTCGCACTTCATTTTTCCCCGCCCCTTGGGCTATGGGGACCAAATGTCGACCTTATATTTAGAGGAAGAGAGAGAGAGAGGGAGGAGTGAGGGGGAGAGAGAGCATATATCCACTCAGTAGCTACAAACCATCCATATTCTTTTATGTTCTGTAATGTTTTGCGGAGCATATACTACTAATACACATCCAAGAATTTATATGCAAACACAAGCATCCAAAGTACATCATATCATTATGCAGTCATGAAAACTAGTCTTATACTTAATAAAAACCCACGTACCTGAGTTCATAGATTCTTTATACATCCATGATCATCTAAAACTTTGTCCATGACCTGATTAATAACAATTAATCGTCATTAATACAATGTTCACCATTATTAATGATAATTAGGTCCAAAATAGGGTTTTGTCAAATCTAGGTTCAAACAGCCTAGAACTTGTGTTTGATATTTTTATTCTGATCCATACGTCATTATTAAGGTCTGATCTGAATTTCATAATTATCTTATACTTTCCCTATTTTCTAGAATTAATATGAGGATTAAACATGTAATTTAGGCATTAAAGAGAAAAGGCCTAACATAGATCAATAAAATCAAGATAGGAGTCCACATTTAGTTTCTAGATGGTATTAAGGTTCAAACTTATTTTTATCAGATTTAATCTCAAACGTTTTCTAATTATACCATTTAAATGAAGTATTGTCATCTAAATTAAATATAATCAATATTAGTGTCTAATAAGTCTAATATAAGGGATTTACAATGAAGAGGGTAATTTTCTGAGTCCAGGGGTATTTTTGGGGGATTTATTGGTCAAAGTAGCTATTTTTAACCATTTTTCTAAGGTCCAAACTATTTCGAAAGAATTAATAAATTGTTTACCTTTTATAGGGCTTGGGCCGGCTGGTTCATCCGATTTGGACCCGGTTCAGGATGGATGGAGAGTCAATCAGGCCGCCCACTCCTTTCTTCTCCCTCGCACATGAATCCCTCCTGTCTCGCGCAAGGCGCAGGGCACCGCTAGCTACCTGGTCTTCGGCCGGTAAGAAAAATCAAAGGTGAAGGAGGATGCTCGGCTCAGTCCTGTTCTGCAGCTTCCGCCCAACTCATCCGTAGGGTTGCGCCCATCCATGAGCGCTGTTGCCTGGGAACCTACACACGAATCTCACCTGTTCCTCAAGATTGATGCCACCCCACCCCGTCGCAGACCATTATCGCCGCTGCAAGACACGCCGGCGTGAAGTGAATGGAGTTGGGCCAAAATCGGTCATCTTCACGTTTGTAGAGCGGAGAGGGGCCTCTAGGACAGCTACGAGTCTCAGGGTGATAAGCGATGCCACGCCAATCTCCACCTCAGATCCGTGGCGGAGAAAACTCGGTGAGATTGAGGCTTTGCTCCCTGGGCTTCTCCTTGCTCCAGAAACAAGCCGAGAAGAACCACGACCCTCTTTGCTCTCTTTCCCCTGCTCGATTTGGGGGTGTGAAGGCCTGATGCGACCCCATGGCCCTCCCGTTGCCAGTGGCGAAGGTGGAGCTCCACGGCCTGGTTCACCTCCCCTACATCTCGACTAATCACCACCTCCTCTCTCTCTTCTTAGTAGAATCATGCATTCTCTCCTAGTCACCATTGGGGTCTCTGAGGTGACTACGCCATCCCCTCATTTGCATCATTTTCTATCTACAGAGATGGAGATTGGAGTGGGGAATGAGAGGTCGATCTCTCTCTCTATAATGCACAAAACAGATCAAGAGAGGTCGTTGGGCAAGTCCTGACCTCGCGGTGCTTTGGGGTCATACAAGTATGCTCCATCACCCCTGGGTTCGTGGAGAGTCAGGTGCCCAACTATGACCAGTTCTCCTCCCGTGGGGTTCGGAGGTGAGTGACAACGTCTGCATCGTCAGATCACAACGAACGACTGAGATAAAGTCATGCCTCCATCTAGGGACCTCGCCCTACCTAAGTCACACACCTTGGTTTGAGTGGGCCAGTAGTGTAACAATATATGTCACGGGCCTAAATACTAAATAATCAGAACACTATAGTTTGATCATATTTATATCAATAATTCAAACCTCCATATCTCTTAGACGGATAGTTCAAATGATACAAAATTTTAGACATTAGTTCCTTATAATTTTATCTAGCTTCTAGATAAATGTCATACTAAAAATTTGATGTTTGTTCTATCAAATAATTTCTCCAATAAGCGTCATATCCAAGGTGTCCTAGGGTCTTATATAATTATCATGTGCTTTCCACATATAACCACTCAACTTCAAGAATCCTGATATGTTCATAATTCAACCATTCATATTCATATATATCATTAAAGAATGTTTAATCCACATGAATACTTAGTTTGATTAACAAAAGCCATTCATTAATCAATTAGGTATCATAGTTCTCTATTGTATCTCAAAACTCCAAATTTGGGTGAAGGAAACCACAATTCGATTACTAATTCCTTAATTTGGTATTCATCGCCTACACATCATACATGGTCCTCCAAGACTATGCTAGTTATCAAAACCCTAAAATCTAGGGTCATCACATTGTGTGTTTTACTATTTCAAATAATCTTATAATAATTATTGGCTAAAGAAAGAGTGGAAAATTCAATAATAAGGAATTTGCAAAATAATGGAGAATTGGTGATTTAATAAGGAGTTGTTTGGAAATCTCTAGAAAGTTATGATGAAGACAACTAGTAGGCTTAATTCGGTCCCAACTTGTACCAATGAAAAAATGTACTAAAAATAGGATTGCTTGCAAAGTTAGAATAAGAAAAGAGTTATTATATGCCTTAAATAAATCAAATCAAGATATTGCTTATGGGGAAAGAAAAATACATTTAAAGTTTGTAGTTTGCCACCAAACCTTACCCAAACCAAGATTAAGTTGTTAAAAGTTTCCTTTAATATTTTGGAGTTAATTTGGTAAAGGAGGAGAGAGATATGATTTTATTAAATTTTCCTAAAGTAAAAGATTAATGGATAAATGTATTTAATGTCACATTGTAATAGGAATAGGAAACTAAGGCGAGGACCATTTTTAATGTCACATGCCTTGGAGCCCTTAGATCATGGATAAATAGACCCAAGATTGTCACCAACAATCGGCCAAACTAGGAAACAAGCCACAGTATTTCATTCCTCTCCTCTCACACTTATCTCCTTCTCTGATTGGTGTGAATGCTTACAGACCCCATGGAGCTTGGGGGATGATTCTGAGTCTACCTACCTCTGGTTTTACCTGCTTTGGAAAGCAATAATGTTTTTCCTTAAATTGTAAACCCAATCAGTGGCAAACCCCTCAGAACCATGGCTATATAATACGGTAGATACCATGTGCAAGAACAAAATTGCTTCAAAGAGGCTCTATAGGACTCGTGGATCACTTCCCTCCATATAATTCTAGTGCTAGCCCTTTTCTTTCCCCTTGTCTCATCTCTATGCAACAAGGGAAGGAAGCCCTATTGTTTCCTCTTTTTCATAGATGCCACTGAGCAATTAAAAGCCCTACATAACTCCGGTGAGGTGGGACGAATTGAACGGTGCCCTCGCTTGCCGTTCAGGAGCCCCAGAACCCAGCCTCACCCACTGAGTTGACTCGCTCAAGTTATTGTTTGTTAATAGATGAGTAGGGGTGAGATTGAATACGTGAACTGGAAAAAGGACATCCTAGCCCAACTATGCTTTGGATAGGTGAGGGGTATAGAAGTGGGATGTACGGAATTCATTATGATGACGTGTGATCAAATCGGGAAAGGATGATCACAAATAGACGAAGCTGAGAAAGGAAGGTTGTTAATAGGCTATGAACGGAAAGGAAGGCCTCATAAAACCAAGCCCAAGAAAGGGAAGGTTATGAGAAGTCCAGTGTAGGGAAAAAAACCCTAGTGAGGGGGCACCCCACAAAAAGTGCTCCCAGGGAGTGGGCATACCACATAGATTTAGTGATTAAGGGTTGAGAATTTAAAACAAGAAACTACAAGTTCAATTATGTAATGATAATTTCTGCTATGGTTTTTTATGTTGTTACACTTACATGTGAATATTTTGTTTCCCCCAGATACTCAGTATAGCGATATATTGATTGGATTTTTGTTTCACATCATGTTAGGTTAATTTGCAAATTAACTGAAGAAATGGACTTCCAGAAAAGATGACACCTAAAGAAAGATGATTAAAGTCTATAGAAGGATTTATAGATGATTTTATTCCATGTTGCAAACAGTTTTTTCCTTTCCATGTAACTCCCTAAAGGAGAATCTATATTCATATTTTTACCAAACTCTTATCCATTCAATGAAATTTTTAATTATTATCAGTTACTTGCTAAACCATAATCCTAGAATTATGATAATGTCCCTTTCCCTCTAGGTCCACCTTATTGGAGGTAAAAAGGGGAGAGGGGTGTTACATTTCGTATCTGATCCCATGTTTACCATTTAACATTTAATAATTAGTTAGTTTTAAAGAATTATGTAGAGCCCAAGCGAATCATTAGGGAATTTTCTAAAGGAAATGGTGTCTAGAAGGGATCACAGCCCCAGGGCTTTCGTCCGCACCACTGGTCGAATTATGGTAACTCCTAGGCCTCTTTGCATCCTACGTGGACAAAGAGAGAAGATTTTTCCCAAAATAAAATACCTCTAGATTTTCTTCTCACCTTAATATTCATCCCTTCTCTACCCCTTGATTCCTCATCAAAACCCTAGGAACCTGATAACTACTTCCTCTACCCTTTTGAGAAATTAAGGTTATGAGTATTAAGGTTAAGGCATCCTCTGCCAAATCATAATTAATGCATGTAACCAAAATGTCATGGAAATTTTTTTATGATGATTTATTGCCATAAAGCTAAAAACTGAGATTAGTTTATTTCTGTGAAACAACATGGCCCATACCATGACTACCATAGTTGTTGAAGACACACCACAGGTCCACCCAGACAAGAAGACCTCACGTAGGAAATGGGCCTCCTTAGAGAAGAGGAGAAGCCCATGGAAGATCAGTCTTCCAAGAAGCTGAAGAGGCCAGAGGCAGCCTCCACTGAGAAATGTCATGAACCTGATGCCATCCCCTTTCAAATCCCAAATCCAAAAGATGGTCCAGATCTTGAGGTTGAGCCAATGCCAGAAGATGAACCCAAGGGTGAAGGTAACCCTGATTCTGGTTGCCCTGGCTTTGTTGGGAAGGTGGTGATCTAGACCCGTGAGATGCTCGGGCTAGAACAATAGAAGAAGCACACTAAGTACATTAGTGCCCTGGCGCTCAGAAACATTTCTAGAGATGAGAATGGTGAACCCCTACATGTCTATCCTTGTCTTGGAGCCACCATTATGGAATTCTTCAATCTATAGATTGAGAAGTTCTATGATGAGGACAAGATAGAACTCATCTACAAGGTGAATGTCTGGCTCTTTGATGTGGAGCATGCCTTTTACATCCTGGAGGTGCAACCCAATAAGAAGGTCCTATTTTGGCTCACCTCCTTGAAGGGGTAGCAAAGATATGGTGGGAAAAATATATACCAAACGAGATGTAAATGAGGAGTTGATGGCCTGGGTAGATTTCGACAACATCTTCTCTCTGATTTTTATCCCTATCTCTTACAAGAAGGAAAAGGAGAAGCAGTTCATGCTCCTCTATCATGGAAACATGTCAGACACGGATTATGCTTGGAAATTCCATCTTCTAGAGCAATTTTCCTACATGTTGATTGAGGAATGATGAGCTGAGCACTTTTTTGAGATCTTACACCCCCAAATGAAACCTGATGTGATGGCTAGTAAACGTCCAAACTTCACTAAGGCCCTCAACATTTCCTTATACATGGAAAGGACTATCATACCTACTCAAAACCTGCCCAAAGGATATTTGGGTTTCACTAAAGGCGTTTGTGCCCCTAGAAATGATAATAAAAAGGAACAAGGTCATAACAATGGCAAGGGTAGAAGTGGAGGAAAGGGAAAGCCTTGTCATGAAAATTGCAAGCACATCAGTCGCACCTGTGGGAAGAAGCACCCCAGTAAATGATGCTTTGATAAGAATGTGTGTTTTCTCTATCAATAAGACGGACACCTCATATCCAAATATCTATCCTTGATGATCGAGGTATGGGCCTAATGGCAGCCCAACTAGTGGTTGTAGCACAACCAAGGGAAGCCAAGGCTATAGGTGCAAGTCAACTGGCATGAGTCTTTTCCATTGATAATGATGAAGCTCAAGCCAATGCCAACCGACTCATAGATACCATGAAATGAATGATAGTTTGACTGCCATAAATATGATGTATGATGACTTCCTATCATGTCAGACACCGTTTAAGCTTTATTCGACCCTAGTTCTACCAATACCTTCATTTCACAAAATCTTGTAACTATGCTTTGTCTAAACTTCAAGGACTTAGGATACCTTTTGGAAGTCACTACCCCTAGTGGTCATATCTTCTAATCCCTCCATAAAACACTAGTCATACCTTTTAAATTTATGAATAATTAACTCCCCACCAACTTTATCCTTCTTGATATGAATGATTTCAATGTCATTATAGGAATTGATTGGCTTTATAACTATAATGCAAACATAGAATATAGGGAAAAGAAATGAGGACAGAGAATCCAGGTCATCCACCCTTTACCATTAGAGGTAGGAAGATGCCACCAATTGAATGTGTGTGTCAATTGTGAAGGTAGAACAGATGGTAGCTAAAGGTTGTCTAGCATTCCTAGTTGTAGTTACTGAGTTGAAGCATAAGATGCAGCCCTTAGAGGAAATAGAGGTAATCAGGGACTATTCTAATTTTTTCCCAGACAATTTTCTAGGCATACCTCTGGAGAGAGAATATGATTTCTCATTAGAGCTAGCTCCTACGACAAATCCCATTTCCAAGACACTTTATAGGTGTCTCCCTATGAGTTTCTTTAGTTAAAGAAGCAACTATAGGAACCCTAGACAAGGGTTTCATCCGACCCAACACATCTCCATGGGGAGCATTGATCCTCTTTGTGAAAAAGAAGGACAGATCGCTCCACATGCATAGACTACAAAATGATAAGCTAGGCCACAATTAATAATAAGTATCCCCTAGCCTGCATAGATGACCTATTTGACCAGCTCAAAACCACATGATTTTTCTCAAAGATTGACATGAGAATAAGGTACCATCATTTGCGAGTTAAAAATGAACATATTCCAAAAATTGCTTTTCAAACCCTCTATGGCCATTATGAGTTTTTGGTTATGCCTTTTGGGTTGTCTAATGTCCCAGTGCACTCGTGAACCTCATGAATAGTGTGTCCCAACACTTCCTTGACACATTTATCATAGTGTTCATACATAACATCCCAGTGTACTCCGATGACCTAGAACAACACTGAAATCACCTATCTAAGGTCCTTGATATCTTAAGAAAGAAGAAATTATATAAGAAATTCTCAAAGTGTGAGTTTTGGATAGACCGAGTTATGTTCCTCAGGCACATTATATCTGTAGGAACCATATTGGTGGACTTTTTTAGAGTAGCGGTTGTTCGAGAATGGCCAGGACCAAAGTCCCATCCAAGATTTGTAGTTTCCTGGTATTTATTGGGTATTACCAATAATTCATCAAGGATTTTTCAAAGACTTCTTTGCCCTCACCAAGATCACTTGAAAAGATGAGAAGTTTGTCTGGTCCAACCTATGTGAAGCACTATTCTAGGAGCTAAAAGAAAATCTTACCTCAACCCTCATCTTCACTATACCTTCAGGTAATTATGCATTCATTATATTCATCAATGCATCAAAAATGGACTTGGGATGCGTGTTAGAAAAACCAACATGTTATCACCTTTGCCTCAAGGAGTCTCAAGTCAAATGAAGTGAATTACCCGACCCATGACTTGGAACTTGTGGCAATTGTCTATGCCTTGAAAATTTGGCGACATTCTCTACATGGGGCTACCTTTAACATATTCATCGACCATAAGTGCCAGAAGTACATGTTAACTTAAAAGGACCTAAACTTGCAATAATGATGTTTTATGCAATATTTGAAGGCTTTTAATTTTACCATAGCCTACAATCCCAGAAAGGCTAATGTGGTAGCCGATGCCTTCATTCATAATCACTTTTAAAAAAAATAATTCAATCCATGAGCGTGACATGTAGACTGAGCGTGTAGTAGCCCAATTTGTTAGCCCGGATCTAGAGAAGATGAAGGGTTTGATGGTGAATCCTATAACACACCTCTCAGTGGGTGTAGATGGTGGAATCTGATATAAGCATTGCATTGGGGTCAAGCTCACATCATGTAAGAAGCTCATAGATCAAAATACACTATACACCCCAAAACCAATGTGATCTTCAAAGACATGTAGTGGTACTTTTTGAGGACAGGAATGAAGTGTGGCATAGCTTTGTATGTGGCTAGTTGTCTTACGTGCCAAATGGTGAAGGTTGGGCACTAGTGACCCATAGGTTATTACAATCTATTGAGGTTCCTGAGTGAAAGTGGGACTGTGACGTGTCTGTTGGATCTAGGGCTCAAGAGGGGGGCAAATAGAGCTTCAAAATTATCACAAGATAAGTTAGACCTTCAAATTATATCAATCAAAACCAATATCTTAAGTGCAATTTGAAGTCCTAATAAACAAGCATAGCAAGGGTGAGTGAAAATGAAACAAGAACTTGGACAAGGTGGTTTGGAGTGGTTCCACTCTCCAAACTAGGAGAGAGTCAATCCACTACCTAGAGAGGTCAACCTCTAGGACTTTGCAAGTGCTTTCCTCTATATATTCCCTTATAAAAGTTACAACACAAGACCCACCAAAGGACTTACCTATCCATTACAAAGAGTCTTCAACCTTACCAAGGACTTACCCACTTTGCAAAGAGTCTTCCGCCTTCTTCCAAGGACTTACCTACTCTTGCATAAGTCTTCAACCTTCAAGGAATTACCCACTCTTCTTATATCTTCAGACTTTGCATTCTCCTTCACCTGGAGAAGATCTTCACCTCTTCTTCAACCTTAAAGAAGAACAGCAACAGCTTCACCTTCTCTCAGAGTACCTTGCTTGACCTTTTCTTATTTGAGAAAAGGGGTAGGGAAGATGGAATGGAATGTGAACTTTATAAGAACAAGGAAGTAGCTCTCTTACAACTGACCTAACTCACTCATAATCACAAAATTCTATGTAAATGAGAGAGAAAGGGGATCAAGGAGTTGCAACACACTCAACTATAGCAAGGACTTAGAATATCATGAATTAGCAAACTTGGAATGAACTCCAAGGGGTCCTATTTATAGTTGGGGATGTTCCCTTGAGTGTGGGATCACTTAAGGGCGAAATATAGCCATTTTCCAAGTTGCAATGGATCTATTCTCACTCAAAACAACTCACCAATGGTTATAATCACGTTTTTTGTGTTTTTTGTTCAGTACATTTGGTCGAGTTTCAACAAAGATAACTTGACTGATCCACCAAGAGACAAAGCTAATTTTCAAACTATCTGTCGAGTTTGTTCTGGGAAACTCAACCGATGAGTTAAAATTAGTTTTTCTCAATGAGTTAGTAGGTCGAGTTCTGTGAGTGTGTAACTCGACTGAAAACTCGACTGATAAATAGCCTGTCATAAATTTTGTAAATTGACATTTGAGTGATCAAACGTTGGAATTAATTATCCCTATTTTTTTCTCATATTAGTTACAAGTCATATCATCAATACAAGTGATTACAAAAATCATCTAAGGTCATTTGGGGTGATTTCCCAAATTGCACACTTACATTTCTTTTGACTTGAACTTGAACAAGCTTGGGCTTGTGTAATTTGATCCTTTTCATGTACCTAGAGATTGAAATCAATCTTGAACAAACACATTATATACATAGGAATGGAATGGTTAAGTCATTTAACTCTCAAGTCAAATTCTCCCCCTTTCTGACAATGATAAACTATTCCTCAATCATATTGAAAAGGATATGTAAAGCTATACCTTTGCCTTGTGAATTGTAGGGGGGTCATGATTTGAACAATGTGAATTGCTCCCCCTCAATCTATGCTTACTCTTACCTACATAGTTAGTCTATCTACACAAAGAAATATGACATATTTGCTATATGGTCCTTTAGCAAGTCACATGATAAATCATTTAATGAACAAGAAAAGGATCACATAGGCAATAAAAGCAATATGGTTCAACTTCAAAACATTTGAACTTCTCTCCCCCTTTTCACACTATCAAAAAGTAAACAAACATCCACAACATGCAATATCAAAGCATACACCAAACAGAGACAAGAGAAACATACAATCTAAGTCATAATCAAAATATGGTAAACATGGCACCAACTCATGAGATATAGTAAATTAAAGATTAAGTGTACACATAATTAAGATTACAACCCAAAAATAATGTTATCAAAAACAAATACAAGCCATAACAATGAAAACTAGATGATAAAATAGTACAATTCAGAAAATGTACCTAGATGTTTTTAATACAAAATAGCCTAGAAAGATATCATCATCTAGATTAGAAGTAAGAAAATCTAAACATCTAGATCATCTATGTCCCCATTATCAACAACATCATCAACATCAGCATCGAAGGCCTCTGGCTCGTAGTAATCATCTCCATCTGAAGGTGTAGTAGAGATACCAACATCCTCATAACTAGAGTCACAAGCATAGCCATCATCAAAGGCATCACCATCATTGTTATCACCCTCCTCATTAGCAGCAGGCTCCTCATCAGCCTCGTATGGCATCTCCTTATCAGAAAGAGAGCCAAAACCATGACCGGGCCAACATGCATTCTTCTCATTCTAAAACATGCCAAGAGTGTTGAGCCCATTAGCCTGTGGGAAGGAAGGAGCAAACCTGCCAAGACTAGCAAGCTAAGTGGCCAAGCACTCCATGGGCATATGCACCAACAGCTGATGGTGTAGCAGCAGAAGCAGTGGGTGGAGGGATAGGGTAAAAGTGAGCATATGCATAGGATGCATAATCATCTCCTAGGTAGGGCTGGTAGGCAGCATAAGGGTGTTTATAGGATAGTTTCATGTTGGTCATGATGGCACAAAGGTCCTGATACATGTGCTCCTAAACCTAATGCATGTTGATGCATCATTTAGCCCATAATGGTTTCATTGGATACATGGAACAAGGCATGGGTAGGATGGGTAGGTTGAGGTGTTGGAGGTTCTCGGGTAGAGGTAGAGGTATAGGCACCAGGTATGGTAGAGGATGGGATAGGAATGGACTTCTAAAGTGTGGTCTCACTGATGCAAACTCCTTTCCGAGTAGATTTGTAGTGCAGGTCATGGAAAAAAGATTTGTTAGTGGCAAGCTGGAAAAGACCACATATTAGGGATGGGTAGGGGGGATGGGTGCCACGAGTGTTCTTTCCTGAGTCAAAGTAGGTCATATGGTGGAGAACATATCTTTCCCACTTGACTCCTATGTTATTCAAGAGATAGTACATAATTACCACAGTGTTTTCTACAAATTTAATCTAATTTTTCTTTGAATGAATATTGCAGTTAACAACTAAGGCAAGTATGCGGTTCTTGAGATCTAAGGCAGCGGGGAGAAGGGTACACTTCTTCCTATATGGGAATTGAGGCTTCTTCAAGAACTTATGAATATTAGGGAGAGTAAGACCATACTTCTTGTAGAAGGCCTCGGGCTCGATTAGGTTAAAATAATCAGGATAGTCCTTTTGCCAGGTGTCTATCACATCACTACCCAAAAAGAAGATGTTTAGGGTATCCTCATAGACTTGGAATTTCTTTCCGGAGATCATGGAAATTAGGACTACTTCAATATTGGGTGGTGGTACGAGTGTGTCATAATTCCATTGCAAGTTAGCATAGAATTCATGGACGAATTTTGTGCTAGTTTTGGAATTGTTGTAGAACAAGCACTCGACACACAAGGAAGAGATATGGTGGTCGTATAACAACTCAACTACTTGATCAATCACCTCCTGTCTTCATGAACGTGGCTCAAACAAGGCATGAAACAAAAAGGGATTCCTAGGGAGGAGCCCCTTGTACCTATTAAGAGCCTCATTGGAGACAAAGAAGGTGTCATCAAAGGGAATGAGATGTGAGTCCGTAGACGATGATGGTACACTAGCTAGGGCGGCCCTCTTTCTCCTATTGGACACCATGGAGACAAAGGGGAGAGGAAAGAAAGAGCAAAAATGAGAAGAACACCACCGAAACTCATCTACAGACCTAGGGTTGATAGGGAAAGGTCAAGGAAGGTCGATCTAGGTCGAACTAGGGCTAGGGAGAGGAAGGTTGGGGCTAGGGTTGAGAGCTTGAGGGAGCTAGTTGTTGGATCAGTTGATTTTTCTCTAGTTGAGAGGGAGAAAAGTCAGACAAACCTATTTTATGCTTGCTCCATCTCGACCATCAATCAAATTCTATGACTCAGAAACTCGACAGATAGGCTCTTTAACAAATCTCTCGGCCTCCGATCGGTCGAGTTGGTCAACCTGGACCAACATTAGAAAATCTAATTTCTAGCCATTAGAGTGCTAACCAAATTTATTTTTCAAGTCCATTTTGTATTTTGAACATACTTAGGCACATATCACTCATCATTGGGTAGTATTTTGCGATAAAACAAGCATTTGTGAAAAATACCCAAAAATAAGCAAACAACAAGGCAAAAAGAACATGAAAAAATGATTTTTAGTATATTAGCAAGGAATGGTGATCAACATATAAACAGAGCGTATAGGATAGATGACAACTAGATAGAAGGCATATCAGATTCATTCAAAGTATATATGAACAGTTTAGATGTAATTAAGTTAAATTTCTCTCTAGATAGAGGTTTAATGAAAATGGCCACCAACAGATTTTTTGTGTCCACATGCATGATATAGATATTATTTTTATCAATGTGATCCAAAGAAAATGATGGAAAAACTCTATATGCTTAGCTCTACTATGAAAGATAGGATTATATGACAAGTTAATTGCACTAGTATTATCACAATAGAGAGGAGAAGCATCAAAATGAATGTTAAAGTCTTGGAGCATTTGCTTCATCCATAGGACCTGGGCACAACAACTCCCAATTGTAATGTATTCAGCCTCGGTAGTTGATAATGACATTGTGCTCTGTTTCTTGGAGAACCAAGACACCAAGCATGGTCCTGCGAGAATGCAAGTGCCACTTGTGCACTTTCTATCAATCAAGCATCCCACATAATCCGCATCACTATAAGTTCTAAGAGTAAAGTCCCTTGACTTGGGATACCATAGTCCAAAATTTTGGGTTTTGGTTAAGTACCTTAAAATCCTCTTAACATCTATAAGATGTGATTTCTTAGGATTTGATTGAAAGTGAGCACACAAGCCAACACTAAACATTATATCAGGTCTAGAGGTAGTTAAGTAAAGTAAACTTCAGATCATACCTCTATAGAGCTTCCCATCTACCTTCTCACCTTCTTCATCCTTATCAAGTTTTGTGGTGTTTGATATGGGTGTATCCAACGACTTTGTGTTCTTGATCCCAAATCGCTGAAGTAGTTCACTTGTGCACTTGCTTTGGTTGAAGAAGTTCCCATCTTTAGTTTTATTGATTTGAAAGCCGAGGAAGAATGTGAGCTCACCCATCATACTCATTTCAAATTCATCTGCATAAGATCACTAAATTCTTCACAAAGATCAAAAATTGTTCTGCCAAAAATGATATCATCTACATTTATTTGAATGATAAGAAAATTGTTGGAAGTGCACTTTAGAAATAAGGTAGAATCTACTTTGCCCATGATATACCCATGTTCTAATAAAAAGATCTTTAATTTCTCATACCAAGATCGAGGTGCTTGTTTGAGTCCATAGAGACTTTTTGCAACAAATAAACATGGTTAGGTAGACTATCATGTTCAAAGCCTAGAGGTTGTTCAACACACAATTCCTCCTCAATTGTACCATACAAAAATACACTTTTAACATCCATTTGATACTATAGAAAGTTTTTATAACTAGAAAAGGCAAGAAACATACGAATGGACTCAAGTCTAGCTACATGTGCATATGTTTCATCAAAATCTATATCTTCCTACTGATTGTAGCCTAGAGCCACTAACCTTACATTGTTCCTTACCACTTTGTTAGTTTCATCTAGCTTGTTGTGGTGGACCCACTCGGTGCCAATGATCTTTCTATCACTTGGTCTTGGAACAAGGGTCCATACTTTGCTCTTTTCAAATTGCTCCAACTCTTCTTGCATAGCTAGGATCCATTCATCATCTCCAAGAGCTACTTTGATGTTCTTTGGCTTGAGTTGTGAGATGAAGGTGCATCTTCACTCTTTCAAATGGTCACCTAAAATTAGCACTTTTGGATGATTCCTTGCTAATCGGGGAGTTAGATCCTTCTTCTCTTCTTCTTGAGTGACCACCTCTTTTCCCTTTTGGGTGATGTTGAGTCCTTTTAGAATAGGAATTACCTCACCTACAACATCATCACTTGGAACAATATCTTTGGGAATAGAGGTGTTAGTCTCAATAAACTTAACATTTATAGATTCTTCTACTTTAGAAAGATAAATATTAAACACTCTATAAGCCTTGCTAGTAGTGCTATAGCCAAGAAAAAAAAGCCTTGTAAGATTTCAGATCAAACTTGTCTCAAGAATTTTTTGTATTCAAAACAAAATAAGGACATCTGAAGACATAGAAATATTCGATAGAAGTCTTCCTACCATGCCATAGCTCATAGGGGGTTTTCTTATAAAAATAATGTGTTAAAATGTGGCTTTGCACAAAGAATGAGGTATTGATGGCTTCGGCCCAAAACTTCTTTGGAGTGACATGCTCTAAAAGCACGGTCCTAGCCATCTCTTGTAGTGACCTATTCTTCCTCTCTACAACCCCATTTTGTTGAGGTGTTTGAGGTTAAGAGAAGTTATGTGCATAACCAAATTCTTGACAAAAATGTGCAAAAAAATCATTTTCAAATTCTCCCTCATGATCACTATGGATGGAAATGATCTGATAAGAAACTTAATTCTCAATTTGTCTACAAAAACTCGAGAAAACATCAAGTGTATCACTCTTGTAAATAAGAATGAAGGTCCAAGTATATCTATAGAAATCATCAACAATGATAAGACAATACTTGGAATCGCGAAGTGATTGGGCTCTCATTGGTCCATATAGATCAATGTGAAGAAGTTCAAGAGCTCTCTTGGTAATAAGGACTCCTTTGGATTTGAAGGAGGACTTGGTTTGCTTTCCTTGGGTACAAGGTTGGCATTCCTCATCCTTTTCAAAATCCTATTAGGGAAGTCCCTTGACCAAGTCCTTTTTGCTCAAGTTCTTCAACTAATGAATATTTACGTGACCAAGCCGATGATGCCAAAGAGAAATATCATTCAAATTGACTACTATGCATCTACCAACAACAGTCTTAATAGAGTCAAACACAATTACATAAAGATTACCACTTCTAGTTCCCTTATATTAACTTGATAGGTGAGGGAATCTAGAATCAAGCATACAAAAGAAGTAAATAGTGCAAGGTAACCATTATCAAATAATTGGCTTACACTAATTAAATTGTGATGTAGGCCATCCACAAAAATCACATTCTTGATACACAAGGATTCACCTACATCACCCTCACCTTTGACCTTACCTTTCTTATTGTCCCCAAAGGTAAACGAACCTCCTTTCTTTTTGGTGAAGTTGTTGAAATGGCTTATATCACCTATCATATGCTTAGTGAAACCACTGTCAACAATCCATCTTCCTTTTTCCTATAAGAAAGGAGAGTGTTGGTTCCCAACTCAAACTTTGGGATCTAGAGTTAGCTTGGGGACCCATTTCATCTTTGGGTTAGTCCCCTTAGTCTTGTAAGGACTATAAGTAGAGTAATGATTATCACACTTGCAATAAGAACAAACCATATGATTTTAGTGTCGGAAGACTCTCCAACAAAGAAGGGTGTTTCCTTGAATTTTTTCTTACCTTTGTCTTTGTTCTTGCCCTTTGGTTCTCCTCCTACAAATCCCAAACCACTGGTTCCACTTTGTTTAGTAGAATGGTTAAGGATTTCATTTAGAGAGTTTTTCCCTTTGAGGAATTTCTGTAGAGAGGCCCTAAGTCAATGATTGTCGTCATTTAGAGATATGATAGTAGAAGACAAACTAGCAATAACATCTCTAGCATGAACAAGGTTGGCCTCTAAACAGAGGACTTTAGTCAAGTAAGAATCTTTCTCAAGAGAAATAGAACTAATATCATTACTAGGAAAGATAGGTCTAGAAGATAAATTATTAACTTGATCAAGCAAACTAGAATTTTTAGATTTAAGCACTTGAATTTCCTTAAGATAAACATCTCTCTCATCCCTGCGAGCATCAACAACAAGCTTAAATTCAGCATTTTCAGTTTTAAGATATTCAAGCTCATTTTGGCACTTTTGGTTATCTTCCTTAAGAGTTTCAATGTTCTTAAAGTAGACACCATTCTCTGCTTCAACTCCATTGTATTGGAGCTCAAGATCAAAATATTGGCCTTGCAAGTTATCAATGCTCTCAAGATGAGTTTTCTCATTAAGCTCAAGAATTTAAGTTTAGCATACAAATCATCAATAATTTTTTCTAACCTTTTTCTTTTAGATTTACACTTATCCAAAGTAGAACGAGTAGAAACAAGCATATAAATAATAGTTTCCTTAGATAGCTCATGCAAGCTTACCTCACTTACCTCACCAATTTCTTCACTAGTAGAGGCCATGAGTGCAAGGTGGCACTCTCCATCTTCTTCGGAGCTAGAGTCACTTGAGGATTATTCCTCCCAAGCTGTATTCTTGTGTCTTTTCTCCTTCTTATCCTTCATCTTGTACTTGCTATCCTTCTTGTAGTCTTCCTCCTTCTTGGATTGCCCTTTTGGTGTGACTTTCTTGACTTGGGACATTCACTCTTGTTGTGTCCCTTTTGTCCACACTTTTAGCATCTAGGAGTAGAGGAGGAGTATTACTTTCCCTTGAAGTGCTTTCCCTTGATGTAGTTGTCTTCATGCTCACTAGAGCCATCATCTTCACTTGAGGAGGAGGGAGATGTCTAGAAAGCAAGTTTTTGTTGAAGGATGACCGCCTCCAATTGTACGTTGAAAGCACTATCTTTGGTCTTCTTGGTTTCCTTCTCTTCTTGCTTGGTTCTTCTTCTTGCTTGTCAAGCCTGATCTCATGAGCTTGTAGGTTTCCAATGAGCTCTTTGGTTGGGATGTAACCAAGGCTCCTTACTTCTTCAATGAAGGTCACCTTTGACTCCCATATCTTTGGTACTGTCCTCAAGATCTTGGAGTTGATTACACCTCTATCCAAAGTGTTTCTCAAAGCAGCTAGGCCATCGATGATGACATTGAGCCTAGAGTACATCTTCTTTCTTTCCCATCTTGAAGTTATCTAGAAGGTTGTTCAACATGTATATCTTAGCCTCCTTAATTTACTTTGTGCCCTCATAAATAATGCACAATTTATCCCAAATCTCATTGGCGGTGTCCCAAGATGAGATGCGGTTGAACTTCGTTGGGGTAAGGGATGCATAGAGAATGCTTATGGATTTGGCATTGAGTTGGGTTTCTTTAAGTGCAACTTCACTCCATGTCGCAACAGCTCTGATTGGCTCCTTTTATGGTGTGACCATCACCTTCCACATATCAAGGTTCATGCCTTGAATGTAGAACTGCATATGCCTCTTCCAATAGAGGAAGTTGGTGCCACCGAAGATTGGAGGAAACATGGAGAAGCCTCCCTCTAGGCTAGGTGAATCAAGTAGGTTGTCATCCATCTTCTTGTCTCATGGGAAATTTTTGGATAAGATCCTTAGCTTTGATACCACTTGTTGGATCTAGGGCACTAGAGGGGGTGAATAGAGCTTCAACAAATTTACAAGATATGTTATACCTTCAAATTATATCGATCAAAACCAATAGCTTAAGTGCAATTTGAAGGCCTAACTAACAAGTATAGAAAGCATAAGAGAAAATGAAACAAGCACTTAGACAAGGTGGCTTAGAGCAGTTCCACTCTCCAAACTAGGAGAGATTCAATCCACTACCTAGACAGGTCAACCTCTAGGACTTGCAAGTGTTTTCCTCTATATATTCACTTATAAGAGTTACAACACAAGACCCACCAAAGGACTTACCTATCCATTACAAAGACTCTTCAACCTTACCAAGCAATTACCCACTTTGCAAAGAGTCTTCCACCTTCTTCCAAGGATTTACCTACTCTTGCACAAGTCTTCAAACTTCAAGGAATTACCCACACCTCTTAGATCTTCAACCTTTTCTTTCTCCTTCACCTAGAGAATATATTCACCTCTTCTTCAACCTTGAAGAAGAATAGAAACAACTTCACCTTCACTCAGAGTAGCTTGCTTCACCTTTGCTTCTTTGAGAAAAGTGGTAGGGAAGATGGAATGGAATGAGAGTTGTACAAGCACAAGGAAGTAGCTCTCTTGCAACTACCCTAACTCACTCATAATCACAAAATTCTATGTAAATGAGAGAGAGAAAGGGGCTCAAGGAGTTGCAACACACTCAACAATAGCAAGGACTTAGAATAGCATGAATGAGCAAACTTGGAATGAACTCCAAGGGGTCCTATTTATAGATGGGGGTGTTCCCTTCAGTGTGGGATTACTTAAGCGTGAAATATAGCCATTGTACAAGTTGCAAATGACATATTCTCACTCGAAACAACTCGATAACAATTATAATCACTTTTTTTTTGTTTTCCATACAGTAATTCGATCGAGTTTCAATAAAGATAACTCGACCGATGCACTAAGAGACAAAGCCAATTTTTAAACTATCGGTTGAGTTTGTTCTAGGAAACTCGACCGATGATTAAAAATTATTTGTTCTCAGTGAGTCGATCATTTAAGTTATGCGAGTGTGTAACTCGGTTGATTGGTCTCTTCAGAAAATCCATCACTGGTTCACTCGAGTTTCCAACTCGACCAATAAACAACCTATGACAAATTTTCTAAATTGACATTTGAGTGATCAAATGTTTGAATTAAGTGTCCCTAATTTTTTCTCATCTTAGATATAAGTCATATCATCAATACAGTTGATCACAAAAATCATCTAAGGTCATTTGGAGTGATTTCCCAAACTGCACACTTGCATTGCTTTTGACTTGAACTTGAACAAGCCAATGCTTGTGTAATTTGATCATTTTCATGTACATAAAGCCTGAAATCAATCTTGAGCAAACATATTAGACACATAGGAATGGAATGGTTAATTCATTATCAAAATATGAGCAATGTATAATTCTCAAGTCAACAATGTCATCACGATAAACAAGATTACTCAAAACAAAACATGCAATCAACTACTAATTAACCACAAAACCAGAGAATTCGGTAAATTAAAATAGATTTATACATTACTATCATGTTGAGATATATTTACACAAAGGTCCATCAACTTGCGCATCAATATATACCATATCAGGTACTTACATGGATGTCTAGTGGATGAAGCCACAACCAGTTACAAAAGATATGATTCCACATATACATGCCATATTCAAACATCAACATACTACCAAAACTTGAGTCAGTGTACATATTATCTACAAGACATCCCATGTCCAGATTGGAGAGTACATGGACGACTCTAGGACACTACTAATAACTAACCATCCTTCTACTTTTGCTGCTCTTCCTCACCACCGCGATCTTGGCGACGTCATTGATGATCACCCAAAATGATTTGGTGACCCACAAGGTGAGACCAACATCCCATTGAGAGATATAACTCTCAACAATGGCTATTGATTACAATAGGTTACATTATCATGCAGGTTAAGTGGATGGAATAGATTAAGCAAGTTAAGCAGGTAGGCATAATAGTAGGCAATGAATAATAAGTATATAAAAGTACATATGGGACTATCATTTACTTGCTTTGTAAAACAACAAAGCGGTATAAGCAATAAGGAAATGGTTGACATCCAATGTGAATCTTATTTAACCCTAAATAGGTATACTACACTATTGTATTATGTCTTTTATTAATCCTTGGGAAATTTGAGTTATAGCACTAAAATTCAAACTGACCACTACTAAGTTGAAATCAGTTCTGTATAAGATCTAGGAAATCTAGAATCCTAAGATCTCATCCACCCTCAGTCAATATGAGTCAGCCATAGTGGCATATGTAGTCAAGCTGCATAACAGCCTAGTCCACCCTTAGTATGTAGGTCATGCCACTAGTAACCAGAGTATATAAAGCCTAATTTTCTAAAGTACAATTGTATCTGTCCTCAAGCACATCACATAAACTAAATCATAATCACCTGAGATGCAGCCTCAACCATTCTCCTACCAAGGAATGACCGCAACCACCCTTATAGAAATGTATATACTCAATAGTATATGACTTCACGCTTCCATTATAAGAATACTCTTTTCACCATCCAACAAATCCTGACATTGGAATGGATCTATGGTATAGGGTACTATAGGATTAAGGTTTCACTTGATTAGTTAATGGCATTTGAGTGAGTTAAGACTGCATCAATCAAGTTACAAGAAAAACCTAAAAGAATACTACAAAAACATGATAGGTTACAACTTTAGAAGGTATACAGGGTATGAGATAAAATTCTTATCACATCATCACATGATACCAGCGGTTGATACATCGTGAAGAGCATTACACCTCCAGTAAGGGATCAACCATGCCCAAAGGTCATTAGGACCATCTTATTATTTGCTATAAGAATATCATTATCTTTCCATGTCTTAACAAAGGCTGTTCAACCCATCACCATACATGTGATATATATGAGTTTGGTATAACAACTTATGATATTTTATGTCAACAAATTAGGGTTACAACAACATAGAGATAGTATTCAATCATTGTATCAACATACTAGAAAACTAGGCATGATTAACCACCATCATTTAATTACATTATGATTAGGTTTCAACAAGGTAGATTAAGTTGATGTTACAAATCAGCACTCAACTAATTATTAGTGCATAAACTTAGGTTCAAACACAAATCATCATGTAGCCAGGAGAACATAGAGACCACTAAGGTCAGGAACTTCATCGATCACTAGGGTCATTACCCTTGGCGACCGCTAGGGTTAGCCATCTTTGTGACCGGTAGGGTTAGGGCTCACTTCAGAAACCACTAGAGAGCTACTTCAGTGACCACTAGGGTTAGCATCATAAGAGACCACTAGTGTTAGGGTTAGAGTCCTTGGAGACCAAAAAAGTTCAAGTCTCATCAACCAACATGAAATTAGGGACTTGGAGGCCTTTACTTAGGGTTAAGAAGCTATTTGGCACCCACGCCAATCTTCACCATGTCTCATTCTTTGTTTTCAAGTGGCTTACGGGGATTCGAAAGTTTGATACTCTAACCTGGTATATGCTGATTTCAAAACCTCAATGACCATATAGGTGAAACCTTGGCTACCATTTAGATCAGATCTCATCAACCATCTAGAGTTCAAACCTTATCTACCATATAAGAGTTCAAAACCTCAACAACCACATAGGTGAAACATTGGCGAACATGTAGATCAGATCTCATCGACCATATAGAGTTCAAACCCTAGCAACCATATAGGTTAGAATCTTGGCAACCTCAAGAGTGAAACCTTGGCAATGAAAGAGGATGAAAATCTCATCGACCTCTTTGAAATAGAATTCTTGGCGACCATGTAAGATAAAAATCATTGGAGACAAATCATGAGTCTAAAAACATTGATGACAATCATGGGCTCAAAACATTGGTGACCACATAAGATACAAAATAGAAACAAGGTAAATGTAGTCAGTTGGCAAAAGGAAGGACAAGAAAAACTAAACCAAAGTGAAACCATCGGGTTCCATTATAAGGAGGAAAATTAGCTTGAAACACTAAAAATAAACCATCTTTTGAGAGAACAAAAGCCATCATTGTCTACATGAAGACAAGGTCTAGAATTACCACTACCATCAAGATAATCATGCATAAGGTTTAGGTTTCATCCACGAGGTTAAAATACTCACAACTATCCCCTAAGTTCAAACCTGAGGCACAAGTAGTATCTTCTTTCTTAGAATTTCATTTAAGATCAAGACTGTGCACATGCAAGGTAAGAGTAAGCAATAATTGTGAATAAACTTATATAACGTGCCTTAGAGATGATTTAGAAACTCCATAAAGGTATTTAGATTGAAGAAAAAGAAGGTTGAAACCTTAGATTGAGCACTTGCATCAGACAACCTAGTCCCTTCTCCGAAAAAGGAAGCAAACCCTAGGTTGAAAAGGAACGAAACAAGATGGTTTCAACCACTAGCCCAAGATTCACCATGGATCCAACCAAGAAGAAGAACAAGGGGTTAGGATTGCAAGGAAAATGAAGGAAAATAGGGATATCTCACTTACTAAGGTTAAGAAATCAAATAAGGAAGTACCAAACAACCTCAACTAGGTTAGATCCAAACCCTAGGTACACATCCAAGCAAGACTGGCATCCTTCTTCAACCTTAAGCTCTTGCTTCACCACCAAGCAAGAGGGGACGATATCCAAAATAAATAAAGAGAAAGAGGGTTCAAAGGGTTTGGTTTCATGAGAGGAGGGAGGTATATATAGCTATGGGTGAGAGAGAAGATAAGGTAGAGGTGTCTAGACAAGTTTGCCATGTGTCCAAGGTCAAAGCATATCATCCACGCAAGAATTTCATACATGCAAATAAATTGACCATATAGATCAGCACTTGGTGACTAAAATAAGAAATATCATCATCCACTTTAGGTTTTTGGCGACCAAGGTTTTCCAAAAACCAAATGATCGACAAACCTAGGTGATGGTGGCGACCAAGATGAATTCAAACTTCCTCAACCGCCAACCCTAAGTGGGTCTAAAGATCTTAGAGACCACTAACACTAGAGGGAACATAAAAACCTTGGTGACTACTAAAACTAAAGATCCCATCCTTGGCGACTGCCAACACTAGGTGGTCCAACACTCAAAGTCAACCATATGTTAGGGTATCCAAGGCAAACCCTAATTCTCAACACAAGATGTCACCACTCAAACCAAGGTGTAAAAAGGCACCCCCAAAGAGCATATATTAAACATGATATTAAAACATGTGAGGCACAACAAGCATGTGAAAAAATTACCAGAAAAACCCTAGATATGGTTAAATTGCATAAAAGTCCAAATCAAGCACATATATGCATAACATGCTAAAACTAGACCAAGCATAAAACTTAAGCTGATCACATGATATTAAAACACATCTTTAGGTTTTATTAAGGTCTTAAATATCCAATTATAATAAGCAAGCATGTTCAACCAAAAAGTAAGGTTAAGGGTCTTACAATCATAAACCTATAAGACCCGTGACCTGAGTTTTGAGGTAACCCTATTTGTTGGTTTGATTATGGTGCTTACAACCTTTCTCTATTCTTTTGAGATGTAATTAGGTCTTTTGAAGAGCTTAAGTTTCAAGTTTGAGCTTGTTTGGAAGATGTTTGTTCTTTGTGTGCTAGTTTTGGTGTAAATTTCAATTTACCCAAAGTAGGAGATTGATGTACATTTGGTCACTTCTAGAGTGTGTCTTCCATAATTTGAAATCATATTAAGTGGATAGAAAGAATTGGGTGCCTTGATTGAGCCTTAAATGAGTGGTGGCATCATTGGTGATGATTAAGGTTTCCAGGGGTTTGCCTTGTTTCGACCTTATTGGACCTTGGTGATGGTAGCAACCTAGGAAGTGACCTAGGGGTTGTCTTGGATTTGTTTCAATTGAAATGCATACCTTTTAATAATGTTTTTATGATCAAGATATTTTAGGATGATGTGTATCTACCTAGATGTTGTTCTTCTTGTGTTTCGGCCTCTTGGATGGTGATGATCTTGTTTGGACCTAGTCTTGATGTTTTGATCTTATTTTGACCTCCATGAAATGTTGACACCGAAACCACTTGTTGGGGACCCAAGTAGGTCAACACCCAACATAGGTTATATCACCATCTTGTGCATGTGTGGTTAAGGTGGTTGTATGTTGGTTTCTTGGGTGGACAAGTGTCCCTTTGGTGCTTTAGGGTGTTGACACCTCATCTTTTTCCCTTCTCTCTCATCCCTCATGTATATAACCCCTTATCCCTCCATGAAAGTGACCCTTTCAGCCATCCATCTTCATCCCTATCTTTTGCACATCTTGGAGCTTGGATCAAGAAGATCTGACCTTGGAGCTCTTGGTGACCGAACTCTTCTTGCATATGGTGCTTGTGGTCATCCATGCTCATCTTCAACCATAGTAAGTATACGCATTTCCTCTACCATGTTTTCTTGGAACTCCTACCTACATATTCTTATCTTCTCTCGAACATGGACCATACTCTGGGATGGTGATCATCCTTTACAAGAAACCCCTCCTCATAAGGGTCATAAGCCATATTGAGAGGATGTTCTTCCCTCTTTTTCCTCCTTCTTCCTTTGGTTCGGCTAGGGTTTCCTTTCTCTCCTTTCTTGGGTTTTATTTGACCTTGGTACCTTCTTGTTCTTGAGGTGCTTTGGTGGATGAAAGAGGAACCTTTGGTTGAGCTTCTCCAACCTTTGGATCATGTGTTTGGCACCCTTGATCTTGGATCTTGGGGGATCTTTAGAGTTGAGCTTATTAAGGAGGGTTATATAACACTTAACCTACTCTATTATTAGACTCTTTCTTACATGCATACTATTGTTTTATCTCTCTATAATGTTCTCATAACATACTACTATATGATTCTAAACTCTAGCACTTGTTTGGAAAAGGAAGTCATGCTTGAGTTGGTGGAAATCCAAAACCCTAGTTTTGTACCTGATTGTAGTGATTGTGTTGTAATAGTGGTTGTTCCCTATCTCTCATCCATTATTTTTGTTTATACTCTTTGAGCCCATGTACCTTGATATCTCATGGTGTTTAGGTCCTATTTTAGGTGTGCTAAATGTGGTTTTATCACCATTTCATGTGATACTTTTTTTGAGTTCCCTTGGTTCAAGTTTTAAACATTTTGGTGATCATTTGGTGTGGAGTGTTCCACCTCATTGGTGATGATGTTTCCTGAAGTTATCTTCTATTTGGATCATGTTCATCCCTATTTTGGTTCTGGGCTAAGTATAGATAGGGTGCTTGACCATGTGGGGCCGCGACCCTTGGATGGTTTTGGTCAATACCTTATGTTAAATCACTTTGGTCATAACATGTTAACCTCTTGAGGGATGGGTCGTTACCCTCCCTTTATAGCATTCGAAACCATGTCCTTATGGGCCAAGTTGCTTTGGTTTGTTGTGGTCATAACAAGGGGATATGTTATGGTCATAACACATGGCTAGGGTAGGTTGATACCCTTAGTTATATGTACGACCGTGACCTAGATGGTAGTGGGTCGTAACACATGTAGATTTTGTGGGTTAATGCCTATGTATGTATACATGGTTAGCACATATACACATGAGTACATGAAGAAACTTGAATGGTGATTGGGTTTTATGATGTTATATGATACAAAACCCTAATCGGATATAATGTGGAAACCTAACCCTAAATTGAGAATGTGTGATGTGTTCACTTTTCTCTCTAGGAATGGTCATTATAGTATGATGATTTCTCTCTCTTATTTATGAACCCCTATCCTTGTAGGTTATATGAAATTGATTATCATAGCTAGTGTATGCTATAGGGGATGTGATATGATACATGTTGAATGGGCCTTCATGAGGCATGTTAAGACACTTGTGATACATTAATGATGTGAATGGGTTATATGACCTGGTAATGACTTGATGGCCTTGTGAATGGTAGTGTTACAGGTCTCATGTGGTGATAGTATACATTTTTTATCTTCTAGAGTTGTATCATGGGCTTCTCTTTGTACATATCTTATGGCTTTGTACATTATAAGTTGATTTATGCTAAAATACACCTAATTGTCCTAACTAATCAAGTGGAACCCAATCATGTAGTTTGCCATGTGCCATATATCCATCTTCAGTATCAGTACTTGTTGGATGGTGAAATGGGTTTTCGCTTAGTGGAAGCTCAGAGTCATATACTATTGAGTATATGCATTCACAAGATTGGTTGCGGGCCATACCCTGGCAGGAGTGTGTATGCGGGCCATAGCTCAGTGATATTATACTTATGAGGTTTCACAGGAGTGGTTGTGGTCCACACCCTGGTAGGAGTATGACTAGGGGTCGTAGCTTAGTTCACTAGTGTTGTGCCTATATACCAAGGCAGGCTAGGTTGTTTTTGCAGTTTGACTTGATATGTCACTTTTATGGACTCGGATTGACCTAGGGTGTGGAGATATCAAGGGATTCCAACTCTTCCTTTGATCTTGTATGGCACTAATTTCGACTTAGAAGTGGTCAGTTAGAGCATGAGTGGTATACCTCATCTCCTTGGGGCATAATAAAATACAAAATCATCCATGTCGCATACTTGTTTAGGATCAAATACAAAAACTTTGGTGGAAGGTTTGCTTTGCTTTTGTATAGTATAGTTGGTAGAAATTATACATGTTCTTTGTATTCCTTCTGAACTGTTGGATGATAATAATTGCCTTGCTAATATCATTAGTTGAATCTGCTTATCATGGTTATATCTTTACTTGTGTCCTTTAATTACCTTATTTGTGTTAATAATAGCGTTGGTGGAGAGTTATATCTTCTGTTAATATATGGATCTTACCCTGTGGGTTTCTCCACATCTCTTAGGTGGACATGAATGAGAAGGTAGAGACCGTACAGTTGAGGTAGAGCAGCAGCAAGAAGGATAGTAGATGATAAGGATGGGTGTGCTTCTTGTATGTCTTTTGGTGTTGGAGTCCTAGAGTCATCCTTGTACACTCAGGTCTTAGCGATAGTTCGATGTGTTCTATGGTTGTGATATCAATGTGATTCTTTGGCTTGTGTGGCCTTTTCATGTGAATATATGGCAGATATGTATATATATGGGACATGTTTCTCTTGTGAAAAGATGATGGCATATGTGATAAGAACATGTTGATGTGAGCTCCTTGTGATTTATGATATCTAATGCAGGTGTCCTGTGAGGATTTATATGTAAAGGTTTTTGTAGATTTGGTGCTTAATGAAATTGGTTTTAATTTTAGTGTTTTCTGGTAATCGACTTGTTTAGTTTCGTTTCCACATTTAGTTTAGAGTTATCTTGTTGGTTTGTGGCATGGGGCACCACAAAACCCCTAACAAGGATTTCATCCTCAAAATCCTACATGAACAAAAACGGGTACTTCCTACGCATCTCATCGTCTAACTCCCATGTGGCTTCTTCTACACCACGATGATGCCACAAAATCTTCACTAAGACTAATATCCTTCTTCTTTATATTCTTCACTTTCTATCTAGGATCAACATAGGACCCTCCACATACAACATGTCCTCCTCCAACTCAACCTCTAGTGGCTGCAACGTCTATTCAGTATCAGGGTGACACTTCCTCAACATGGAGACATGGAAGACATTATGCAACCTATGTGCTCTAGTGGCATCTCCAACTTGTATGCCACCTTCCCAATATGTGCCAAGATAGGGTATGCTCCCATAAACCTAGGAGCCGACTTATCCTTCTTACTAAACCTCAACACACCTTTGTAAGGGGAAACCTTAAGGTACACCTAGTTATCTATTATCTCTTATTGTACTATACATGATCTCAATGAAAAGAAAACAAATAAGGGTTTTCATCCAATATGAAGCGTTGTTCTAACAATCTACAATGATTATCGTCATACGACTTATGTATGTCATGGGATGCCTTCCACTATTTTATTATCACTTTGATCTTCTATGTAGTCTGCTTCACTATCACAGGACCCAAAAGTTGATACTCACCAGCCTCATACCAACAAAGAGGTGACCAACAATGCCTCCCGAACAAAGCGTCATACGGTGCCATGTCTATACTCCAATGAATTATGTTGCAGGTGAACTCTATCAAACTTAGGTGCACATGCCAACTACCAAGAAACTACAAGACACATGCTCTCAAAAGGTCCTCCAATGTTTGAATGGTCCACTCAAACTGACCATCTGTCTATGGGTGGAACATTGTGCTAAACTTCAACTTTGTCCCCATAGCTGACTGCAGACGTTCCTAAAACCAACTTGTAAACTGTGGACCTCTATCAGTAACTATGGTAACTAGAATACCATGCAGATGGACTATCTCGTCAACATAAATTTCTACCAACTTATTTGATGTATATAGAGTCTTGACTGGAAATAAGTGAGTTGACTTTGTCAACCTGTCAACTATCACCCAAATGAATAATGACCTTTGGCTTCCCTAGGAAGACCAACCACAAAGTCCATGGTTATATGATCCCATTTCTACAGTGGTATTGGTAAAGGTTGCAAAGTTCCCACAGACTTCTAATCTTCATCCTTGACATGCTAACAAACTGGGCACTTAGCAACAAACTTTGCCACATCATGCTTCAGACCTGGCCACCAATATAGCTCCTTTAGATTATGATACATCTTGGTACTTCCAGGAAGCATCGTGTACATCATGTAATGAGATTCCTCAAGAACCAACTTTCTCAATCCATCAACATGTAGAGCCACCATCTCGTTATGAAAGTAGACTATCGCATCCTTTGTCTCATGGAAGCCTTCATACTTCCTATTGCCGAAATCTAACCTGATATTTTGTATCACTGCGTCACTCTTTTAAGCATATTTTATCTACTGCATCAGGGTAGGCTTCACCTGTAACTATGCCAACAGCCATGCCAACAAGGAGACCTCCAAGTGTATGCTCAGCTGGTGAAGCAACACTAACATATCTTGCTTGTGACACACCAAAGCATGTATTTGTGCTTGGTCTACAGATTGTGATGAAGGTGAGTTCCTTCTCAATGCATCTGTCACTACATTCACCTTTCCGATATGGTAGTCTATCATATACTCGTAGTCCTTAATCATCTCCATCCATTTCCTCTCGCTCATGTTCAACTCCTACTTTGAGAAGATATACTAAAGGTTCTTGTAGTCAGTGAAGATCTGAGACTTCTCTCTATACAGGTAGTTCCTCTAATTCTTTAGAGCATGAACTGCGGCTCCTATCTCCAAATCATGTGTCAGGTAGTTCTCCTCATGTTTCTTAAGTTTTCATGAAGTGAAAGAAATCATGTTCTTGTCTTGCATTAGCACACATCCCAAGTCGTTCCTCAAAGCATCACAAAAGATGATGTAACCATTCCCTTGCTCAGGATGCACTAACATTGGAGAACTAGTCAAATTCTCCTTCAACAACTAGAAAGAACATTGACACATGTCATGCCAAACAAAAGGAACACCTTTCTTGGTCATCTTTGTTAGAGGAAACACTATAGAACTGAAATTCTTAATGAATCTCCTATAGTAACATGCTAAACCTAGGAAACTTTGGACCTTAGTCGACATTATGGTCTTCTCTCGCTCCATCATTGAATACACCTTCTTAAGGTCAACACAAACATCCTTAGCAGATATGATATGGCCCAGAAAAGATACCTTGGTCAACCAGAACTCATACTTGTTGAACTTGGAATATAACATGTGTTGCCTCAACAACATCAAAGCCTGGAAAAGGTGTTGCTCATTCTACTAACTGACTTTGAAGTATATGAAGATGTTGTCTATGAACTCTACCACAAACTGATGTAGATATGGTCTAAGCACCATGTTCATCAGATCCATGAACATCTCCAATGCATTGGTTAGACCAAACAAAATAACCACGAGGTCATAGTGACCATACCTAGTCTAAAAAGCAGACTTGGGTATGTCATCTACCTTGATCCTCAAGTGGTGGTATCTTGATCGTAGATCTATCTTTGTGAACATCGTAGCACCTCTAAATTGATCAAGAAGACCATTGATCCTTGGCAATGGATACTTGTTCTTTATCGTGACCTTGTTTAGCTATTGGTAATTTATACAAAGCATTATGGAACCATCCTTCTTCTTCACAAATAACATAGGAGCACCCCAAGAGGAAGTGCTCGGTTTGATAAAACCCTTCTCCAACAACTCCATCAACTATTTCTTCATCTCATATAGCTTTGTTGGTGCCATCATGTACGGTGCTTATTCTATGGGTTGTGTTCCAGGAACAACATTGATCTCAAAATCAATCTCTCTGGGAGGTGTAACACCAGGAAACTCTTTTGGAAAGACATCATCAAACTCAGACACTACAGGTTCCTCTTGTATACTAGGAATCCTCACCTTGGTATCAAAAACATGTCCTAAGAGAGCATCACATCCTTGTCTCATCAACCTCTCCATCCGATGTCACTGCCGACACCAAACATGTAGGAAGAATCTTCCTATCTCCTTCGAAGATTCAAGAAACACCTCCATCACAAAATGTTGCCACCTTAGAACTATAGTTCAAAACAACCTTTTACTTTTCCAAGGTATCCATCCCTAAGATCACATCAAATCCATCCATATCATGTGGCATAAGGTCCACTTTTGCATCCTAAAAAAGAAAGAATGCAAGATGGACACACCTTCCACAACTCTGTGGAACAAACAAGAGGGGATTATAGTTGAAGACTATCAGATCTACTATAAATAGACATATTACAACTACTTATCACCTCTCTGGTGATAAAAAAAGTGTGTCACACCTTGGTCAACCAGAACAGATACAAAAGAAGAAGCAGATAAGTTGGAATGAAAAAGTTCCATATGACATGTCACGACCTATAGATTGACCACTCCCTTTGGCTTACTCTACCATGGAATCTAGACATCGCATGTTGTCACCCACAATTCCTTCTAGCTGGTCCATAAGATCCTACATGTGACTCTTGAATGTGTCCTCTACCACCACCACTACTGTACTGCTATTGTAGTGAACCTTGTTAACTCTGCCTCGACTACTGTGTCACTTCTTAATCCTTCATAGGGCATGTACACATCATATGCCCTACTTGTCCACACTTGTGACAAGTCCTTGATTCAAAATATGGTCTAGATAGCCTTGTCACTAACGTATATGTTGTGTTGCATGCTCCTAATGATGGGAAGATGTGTGTTATGACCGCATTTGTGCTTTATTGAATTAGGGTTTACATGAATGATTACATGCTTGATTAGATTGAACAACATTTAGACTTTATTCATGATGGTAGCTCAATTCTTATGTTTAAAAACTAATAAGAAACTCTAATTATGATTTTAGTTTTAAGAATTAGGGTTTGAAAAATGTAAACCCTAATCGACAAAAATTAGGGTTTTGATAGTACATGAATATGGAATTTGATCAGGATAGTAGTATGGTAAATGGCTTTTTATATTTTGTACTTATTTTGTATTTAATTGAATTTTTGATATGATATGCAAAAAACAATCATTCATACTAGAGAACAATTTCAGAATATTTGGATGTTCTTTTAATGTGGTTCTCGGTCAAACTATAGTTCGACCGACCATGTTGACAGAGTGTTGTTTAGTAGTGTAGTGTTTGATTTTTAATTATTTTTTGATATCCCCTAATGATCTGAAATTTATGTTGGATCTCTTAAATTACATTTTAGACATATTAATAAATTTACATAATTTTTGGAGGATTTTTGACCTCTAAAATAAATGAATTACAGTAACTTTTTTTATAACAGAAACATCTGCTGAAATAAGAAAAAGTATAGTGAGGGGTTCATGTGTAAATTACCCAAGCACCTAAATTTCTCTATATGAGAAAGCTAGCACACCAAGAGTATTTTGTGATACATTCCAAAGAAACTAAATTCTAGAGAGAGAGGAGAGCTAGGGTTTTGAGAGGAGAAAGTGGTGGAGATGCTGACCTAGGGTTTCTCTATCTGAGATTTGATGAAACCAAGTAAATTTAGCCTCTTCGGATAGAATTTCATGGTGAATATTCTCTCACATGTCAACATTTTTTCCCTCATCTTATTTGATTTGAAATGGTATCAAAGCTTTCCCCTTTCTCACTCTTTCTTCATAATCCCCCGTTACTAGGGTTTCAGAGTTGAAGGAAGAAGAAACTGGTGATTTGCTAAGGTTTTGATATGGATTCGATATTTTCAGAGATGGACTATGTTTTTAAGGTGTTTTCACACCTTAGGGTGAGAGGTTACTTCATTAAACAGTCAATTTCACTAAAATGAGTTAAATTATCAATAATATTCAATTACTTAGTATGCGAGTACAAACCCAAAATTGTCTTTTTTTATCAAGTTTTTGCAAAATGATATAAAATGGATTATTCCTCTTTTTTGATGAATTTCAGATGATAAAGGCATAGTAGAAATGGATAAAATACATCTTAATGATAAATTCCTATGTATTTGCAGAGGTTATAAGAGTAAACTGAAATTTAGGATTTTTGGCTATGATTGAAATTGTTGTATAATTAAATAGAGAAATTTTTCTATCTGAATCTCATTGATTATGAATGATTGTTTATCTGAATGTGTAGTACATATATGTCAGATACTATCTTGGATTTTGTATGATGTGAATAGTGTTTTCTTGATATATCAGTCAAGAGGGTGAAATCCTAGATGATTGGAAAGTTGAAAATTTGTGAATAGATAATGTGAAATCCATTTGAAGTGCTTTTCTTGACATCATAGACTTTATTTATTCAATGTTATTCTTGATTCATAATATCTCAATGAATGGCATGGAAATCCAAACGTAGCTCAAATTCTAGGGTTTCATACATATGTTGATTGAATTTGAATTGTTGATAGCAATCTTTATTTAGTGAATGTTTATGATGCATTAAATCCTTATGCGAGTCATGTGAGAAGTGAATGAGTTAAACAAAGCTCTAAGGATAGGGTGTTCAGTGAATCAAGTATTGCGATATCAATGTTTCTTAGTATGAGATGTGGTGATGATTAACAATTTGGTTTGTGGTAAATTTTATCAGATGATCTATGAAATGAACGTTTATACATATAAACTAAGATATGTTGATGTGATGATTGAATTGTGAACTTAAAGAGTGAATTAGACATTTAGATGCCCTGACCACTATAGAATCCTCATAGGATGAGGCTTGTGCTGTGGGGAGGAAATGGCTTTCTGACTGGAGGTAGTCCAACTCGAGGTAAGCTGGAGCGCACCAATAGGGTGTGGGGGTCTTGAATAGTAGGGTGGACTCCTTACAGTTTTGTGGTACCCAACACCAACTAAGGATGTCGATGGTACCTGTGTTACATATTGTAGTGATCAGTGGTCAATAGGTCCACTAATGCACAATAATCCTGAGGACTTTGACTCACCGCCTGAGTACCCAGGTTGAAAGGTAGAGTCTGAGATATTTGGCCACTCCCATTAGCCGCCGAGAGGCAGATGTGTCGAGGCCCGCTGTAGACGAGGTCTTACTCGAGAGATAGTCTTAGGAACCTGAGCATGCTTCTAAGCCTTATACAGTGAGATCGTACCTTGTTGCAATTCTTTCACATGTTGTGATACACCTCATGTGGGTTCAGGGAATAATAAGATGAATGAGAGTTTAAGCAGGTGTGTGTAGTTATTCAATTACTCTTTGTATGTTTCTGGATTATTAGTTTTCTTTGTTATTAATAAATCATGTTCATATATTGATTAACTCTTGTAGATATCTAGAGTATGCTTCCATATTTATGATTGTGAATGATTATTCTCTTTAGATTTTAATGTTGTTATCATTGATATCAATTTCACAACAATATCAATAATTATTTAAGTGCTTTAAACTATTTCTATGAAGTACTCATTCACTGAGCTAGTAGGCTCACCCCTCTACTCACAATTTTTATGGAAACCACATGGACTTGAAGAATGTCAATGCCAGAGTAGATCTTCCACAAGAGCTAAGTATTAGAATTAGGTTAGTTTAGTCTGTCCATGTCACTCTAGGTCCTTATAGAATAGTGAGAGAGTTGTTAAAGATGTTGTGTAACTTTGATTCCTTAATAATAGAGTATATATCTGGTTATCATGTTGTATTTATGTGGAAGAGTGAGGAATAAAATAAATGTCTGGATGTGTATCATTAATGTTGAGATAATATTAGAGTGGTCAAGGTTCAATTTCCTTGTAAAGTTTGTTTATGTGATTGAATGTGAGGAAAGAAAGAGTTTGGAGTTAAAGGAAAAAAGTTGGGAGTGAACTTTGTATTAAGTAAAATCCTCAAACTTATGACTGAATCTCTTGATTAGTGGTAATAATGGGATATGGGTGTAATAGCTTGGTATTAGAGATTAGGTTGAGTTATCAGGGACCATTAGGATAGAAAATTAGAGTTAAAAGTGTGGCAGATAGGAGGTGATGTGTCTATAGATCTAGGAGGTCTAAGTATTTAGATACCCTGGCCCAGTATCTAAATACTTAGGTTGACCAGTATCAAGCTACTCTGTCTATTCTCCTTTGGATGCCCTGGCCAGGTATGTAGAGGAAGGATGGGCTAGAGTGAAACCCTAGAAATATTAGGGTTAGGAGATCGGAAAGTAATGAAGGGATAAGAGCGTAAGATAGAATGTGATACAACTCTTGCTTTATATTGTTGCTTTTAGTGAAGATCAATAGAAATTCTCTTATATATTTAAATTAAGATATTCAATTTTTAGAAATATATGTGGTCCTTTAATATTGTTGTACACTATGAAATGAATTTAGTTATTGTTTTCATTATTTCTATCAAGTAGACCAGAAGTTATGTTTAAATGAGTTTGCTCTAAGTGGATATTCTTTCCACATGTTTGAGACGAATAGGATCTTGTTAATCCTGAGTAGCTCTTGGCTTCATGACTGTAGGTTCGGCCAGGTCCAGTTGGTAGGGTGTATTACTTGGATCTGATGACTCCTATTAATAATACAATAAGAGTAGACTCTGGATAAATTAGGCCCACAGCTTAGTGAGAATTTACATACACTAAGATGTTGAAATATAAGGAAAATATTAGAATAGTTAAGAATCAATTGGAACCGATATCCAAGATCCATCTTTGGGGCCTCAGATAAGAAACCCTAAATTGGGAATGAAGGAAGTGGGATATAGATACAAGACATACATTAGTGTAACATACAAAATGAAGAAAAATGATGGATGAAGAGAATTTAACTATATAAATAACTGTGGCCCTTTACCCAATATGAAATCAAGGAAAGATAAGAGAAAACTAAATAGAAAGCCAAGATAGACAGAATCAATTAGAATGAATGGATCATATAATTGAGCAAAATGTATTTATGTACTCTACAAAAAGGGAAAATAGGTGAAAAGAGTTAAGTATACAATACGTACAGAAAAGTGAAGTTCAGAAGAATGAAAGTGAAGAGAACTAGATGAACATGTAAATTATTAGACTAGGATAAGAAGCTAAGATGAAACAAAAAGGAAATGATAGAAATGATGAGTTTGATTTAGAGGGAGGGTTATATGATATAATGGAGATCATGGAATGTGTACTTCTACTGTAAAGTTTGATGCATCATCCTTACTACCTCTTGATTCAAAATCCCTTTATAGTAGCAACCTAGTTTAGATCAAGAGCATTCAATAGGTTCCTAGGGATGAAATGGAACTAGTTATCAAAAGAAGAAAAAAGGTGCAGCTAAATAAATGAACAACTCATATAAAGGTAAATTAGATTCAAAACATAAAATCTTGGTTTAAAGGGAAGCTATGATTGACCCATGCATGAGATGTTTGATTTGAAATGAAGGACATGTAATGTATTATGTAAAAGAGGAAACTAGTAGGGAGAATATTGATTTATAATTTTAACTAGATAAAAGTAAAAGGATGATAAGAAAGTCATGGGATATGGAATCATACACAAGAGTGAGAAACATGACAAAGATAAGTAAAAGTAAATATTGACATAGGGAAGAGTAGCAAACATGCAACTGATGATAGAAAATAAAGAAGAGGCTAAAACATGATAAAGTAATATAGATGATAAAAGAAAGAGATTGGGAGATGTGAGAATATGCTAAATAGTCCAGTCTCCTTGGTGATGAGTAATTACACCTGGATATGAGAATTGTGTTAAGTGAATACTTAAATATTGGAATTTTAGATCTTAGAATCACCTTCTTTTTTGTATCCTCCCTAATTAGAGTAATGTGGAGATGAAGTGGTAAGAGAATGAATTTTGAATGATACATAACCACCATGGTAAACATGTGTATTGATTGTATTAATGACACATAGCACGAAGATGGAAACCTAGTTAGGGAAATAAAGACAGTAACCTATTAGAAATGTCAA
The DNA here is from genome assembly GCA_963693085.1 of Alisma plantago-aquatica. Classification (NCBI taxonomy): domain Eukaryota; kingdom Viridiplantae; phylum Streptophyta; class Magnoliopsida; order Alismatales; family Alismataceae; genus Alisma; species Alisma plantago-aquatica. Next base: position 1,910,375,279 of record OY856409.1, on the reverse strand, counting down.
GTATGAGAAAATAAAATTCAAGTGGTAAAGACAAGTAAGACTTTAATAAACCTCAAGAGATCTAAGGTTTGCATATCGAAATAAGGGATTAAAACCATGTCACAATAACATCAAGTTTTTTTTATAAGGATCATACCCCAGATAGTTTAGGGTTGTAATAGTTTAAAGGATGTAAATGGTGAGTTGACCTTGAGCACAAACATCTCTATAAAATAAAATCCTGAGATCATCAATATGAGAAGAAATTAGTAGCTATAGTATTCACAGGTTTAAAGGTTGCAAATACAAAAGATAGGTAAATAATATGAAAATGAGTATAAATAAAGCAGAAGTGCAACATGAGCAAAGTGTAATCTAAAATAAATTCTTGCAGTGATAGCAAGAATGATGAATAATCTATTCTTACCTTGAATGTTTCAATATTAGCGATGTTTATTCTAGATGATCAAAATGAGAAAGATAAGTAAGAGGAAGTTGTAATGCATAAGAGGAGAAATTAGAGAAAACAAATGGCTTTCATCAATATGTGAATTTGTTTTAAAGAAGTATAGTTTGTTGAAGGCATATCAAGGGATGAGAATTTATTTTACATATGACTTCAATTGTAAACGTGCGATAACTATACTAAATTACCATAATACAAAGACTCAACGCAAGTTGACACGTGAAGATTTCCGCACCATCCTTCGACCACAGTCAGTGGTGAAGATGGAAATCTTCCGTGTCCTCCTTGCCAATTCTATCGAAATCTATAGAAGCTCTAAACGGCAGCAACCAGTACTTAACGCTTCACCTGATCTGGCCATGAGTCTATTATATAAAGATTTACAAAACAAATCTATCGAGTGATTGTAGAGGGGGATTGCTAGAAAGGCACGCTATATTACCGTGCCCTTTCAAGTTTCTGGCCACTGGATGCTAATGACCGTGGACACCGTGGCTCGAGACGCCAAGGTGTACAATTTTTGCGCCAGTGAACTAAAGGCCAGAATAATTAATTTTGCTGGTCTAGGAGTCGGGGAGGCAAGATGCATCCCTTTCCGTCTTCTGAAACTAATCTGGGATGCATGCCCACCCCTCCGAAATGGTTGGAACCAACCCTGGTTCCAAATCATAAACCCACAAGCCCAAACACAAGAAGGATCTGGATATTGCACTTTCTACACTATACGCCACATCCAAGTGCTCAATCAACAAATCCCTTTCACTAAGATGGCCATAGAGGATTTTCATTCTCTATGAGCCTGTTATACCATGGAGCTAATATGTGACAGAAGGTTCTTCAAAGACCCAACTATGGTGCCTAATGACGTTCCTCGCTACCTCTACTCGGCCATCCAACATCCTCAAAAATAGCCATTCTGGCAAACAATAAAGGAGTTGGAGAAACAACATCCCACCAAGGTCCCCGAGAAGAAATAATGGGACCCTTACACTTTTGATTTGGTGGATGATAAAGGGGACACTGAGTTGCTAACCGGGGCTACCATCAATAGTCCATCTTCAAAAAAGGTGCCCATGTATGCCATTAAATTGACGTTCCCTAATTTTGACCTTGTAGCCTGCAAAAGTCTTTCCGACAATGAACTTCGGCTCATCATGTCTAGGCTTTATGCCGAGACAGATGATCTCATTTTTCTAGCCAGAGATATTCCGATTATGGCAGATGTGCTACGTGAAACTGTACAATCCAAAGGGTCTCTATCCATGATTTTGATGACCGCCTATCAATATCTCCTCACACGGAATCACCCTACGATCTATATGGCATCAACATATATGAAGGATGATCTCCTAAAGCTAAAGAACTTTGGAACAACTGTGACACTCATTTCTTTCATCCAACATACGACTTCGAAGTTTATCATGCTTACTTTCCTTCATTCAGAGCACTGAATGTTACTGGCGACAAATCTTCATGACTGAACAACAATCATATATAGCAGTTCCGACAGCCAGTACAATCCAGATCAGCAATAATATACTACAACACCAAGAATGCCCATGGAGGAGGTGGCAAAGGAGTGTGCTGACAAACTACACAATCTTTTAAGCATGCACACAAGGGTGTACGATAAAGAACACTTTCATCGCCCAGACTTCTGCCACAGATGTCCCCAGCAACTCCGAGAGTCAAACGACTATGGTTTCCACATCCTCTATTGGATATACACCATCACGGTCCTTGGAAGACCAGTAGAGGACATGACAGACGTGGATTACCACACTCTACGTGGAAAGTTTGCAACTAATCTTCTCCACATGCATGGGGCTTACAAAGGACTAACAGAAGCCTAATGCCCTTGTCCTTATACTTCTCAACCTATCACTTTGACACTCTGAGGACAGAGTGAGTGATAAGTTAGGGGGGAGTACACTGGACAAGAGCGAGGTATCATTTTCAAAACCCTTCCCTCTCCACATTTTGTTTTAATTCTATAAAAAATCTTTAGCTTTCTTTGCACATTTAGATTTTGTTTTAAGTAATTCCTCTGTTAAAATAAATCTTGCACATAAAACTAACATCCCTCTTGGAAAAGGTCATCCCTAGCTAAAGTTAGAATCTAGTTAGTCCTCAAAAGCAATAACAAGAATAGCATATAGGAATGTAATGGAAAATTATTAAATTACCTTCATACTAGATTTTCATGCCTTTGCTTCAATTCTACATCTGACTCTCTACAGGTCAACATCAGGGTCGAAACAAGCCAAACACTCTCAAGGACGGGAGGGATATCAGGTGCAATCTAAATCAAGAAACCTCGCAAGTGGATCACCAAGTAGAAACCAAATAAGTGCATGCCGATAAACTCTAAGAACAACTTTCTTCTCTTCAATAAAAGAGGCTTGGCCGCCCAATCAAAACCCCTAAAATCCCAAATCCTAAGCCTGTGAGTTTATGAATAAAAGCCAGAGTGTTGAATAAAAATATGAGAGTTGTGCCACACATAAGTATCTATATGAAGAGCCAATAAAGGTCTCGCCCGACCGGTACATTCAACTGCCCTCACGAAGGAAGATGTGTCGTGCCCGATAGTGAGATCCTAAGGTATCCAAATATATGAAAAGGCTGATAACGGACTAACCCGGCTGGTACATTCAGCTGCCCTCACAAAGGCAGGTGTATCGTGCCCAGTTGTGAGATCCTAAACGCATAGACAAACCCTCCACCACTTGAACGGGGAATTACACAACAAGCCTTTATCCAACCTTCATACCCACTCTAGCTACCAGCAGGATTTTTAGAGAAGTATAAAATTGATTATTGTCGACGACATGCACAAAATAAAATTAAAAGGTGGTCCCAATGCAAGCTATGTGATATGGAAGAAACTTGAGATCCAAGCAACTCTCAACACCTGAAAGAGTTAAGGCAAGCAAAAGCTCTGATACGACCTTAGGAGATCTCTGGTTTAGAATTGAAGCAAGAGTATGGAAATCTTAACTAAATAAAATCGCCTCACCACTACATGCCTTAGATCTATATAGCTTGAGGACAAGCTAGACTCTAAGTTAGGGGGGTGATAACCTCCCATTTTGCGATGTTATCTTACTATTTTTTCTCAGTTTTCCATACTCTTTCTCAGATAAACTAGATAGAATCCTTAACTTTCCTCCTTTATTGAAAATATACATTTAGACTAACTTTTCTCCTTTTTATTCTTACAGAAAAACACAAAAAAATCACAAAAGTTCCAAACGGTCCCGAGACCGTTTGGTCCCGAGACCGTATGAAGCCAAACGGTCCCGAGACCGTATCAAGCCAAACGGTCCCAAAACCAAATGGAGATCAACTGATCTCGAGACTGTATGGAGTTACATGGTCCCAAGACTGCATAAAGCCAAACGGTCCTGAGACCGCATGGAGTTACATGATCCCGAGACCGCATAAAGTCAAACGGTCCCGAGACCGCATGGAGCCACACGGTCCCAAGACCGCATAAAGCCAAATTGTCCCGAGACCGCATGGAGTTACACGGTCCTGAGACCGAATGGAGTTACATGGTCCCAAGACCAAATAAAGGAAAATGATTTCAAACCGAGAGGACTCAAACGGTCTCTAAACTGAGAGAGTCCAAATGGTTTCGAAACCGAGAGATAGTCCAAATGGTTTTAGAGTTCAAACGGTCTTCACGACCGTTTGGGCCCAAATCACTTAAAACCGTTTGGATTTCACTTGAAGCCTATAATAAAAGACCCAAAGGGTCCTCACAATGGGGGACTTCTTAGACGCCCAGAGGCTGCCTCTATTGTTCTAGAACCACTCCATCCTTCATCCACTGCCACGAGGATGCCAGTCTGAGATCCATACTCCATCTCCAAGCTACTTTCTCTCTCATCGACAAAGAAGGTGGGAAGAGGAGGATTGGTCATCAAGCAAGCTACAAAGTGTGAAGATCATTGCTCTCTCTCTCTCTCTCTCTCTAAGGGGTCAACATTCCTCCCTCCTTCGTAGAGATGATGCTTTCTGTCTCTCTTCTCGCCCCTTCATTGTTCTTGCCATGAGCGAGTAGTCTTATACACTAGGGTGCGGGGAGTAGCCCCGCTACCCATGTTTTCATTTCATGCAATGTAATTCATAAGTCTGCAATAGAGATATCCTTTCTTTTCAGTTCAACATCAATCGTTTAATGAATGCTTGTTGCTTGATCATCAACTTGTGTTACCTATTATCTTTTAGTATGAATTGTCTACATTTGTACTATGAGATTCGAATCTCGATTGAATGTTGGTTCTTGATGCATGTAGCCACCATGCATCTGTTTCGGTGTCTAGGAGTGTTTTTCAAGAAGTGGAGTAAACCCACTTCCATTGTTGTACTTTCATACTATGAAATGGAATCAGTTGACGTATAAAAGTACAACCTTGATAAGTCGAGGAACACACTTTGTGAAGGGAATGATGCAAAGTAAGTGACCATTATTTTCGAGGATGGTTGGCATTGCAACATTTCCACACTTCTCGTAGTTAGTTCTCTAAAAGGAAACTAAATCTACAAAGGCACTAACTATTTAGAATCTTATTGCAGGTTATGTTACTATGTTGCATGTTTTGATCCATGTGTAGTGGTGGTGAAAGCCGACAACATCCTAGTGGTTTCTGAACACTATTTGCAACCTTAATTTTACTTTCTTACTTTTACTTTACTTGCATTCAGTTTAAAACAACCAAATCATCTCTTTGATCTAAATACCAACTGTTGAGGAGTTAAGTGAAATTCTAACATTTTCTATCTTGTTGATCTCAACAAGACCGTTGTCATGTGGATTCGACCCTTAACTATACTATGATAAGACTTCCACATATCCTAGCATTCGTGGGTGGAGTTTTTAATCTAGTATAAGCTAGGCTAAACCTAAATATTTATTATCTGTGGGATTTTTAGTGGTGCACGCAATTCCACACAAGTGGAAGGTCCATCAGATGAGTTCTTGAAGATGTGATTCAATAAGATAATGAAGTAAAAGACAGATAAGTCTATACTTATAAAGTCATTCAAGGTAAGAAATTCACATAAGATGGAGAGAACTCAAATGATAAGTATAAAATGAGAAGATAAATGAGAACAATGACAAAGGAATAAGGTGGAACCTGAGTTAATCTCAGACCAACTTATGTTTGTAAGAAAGTGTTAATGTAAAATAAGCATGGTATTTGAAAGAAATTAAGGCAGATGATCCATGTTTAATGAAGAAAATGTGGAATATGATGATTTACCTATTGATAAGTCGTTGAAAAGCATAATAAAATAATTAAACATACGCAAGTGTGATAAATAGTCATCAAGGAAGGAGTAATGAGATATGTTAATCATGATGATTTCTATGCTAATGACAAGGAACCCAAAATGAAAAGGGTAAAATGATACATAAGAAGTTGTAACTTGCATATTGAAAATAGAATTGGTTACCTTTTTGCTAGTGACCCTTGAACAATACTGCTATGATGTGGGAAGTGTGATTCCCTTTGTGTCTTTCCTTTCCAAGGCACAACTTTCAAGTGGATCATTGCCACTTGATATGTGTGGATTTGTTGTAAACGTAAGTGTGGATAGATTATTATAGCATAAGGTTGTTTGGACTATGGTTCCAAGACCATAAAGTTTGTGATGATTTTACTTTTGAGCCTTCCAATAATTAGGAAGACTCCTCTTATATATCTTGATATTTGTTATGTTGGTAAAGGTGGATGAGATAAGGATGTGAGTTCCTTATAACACATGAGGTGGATACCAAGGTAATGAATCCTAGGATCCAAGATGTATCAACAGTATGAGAAATATGTGAAGGTTGGATATGGTTATGAAATGAACATTCCAAGTATTCCTCTCCTGTAGAGAGAGAGTTGATGATGATCCTATAAATGTTAGTTGGAAGGAAAAACAAAAGTGACTCTATAATGTTGTGTATGGTCTAGTGATAGTTGGGAAAGACCACTATCAAGGATAGATGGTTTGTTTATACAATAGATATAATTTCAGGATGATATCTAGAATTTAAAGTTGAAAGTTATTATTAGATTTGTATAGGTGGCACAACAAGTTTCTATGTTCCATATTTGCAAATGTCTTCTTATGTGGGGGTTTTTGTGCTGACACAAGAGGAGATATGTATGAATAATGTGACATCACCACGATATATAGGTAACCAGTCAGTGAAGGTAATAGGATGATCTACAAAGGAAGTACCCATCTTTGTTTACCTTGGATTTTGCGGGAGAAATCCCTATTAGGGGTTTATAGTTGTGAGGCCCCTAAACTTAATGAGTTGAATAAGCTTAATTATCATAATTGAATTCTTATAATCCTAGTCTAACCTTGTGTTATGATTTGAAATCATAAGACAATCTTAAATTTCAAATTTGGTCCAATTTGGACATTGTTCGAGCAAGTTATGCAATTTTATGCACATTTTGGACTTTTATGCAATTTACCCAATTGAGAGGTTTTCTTTGCAATTTATCACTTGAATTATGTTCCTTGGATATTCTATCATCATTCTTGATCTTTTTGATACATGGGGAACCTATTTAAACCTTGGTTAGAAGGTGTTTTCCTCAAGGGTATTTTAGGGTTTACCCCTTCATGGATGAACTACCTTTAGTAGTTATAAACTAATGAATTATTTGTTTTGTTTGGAAAATCTAGAAACGAGGGATAATAATGTCTTTATGGATGGTGGGGGAGCTTCTTGTGTGTGTGCTTGTATATTATTATTAGTTTAAGACCATGGACACTTGGAAAGATACTAGAACTTCAACTTTTTCCTTTTCTTTATCTTAAAGTTTCATATACTTATACCTAAGCACCCAAAAAAGCCATTTTATCTCTACCATTTCCCACCTTATACAAACCTCTTTCTCCCTCTTTTCATCTGCGAATTTCCTGTCCAAGGAATAAGAAAAAGGGGATCTTCTTGGAAAAAGAATCTAGGGTTGCAATTGACTTCCTTTTAGGGTTTAAAAAGCTTCCTTCTAGTGATCTTGACCTAAAAGAGTAAGAATCAACTTATTCCCTTCATTTATTTCTTTTTTATCCTTCCTCCTACATTTCTCTAGGTCAGAACTTTGCTGTTCCATGGTAGAAATTGCTCTAAAGCTCTAAAACCCTACCTTTCTCGCTCCTTATGCTTAGGGTCTGCTCATTTGATGAAGAAAGGTGCTAGATGGACGATTTCACAGCTTATGCTTGGATTTCCTACCCTACTTGTTCATTTTTCTTCTCTTTGGGAGTTTATATTCTAATTAGAGGCAAGTTGTATAAATTTCTCCACGTTTATTGTTTACCATAAGCTTGCTATCTCATGTTCTTGCTTTTAAATGACGATCCATGCACTAAAAAGCTATGCTTGACTTGGATTTCAATTTTTATAACATTTCCTATTCTTATTTCAGTTTTACATGAACCTGTGATTATATGTACGTTATTCCTAAGGTATAATATGACTTGAATCAGGTTGGTTTGACAACCTATGGTGCTAAGCGCCTATCAACCAATGGTCAATTTTAGGGTTTTAAGCTGATTTCTTCTATAAACTCATGACCCAATGATGGTACCATTACAACAACCCTATGGTGTTGTATTCATGACAACTGATGGTTGAGATCAAAGGTGTGAAATGATGGTGACAACCTGTGGTCACCCCCTTAGGTCACTTTTTAGATCAATTAGAATATTAATGATCAACCATTAAGTACCCTACTGATGTTATCAATCAATGATGACATTAGCTTAATATTTGATGCTGATTAATGAATATAGTGTTGATCTAACAACCTATGGTGACTTAATGGTCACTAATGATGGTGGATAAGGTATCTAAAACCTATGGTGAGTAAATCATATGGTTGTAGCATCAATTAAGCCTTAGACCAATGGTTTCTTGGGTCACTTGATGCAATAGTCGGACCTATATTGTAATTGATGGTTTTAACACATGAACTTGACCCAATGGTCAAGATCTAATATTTATTCGTCCAATAAAGTGTAATGATGACTAATGTAATATGTTGTTACTAATAATGTGATTTATATGGTTTCCTTTATATGATCAACTTAAGGAGCTTACTTTTTGACAATGGATGGTTTGTTTTAAATGAACATTCAATTATGGGTTTTACCCTACTCTCAATGGAACTTTTTGTGTTGTTAATCAAGGGATGTCTAGGGTTACATGGTGACTCTTTATAGATCACAAATAAAGGACTTCATATGTGGTTTATCCAAGTTGTTTACTTTTGTAAACAACCAGTGGTCTTACCTTTTAAGCATCCAATGGTTTTGGGTGACATTGTGGTATGGTGATATGGGTTGAATGATGATGGAACAAATGGAGAATTACCCTTAGTAAGGTAGTCTTACCTATAAACTCATTTGAATAGAAGGAATCATAACCATATTGTGTTGATATGTAAACCTAATGAGGTATAGCTTGTTATACCTAGCTTTAATATAACTAAATGATGGTAGTTGTCCATGAATAGTCTTTGAATGATTAATACAATCATGGAGTACTCTCTTATTGTTGTTGAAACCCTAGTATGCTATAACCTGATGGTTACACCTTGATTCATGTGTGGAATCATACTTGAGAATAGTATGGAATGTGATGGTGATGCTTCACCTCATGCATCCATGATCCAATGGGGATTCTGTGAGTTAGGGTTTGGGTATAAGTGTTGATTAGTAACATTAATATAATTTATCATGTTGAACCAAACTCTAATTCAAATAGATAAATATGAATATTCATGTTTAACATTCTTATATGATGGAATTATGGTGAAATAATCTCGTTAATATGAGCATAACCTTAATATGTTAGTTGGTGGTTATCATAGCCACATAGTTGATATTTTCTTATGCTAAAAATGTGCATTATGAATATGATGAGGGTTAATCATATCTAGATTCCTTGCATGCTGTAGTAATAAAGGAATGTTCTTAATGTTAATATAACCCTTCTATGATTATTTATGAATATCTCCTACCTCATTAATGCAATATTGTGTTGATACGGTGTATTATGTGTAAGTGATGTTGTTGAGCCTTGTTATAAGGCATGCAAAGATAATGATGATCTTGTAAGGAATGGTATGATGGTCTTAATGACCTTTGGGCATGGTTGAGCCCTAAATGAGGTATAATCCTCTTATGTTGATAGGGGTTGATACCCAGTGATATTGTGAAAAGGATTTATATCCTGTGATAGTATGATGGTCTTAATGACCTTTGGGAATGGTTAAGCTGTAAATGAGGTGTAATCCTCTTGTGTTGATAAGGGTTGATACCTTGTGATATTATGAAAAGGATTTATATCTTATGATAATATGATGACTAGTGTCGTCTCATGAATGGCAAGTGAATAGTAACATGTGATGATGAGATGAAAAATTATGTTTCACACATTTTATATCTTTTAAAAGTTGTGATATTTATATACTTGCTAGAAGTGAATTAGGGTTTGTATGTCCACTTGTTTGATGCACCCTTAATTCACCCAATTGGCATAACTAATCAAGTGAAACTCTAATCATGTAGTGCCCTATGCCATAGATCCATATGAGTGTCAGAACTTACCAGATGGTGAAACGAGTATTCCTAAGGGAAACGCGTAGTACATGCTATTGAGAATGTGGGGATGGCAAGTTGAGGATATATCCTTGTCATCCATAATGCAGGTTGTGGAGGATGGCTATGGACATGCCTCATACATCTAATGTGATTGAGAACGACTACGGTCGTGTATCAATGATTATATATGTGACAATATTGGAGGACAACTGCGGTTGTACCTTGGATGGTAGGGTATGCGTACCCACCTCCTTTCACTAGTGCCATGACCTGTACCAAGGATAGACTAGGCTATTAGCAGCTTGACCTTATATGTCATTGTGGAGAACCCGTGCTGACCGAGTGCGGAGAAGATCTTAGGAGTCCAGCTCATCCTAGATCTTGTATGGCACTGATTTCGACTTAGTAGTGGTCAGTTGGATTTTGATATCCTCAATTTCCTGAGGGCATAATAAAAGATGTAAGATAGCCATGTAGCATATCTGTTTAGGGTTATATACAACATTTCATATTGGATGAAAACCATTGTTTGCTTTCTTTTCACTGAGATCATGTATAGTACAATAAGAGATAATAGATATGCTTATGTTGTAGTTATGCTCATGTTGTAAACATACTTATGTTGTCAAATATACTGACACTGATGGTTAAGATGTTGCTTCTAGCTATGTTTAATATTGCTATCCATGCCTATGTAATTAGAAATGCTTAAACTACTAATCATGCCTATGTAGTTCATTGTGTTGTGATGTTAGCTCTACTTATGATATAGATTTATTCCCTTTATTTGAGATACCAATATCGATTGCCATGTTGTGTTACTGGACATATTCATGATGCCAGGGATGCTTATGCTACTAGATTGCTTGTACTATTAGCAAGGAATATGATGATAGTCAAATTAATGATAATGATTGCTATTAGATGCAATTTGATGATATTTGAGTAGATATCTATCAAAAGAAATGGATTTATTTGTTATCTATATATGCGTTGATGATCATACTTGTTGCTAAGATGATTTGCTTAATCTATTTAGTATACTTGAATTGTTCAATATGTTCAATTGATTATTAGATACTCCAACTGCTTAGTTATCTACTATTTGAAATGTTGTAATCAATAAGCATTGTTGGAGGTTATATCTCTTGCTGGGACATGAGTCTCACCTTGTGGTTTGCCACATCTTTTTAGGTAATCGAAAGTGACGAAAACAAACATGTGGCAGCAAAGAGGACCTATAGTAATGAATATTTGAGAAAGTTGATTAGATGTCTAGTGTGTCCTAGTGTCGTCCCTATACTCTCAGTTCCAGGCAGGAAAAGTTTGTATATGGTGTTTCAAATGAATCGAACTTTTGTTAGCATATTAATGCTTGTTTGTTTGGCATATACAAATATTTTTCTCCTGTGCATATATGTTATGGCTAAGGTGATAGAACAATTTGTATCAAATTCTTGTCATCGTATGGATAAAAGAAAGATGTTGGGCTCTTATTCAAATGTTTTTGAGCAAGTGCTGACATTGGAATCAGTTTTAATTTACCCATATTTTTGGGTATGTGATTAATTAGTGATCAATTGTGCTTTATGTTTTGAGTAATCTCATCTAATGTAATGGGTTCTCACAACATGTCTCTTTATCTAGGGTTAGGAGAGATTAATATTAATGAAATTATGTCAATTGCAATGTGTGCCATGTTGAAACCACAACCCTAAGGAATTCATTCCACTTGCTATCACAAACTAGTAATCTTAGTTTTAATTCATGAAAAGTAGTTATTAATTCAACCAATTCACTCTACATCATCGGCCTAGCTGATTGAGTCATTGTTAGTAGTAGTTTCTTATTACACGTTCTCCCCATGTTCGATATCCGGGCCTCTTTAGACCTGTATTACATTGATATGTGCACTTGCGTTTTCAATGTGTAGTTTACGCACATCACTATCCTACCCCCTTCTTCCCTATTCTTGGTCGAATCCATGGTGAAGCTTGGGATAGTGGTTGAAAACATCCTCTTTATTGCCTTTTCAACCTAGGGTTTGCTTCCTTTTTGGAGAAGGGACTAGCTTGGCCAAGGAAAGTGCTCAAGCTAGAGTTTCTACCTTCTTTTTCTTCAAGCTACCTTGTTGTTTGGAATTTCTACATCATCCATAAGGCGATTTATATAACTTTCTCCATGATTCTTTCTTACTCTTACCTTGCAGGTGCATGATCTTGCTCTTAAATGAAGTTTTAAGAAAGAGGATACTACTTTTGCCTAGGGTTTGAACTTAGGGGATAGTTTTGAGTAGTTTAACCTCTTGGATGAATCCTAAACTGTGTGCATGATTCTCTTGATAGAATTGGTAATCCTAGATCTTGTTTGCATGTAGAAAATGATGGCTTTCACTCTCTCAAAAGATGGTTTATTTCTAGTGTTTAAAGCTGATTTTCCTCCTTGTAATGGAACCCGATGGTTTGTCTTTGGTTCAATTTTGCTCGATCTTCCTTGTTCCAACCAATGGCATTGACCTTGTTACTATTTTGTATCTTATGTGGTCACCAATGTTTTAAACCCATGATGACAGCCAATATTTTTGAACTTATGATTGGTTGCCAAGGAATTTGAACTTAAATGGTCACCAAGAATTCTATTTCATAGTGGTTGTTGATATTTTCATCCTCTTTGGTCGACATGATTTCACTCTTGAGGTTGCCAACATTCTAACCTATATGGTCTCTAAGGTTTGAAATCTAGATGGTCAAAGAGATCTGATCTATATGGTTGCCCATGTTTCACCTATGTGGTCGTTAAGGTTTTGAACTCTTATATGGTCACCAAAGATTGAACTCTAGATGGTCGATAAGATCTAATCTATTTGGTCACCAAGGTTTCAACTATGTGGTTGTTGAAGTTTTTAACTTTTTTGTGGTCGCCAAAGATTTGGTCTTATGTGGTTGCCAAGTCCTGATTTCATGTTGGTTAATGGGACTTGAACTTTGTTGGTTGCCAAGGACTATAACCCTAACCCTAATGGTCGTTGATGTCTCTAACCCTATTGGTCACTGAAGTGGCTAACCCTAGCATTCGCCAAAGCGAACCCTAACCCTAGCAGTCGCCAAGGGTACTGATCCTAGTGGTCGATGAAGTTCCTAACCCTAGGGGTCGCTATGTTCTCCTGACTACATGATGGTTTGTGTTTGGACCTAAGTAAGTATATGCATCAATAGTTAGTTGAGGGATAATTTATAACATCAACTTAATCTGCCTTGTTGAAACCCAACCCTAATGCAATTACATGATGGTGGTTAATCATGCCTAGTTTTCTTATATGTTCATATAATGAAGGAATACTCTCTCTTTGATGTTGTAACTCTGATTTGTTGCCACATGAATATTATAAGCTATTATATGCAATGTTATTCTGAACTCATATATATCACACGTATGGTGATGGGTTAATGAGCCTTTGGTACGACATGTAAAGATAATTGTGTTCTTACATGGAATGATGTGATGGTCTTAATGACCTTTGGGCATGGTTGACCCTTATTGGAGGGGTGAACCTCTTCATGAAGTTTCAAGGATTGGTATCATGTGATGATGTGACAAGAATTATATCTCGTACATTTTATATCTTCTGCAGTTGCAACCTACCATGTTTTTAAAATACTTTTAGGGTTTTCTTGTAACTTGATTGATGCAGTATTAACTCACGCAATTGGCATTAACTAATCAAGTGAAACCCTAATCATGTAGTGCTCTGTGCCGTAGATCCATTCTAGTGTCAGGATTTGTTGGATGGTCAAATGATTATTCCTATAATGGAAGCTTAGAGTCGTATACTGTTGAGTATATGCATTTTCTTGAGGATGGTCGTAGTCATACCTCGGCAGGAGAATGGTCATGGATGTATCTCAGGTGATTATGAGGCAATATATGTGATGTGATTGAGAACAACTACGGTTGTACCTCAAATAATTGGGTTTTTTATACCTTGGTTACTAGTGTTGTGACCTATATACCAAGAGTGGACTAGGATGTTATGTGGCTTGACTATATATGTCGCTAGGACTAATTCGTACTGAGTGAGGGTAGATGAGATCTTAGGATCTCGACTCTCCTAGATCTTGTATGAAAATGATTTTGATTTAACAGCGGTAAGTTGGAATTCCCCAGGGCTTAATAAAAGACGCAGTAGCCGTGTAGTATATCTATTTACGGTTAAATACGATTCACATTGGATGTCAACCCTTGCATTGTTTGTTATACTGCTTCTTTTACAATGCAAGTACATGATAGTCCTATCTATACTTTTATGTACTTGTTATTTGTTGCCTACTTTTATGCCTACCCTCTTAAATTGCTTAATCTATTTAATCTGTGTAACTTGCATTATAATGTAAATCATCACCACATCTCATACTAAGAAACATTGATATCACAATACTTGATTCACTGAACAGGGATTCATTTAACTCATTCACTTTTCACATGACTCGCATAAGGATTTAATGCATCATAAATGTTCACTAAATAAAGATTGCTATCAACAATTCATATACAATCAACATTGTATGAAACCCTAGAATTGAGCTGAGTTTGGGTTTCCATGCCATTCATTGAGATATCATGAATCAAAAATAATATTGAATAAATAAAGTCTATGATGTCAAAAAGAACTTCAAATGGATTTCACAATAACTATTCACAAATTTTCAACTTTCCACTCATCTAGGGTTTCACCCTCTTTATTGAGATATTAAGAAAACACTATTCACATCATATGAAATCCAAGGTAGTGTCTGACATATATGTACTATACATTTAGATAAACAATCATTCGTAATCAATGATATTCAAATAGACAAATTTCTCTATTTAATTATACAACAATTTCAGTCATAGGCGAAAATCCTAAATTTTAGTCTACTCTTATAACCTATGAAATTACTTAAGGAATTCTCATGAAGATGGATTTTATCCATTTCTAATATTCTTTCATTATCTGAAATTCATCAAAATAGAGGAAGACTCCATTTCATATCATTTTGCATAAAACTTGATCAAAAAGACAATTTAGGGTTTGTACTCGCATACTAAGCAATAGAAGATTATTGATGATTTAACTAATTTGCATGCAATAAACTTTTTAAAGGAAGTACCCACTCACCCTAAGGTGTGAAAACACCTTAAAAACATAGCCCATCTATGAAAATCTTGAATCCATATCAAAACTCTAGAAAATCACTGGTTTCTTCTTCCTTTCAACTCAAAAACCTTAGAAATGGGGAATTATGAGGAAAGAGTGAGAAAAGGGAAAGATTTGATACAATTTCGAATTAAATAAGAGAAGGGACGGAATATTGATATGTGAGAGAAGATTCACCATTAAAGGCTATGCAAAGAAGCTAAACTTACTTGATTTCATCATATCTCGAAAGAGAAACCCTAGGCCAGCATCTCCACCACTATCTCCTCTCAAAACCCTATCTCTCCTCTCTCTCTAGAATTTCATTTATCCGAAATGTATCACAAAATATGAGAGCTCCTTGGGGGCTAGATTGCTAATATAGATAAATTTAGGTGCTGGGGTAATTTACACATAAACCTCTGACTATACTTTTTCTTATTTTTGCATATTTTTCTATTATAAAAAAGTTACTATAATTCATTTATTTTAGAGGTCAAAAATCCTCCAAAAATTATGAAAATTTAGCAACATGTCCAAAATTTAATTTAAGAGCTCTAGTATAAATTTGATACTATTTGGAGCTACCAATAAATTATAAAACCAAACACTATACTACTGAACAACATTCTGTCAGTATGGTGGGTCGACGCATAGTTGGACCGAGAACCACATTCAAAGAACATCCAAATATTTTGAAATTTTTCTCTAGCATGATGATTGTTTTTTCCATATAATATCCAAAATTAAATTAAATACAAATACATAGAAAATATGAAAAATCATTTACCACACTGTTATGCTGATCAAATTCCATATTCATGTACTGTCAAAATCCTAATTTTTGCCGATTAGGGTTTACGTTTCTCAAACCCTAATTATTAAACTAAAATCATAATTAGAGTTTCTTGCTAGGTTTGAAACATAAAAATTGAGCTACCATCATGAATCAAGTCTAAAGGATGTACAATCTAATCAAGCATGTAATCATTCATGTAATCCTAATTTATCAATTAAGCACAAATGTGGTCATAACAATTCTCACACCCTTAAAAAGTTTTGTCAATAATAGTTGTTGAGAGTTATATCCCTCTCTGGGACATTGGTCTCACTTCATGGGTTATGACATATTTTTAGGTGATCATTAGTGACATCGTCAGGATCATGGTGGTGAGGAAGAACAACCTGAAGAGTAGTAGAAATAGAAGGTTGGTTAGTTGTTAGTAGTGTCCTAGAGTCATCGCTATACTCTCAGGTCCAGGAAGGGGATGTTTTGCAGATAATACGTACATCAACTCGAGTTTTGGTAGTATGTTGATGTTTGAATATGGCATGTATATGTGGAATCCTATCGTTTGTAACTGGTTGTGGATTCATCCACTAGACATACATTTAAATACATTATATGGTATGTGTTGATGTGCAAGTTGATGGGCCTTTGTGTTAATATCTTTGAAAATGATGGTAGTGTATAATTTGGTTTTAATGTACTTGCTTCTATGGTTGTTGTGGTTAAAGAGTAGCCAATCACATGTTTTATTTTGAGTAATCTCATTTACCGTGATGGGGAGTGAAAGTTTAGATTGGTATATGAGCTTTAAGTTTGCTAAATATACAGGGACATAGGACTTGGATTTTGAGTCTGGTCTTATGTTACCCAACACATCTTATCATAGCTTATTCTTATGTAGGTATGTCTAGAGAACATGAAGAGCATGTGAAGAGTAGCTTTGTTGTGTGAAGAGGTGGCGAGATGCGGACACATGGTGATAGAGTGCCTAAGATGGGACTGAAGCAGCCTGAGATCCCTCAGTTTGACCCTGCAACCATGGCCAATACCGCTTTCTTGTCCATGTTTGGACCACTTATGGCCACGATTACACACTTAGCTGATAGATCATCTGTACCTCAAGTTTGGGAAATCGTCCCTAATGAAGAATTCTAGGGTCCTGGAAAGATGTTTGAGAGGTTGAAACATGTTGGGGATATCGAGTATGTTGGTATGACATACCCGTCAGATGCCAATAGATTGTTAATGGAGATCGAGAAGGCGTTCAAGATCCTAAACATCCCAAAAGAGGACAAGGCAAAGCATTCTGTTTATCTATTGAAGGGCAATGTTGGCCACTTGTGGGCCATATAAGAGGAGAAGAGGCCAAGAGTTGTGATGGATTGGCAAGAGTTTCAGTAAGATTTTACGAGTTGTTACTTCTCTAAGGTGTATCTTGATCAGAAGACAACTCAAATTGAGAAGTTGCACCAAGATTAAATGTCTATCAATGAGTACAAGGAGAAGTTTATGGAGATTTTGAGGTTCTGTCCTCATAAAGTGGTGACAGAGAAGGAAAGGATATGAAGATTTGAGACGAGTCTGAACATAGAGTTGTATACAATAATGTATGCTTTGGAGAACATAGAGCGGTTCTCTACCTTTGTGGAGTCTGTGAGGAGGATCAAGAGGTATGCTATTGAGAAGCATGAAGCCAATGCTATAAAGAGGGCATCTCAGTTCCAAGGACAGTCATATGGTGGCTTTAAGAAGCCAAGGTTCTTGTCACCGTAATTACAATAGAGATCCTCATTTTTTGAGCCAAGATTAGATGCAACATCACAGTGGTCCCTGAGCAAGGGTATAGGTTGCAGTGTTACAACCACATACCATGATTACCACTAATCATGAGATTAGGGCATAAGTTTGAGGATTTTACTTAATACAAAGTTCACTCCCAACGTTTTTTCCTTTAATTTCAAACTCTTTGTTTCCTTGCATTCAATCACATAAACAAACTTTACAAAGGAATTAAACCTTGATTACTCGAATATGATCTCAACATTAATTATACACATCCATACATTCCTTCTATTCCTCACACTTACACATAAATAAAACATGATAACCAGATATATACTCTATTATTAAGGAATCAAAGTTACACAACATCTTTAACAACTCTTTCACTACTCTACAAGGACCTAGAGTGACAGGGACCGATTATACTGAACTAATTCTGATACTTATCTCTTGTGGAATATCTACTCTGTCATTGACATTGTTCAAGTCCATGTGGTTTCCTAAATATTGGGTGTAGAGGGGTGAGCCTACTCACTCAGTGAATGAGTACTGTATAGAACCAGTTTAAAGCACTTATATAATTACAAATATATTCTTGAGAAACTGATATCAATGATAATAACATTAAACTTTAAAGAGACTATTCATTCACAATCATAAATATGACATGATAATCTAGATACCCACAAGAATGAATCAATATATGATCATGCTTTATTAATCACAAAGAAAACTAATAATCCAAAAACATACACAATTGAATAACTACACACACTTGATTAACCACTTATTCATCTTATTATGCCCTAAACCCACACAAGGTGTACCACAACATGTGAAACAATCACAGCAAGCTACAATCTCACTATATAAGGCTTAGAAGCATGCCTGAGTTCCTAAGCTTATCTCTCAAGTAAGACCCCATCTGCAGCGAGCCTCGACACCTCTGTCTCTCAACAGCTAATGGGAGTGGTTGGATATCTCAGACTCTACCTCTCATCCTAGGTACTTAGGCATGGAGTCAAAGCCCTCAGGATTATTGTGCATCATTGGACCTACTGACCACTGATCACTACAACATGTAACACATGTACCATCGAAATTCACAGTTGGTGTTGGATACCACACAACTGTAAGGAGTCTTCCCTACTAGTCAAGATCCTTGCACCCTACTGGTGTGCTCCATCTTACCTCGAGCTGGACTACCTCCAGTGAGCAAACCTTTTCCTCCCAGAGCACATGCCTCATCCTGTAAAGGTTCTATAGTTCATAGGGCATCTAAATGTCTAATTCACTCTTTATGTTCAGAATTCAATCATCACATCAAGATATCTTAGTTTATCTTTATAAACCATTCATTTCATAGATCATCTAATAACATTTACCACAAACCAAAAACGAGCCTCAGTGGAGAGGAGTCATGTAGAGAGGTCTGTCACTTGCACTCTTAATTGGTTGATTTCATTGTTGGATGACTCCTCTTTGCAGTTATTGTGTTGTGTGAGGGTAGTGTTGATGTCATCCAAGCGTGTGCTTAAAGTAGTTTGTTGTTGCTTAAGCTCACGTAGGGTTTCTGGCAATGGTTGATTTTGCACAGAAATCTTATCGACTTGCTTGGCCAGACCGCCTTGCTGGCTTTTCACCCCAAACACCAACTATGGCAGTTGTTGCAGGCAGTCGTCGATGTGTTCAACTTTCATGGCCGCTACTTCCTGTTGTTGGTGGATGCTTGAGATGATGCCTGGCAAGGCACAGTTTTGCTCGTCAATCTTGGTGACATGTTTAGTTAGACCCTGCACACAAGAAAACATAGATTATAATATATTAGATGGGTTGGTGAGGAGGTTTCAGATAGCATCGAATTGATGTCTGAATTCCTCACCGACGTTTGTAAAAGGGACCCTAGATGTGGAAGGGTGGGGTGGCTGGGGTCGGGGTGGAAGGGTGGTGGTGCCTTGCGAAAGATACACTATTGATGGTCCCGCAAACTACTTGGTGACAGTAGATGGAGTCACCAGCGGTGTCGGGGTGGTGGTGGATGAAAAAAATGGTGACATTCCCAGTGAGAATGGTGGGACCGAGAATGTTGAGGGGAAAAGGGTGGAGATGGGAGTGGAGGAGGTGAAGTCGACGGTTGGAGTGGAGAATGAGATGCCTGAAGAGAAAAAGGTTGAGGTGGAAGATGTGGGTGGAGGTGTGGATGTGGGGAAAGGAATTGTTGTTGGGATTGTTGTGGAGAAAGGTGGGAGGGTGGTAGATGGTGGGATAGTAGTGGATGGTAGTGTGGTGGGGGTGGTGGTGGCGGCGAGCTCAACATTTAGTCTCATGATGAATGAGTCTAATGATGAGGCAGGATGAGGGCATTCTGTCTCAGGATTTAGCTTTGATGTCGGCATCCCTGACAGCTATTGTGATTGTAAACATGCCTTAGATGGTCGTTTTACTGATATTTTTGTTACCCTAGCTGCCGAGGCAGTGATACTAAGTTCTGTCTGGCCCGCTTTGGTTTTCTTCTCTTGTACTTTGACCAAAGCTAGGATTTTGGTAAGCTCTTCATCAGTAAAGAGTAGATTTTCCTTGTCATAATCCGCAAGCTCTGGAAGCGGTAGCAGAGTTCTGGAAGATTTTATTATAGGGCAGAAAATGTAGTGCAATTTTGCATCCTTTTCTTTGATAATGTAAGAGTTCTTCAAGGTTTGCTCATTGGTAAGGATGTCGCCCTTGATCTGCGTGCACCTGGGGAGTAATCTTTCCATCTTGAGATATTTAAGAATGGAAGTTATGTGTCTGCCCATGCAAATTTCTTTCCCTAGGGCGTATGCTGAAAACTTTTGTATCATGTGTCATTTAATGTTGACCGACATCCCATGTAGGACGGAATAGAGAATAAAAAGATCAGAGGTGATAACATTTATGCCCTCGTTCTGGGGAAGAGCGCACCGGTGAGAATTTTGTGAAGTGTGCGCACTAACCCATAATGAATATTGGAGGCCTTGCAGGTCTTTGCCTCATAATTTGGGGTCCCTATTAGGGGTTTCTAGAAGTTGTGTCTGTTGAATTGGGAGCTCTCCGTGCTAACAACTTTGGCATTTTTTAGTTGCCCCTGGTTGTCTATGAAGATTTCATTCAATAAATTTTCTATTATGACAACTTTGTTACCGAAAAGTTTGGTGACCAACCTACGGTCACCTCCGTCCCTTGCTCTATCCATAATGTCCACAGATTCTTTGTTGAGATGTGTAAAGAATTTTTTTGTGGGCTCGACGTATGAGATTTCAGGGACAAAACACAGCCTTGAGAGATTTGTGTTATCGAGAAGGGTGAGGATTCTATCGTATATCCCCATCTTTTTTAGTATGTTGGAACAGACGTACTTTGTTGGCTTTAAAGTTTTTTCTATTGAAGGGAGAGTGTGGATGAATAGGTTTTCTGGTGGTGGTGCGGTAGTGGTTAGGGCGGGGAAGATAGGAGAATTGGTGGTAGCGGGAATGGTAGTGGGGGTGGTGGTAGCGGTTGATGGGATGTATCCTGCCAGGGTTTGTTCCCTAGCAGTGGCAGGGTGGACCTACTTCCTTGCCTGTTTCTTTGTAGGTTGTTCTTTGGAAGCTTACTGGGCCTTCCTTTTCTTCTTGGACTTTTTGGTTGGGGATTCTTCCTCGGGGGTCGGCTCGTATTCTGAGCCTTCGTCACTGGAAGAAATTTCTTCTACTTCTTGCTCTGGCTCCTCAGATAAACACATGTTGAGGCGGTCAATTTCATTCATGACCGCGAGCAGGTTGACTTTAGGTGGGATCGTTCCAGTCGTGTCATAGATGTCTACAATTTTCTGGAGTTTGGCGTGATCCTCCATCAGTTGCTCCATTGTCTAGAACGGAGTGTCAGTAGTTCTGGTGGCTTGTTTTGCTGGTGAGGCCATTTCTGGAAAGTGATTAGAAAAAATCATGTATTAGAAAAATTTTGAATTTGTATAGATAACAAGTTTATTAAAAGGAAGAAGGTTGCATTATGTAGATGGTAATGCTTTTAGGTTTTGTTGGGTCCAAACGGTTTGAGGACCATTTGGCACACCAAATGGTTTAGAGATTGTTTGGGTCCAAATGGTTTGAGGATCGTTTGGCACCAAACGGTTTAGAGACCGTTTGGGTCCAAAAGGTCCCGCGTCCAAACGGTTTGAGGATCGTTTGGCACCAAACGGTTTAGAGACCATTTGGGTCCAAACGGTTTGAGGACCATTTAGCACCAAACGGTTTAGAGACTGTTTGGGTTCAAATGGTCTCGCATCCAAACGGTTTGAGGACCGTTTGGCACTAGACGGTTTAGAGATCGTTTGGGTCCAAACAGTTTGAGGATTGTTTAGCACCAAACGGTTTAGAGATCGTTTGAGTCCAAACGGTTTGAGGACCGTTTGGCACCAAATGGTTTAGAGATCGTTTGGGTCCAAATAGTCTCGCGTCCAAACAGTTTGAGGACCGTTTGGCACCAAACGGTTTAGAGACCGTTTGGGTCCAAATGGTCCCACATCAAACGGTTTCAAGACCGTTTGGAAGGTGAAACGTCGAGATCGCTGGAAAAGGTGAACGACAGTGATGACACATGCGTCGGCAGAAAAGAGAACCACGTCGATGACGTAGGCGTCGATGATGGTAAAAATGAAGTGTGGTGTGATGACGGAGGTGCCGACGATGGTGGTGGCATTGGTCTACCTTGTTGCTACGGGTGATGATGATGAAAGCGAGGCAACGAACGACAGTAACGATAGTGCAGAAGTCATTAAGACACACAGAAGCTAAGGCGACGTCGGTGATGGTGGCAGAACGAACCGACGTCGTGAGTTGCACGGGAGAGAGAAACGGTGGAAATGAAACAGTGCTCGCATGAGGGTTTAGAGAGTTTGAGATTCTAAAGAAAGAAAAAGGGGAGGAGGTGGGGTTATATTTATAGGAT
Source organism: Alisma plantago-aquatica (assembly GCA_963693085.1). Classification (NCBI taxonomy): domain Eukaryota; kingdom Viridiplantae; phylum Streptophyta; class Magnoliopsida; order Alismatales; family Alismataceae; genus Alisma; species Alisma plantago-aquatica. The sequence continues at coordinate 1,910,352,515 of OY856409.1, read as the reverse complement.
TTGGGGGTGACGTTACAAATTCCCAAAGTCAAACAGTTTCGAGACCGTTTGGGCTCCAAACGGTTTCAAGACCGTTTGGGCTCCAAACGGTTTCAAGATCGAAGGGGTCCAAACGGTTTTAAGACTGTGAGGCCCAAACGGTTTCAAGACCGTTTAGGATAAGATGGTTTAGGTTTTTTATTTTTATATTTTTATGTTTGTTTTGGTGATTTGTGTGAATTTTTATATTTTCAGATTAAACATGATAAACCTAAGTCAAACGAAGAATCAAAAATAAAAATGGTGATACTCATATCTTGGGTTGCCTCCCAAGTAGCGCATGGGTTTTACGTCACTGGCCCGACGAGAATCCGGTTTGGTTATGTCGATGTTGAGGGATCGTGGATCTCGATAGTCTGTCTTGGTATTTTGTATGTTGGTGTGTAGTATTTCTTCAATCTGTGGCCATTAATGGTCTGTTCTCCCCCATTATTTTCAAGGATGATGACTGCTCTAGTGGGGTAAATGTGTTTAACTATGAATGGTCCAGACCACTTCATGCGGAGCTTTCCAGGAAACATCTAAAGTCTGGAATTGAAGAGGAGGACCTTATCTCTGATAGCAATGTCTTTTCTCTTGAGGTGGCCATCATGCCACACCTTGGTTTTTTCTTTATAGGTTCTGGCACTATGGTAGGTTGTCATTCGAAGCTCCTCATGTTCTTATAACTGGAGTTGTCTGTATTTGCCAGCACTTTTAAAATCAAAATTCAGTTGTTTAATGGCCCACCAGGTCTTATGTTCCAGTTCAACTGGAAGATGGCATGATTTTCCATATACTAATCGGAAAGGGGTTGTTCCAATTGGTGTTTTATACACTGTGTGGTAAGCCCAAAGGGCATCGGGAAGCTTGGTGGACCAATCGGTATGATGTCTATTGACTGTTTTCTCCAAAATTGCTTTTAGTTGTCTGTTCGAAACTTTGAATTGGCCACTAGTTTGTGGATGGTAAGGTGTGGAGACCTTATGGTTGACTCCATATTTCTTTAGGAGGGCTTCGAAGCTTCATTCCATAAAATGGGTCCCTCTGTCAGATATGACAGTTTGAGGGACTCTGAATCTGGGGAAAATGATATCTTTAAACATCTTATTGACTGGTTTTGAATTGGTGGAAATGGTGGGTATAGATTCTACCCATTTAGAGACATAATCCACAGTGACCAGTATGTAAGAAAATCCATATGAAGAGGGGAAGGGACCCATGTAGTCTATTCCCCAAACATCAAAAAGTTCGATTTCTTGCCACATAGTGAGAGGCATTTCATTCCTTTTAGTTATACCGCCAGAAAGTTGACATTTATTGCATGATCTTACAAAATCATGGGTATCTCTTGCTCTTGTTGGCCAAAAGAAGCCCGATTGTAGAACTTTTGGAGTGGTCTTTTTCGAACTCATGTGTCCCCCAGTGGGACTGGAATGATAATGTTCTAAGACAGGAGTAATTTCCTCTTCTGGTATGCAGTGCCAGAAAAGTCTGTTTGTACATAGATGAAAGAGATAAGGTTCATCCCAGTAGTATTGCTTAACATCATTGAGGAATTTATTTTTTTTATGGTGAGAGGTGGAGGGGTGAATGATTCATGTGACCAGATAGTTCACTATGTTGGCATACCAAGGGAATCTGGTGGTAATTTTCATAAGTTGGTCGTCAGGGACGGAATCTCAGATCGGTACTTTATCATCATCCTCAACATCAATGCAGCTGAGATGATCAGCGATGACGTTTTCCACTCCACTTTTATCTTTGATTTCCAAATCAAATTCCTGAAGCATCAACACCCAGTGGATAAGTCTGGGTTTCGCATCTTGCTTCTGAATTAGATATCGTATGGCAGAGTGGTCAGTGTAGACTATGACCTTTAATCCGATCAGGTAGGAGCGAAATTTCTCAAACACATAGATGATAGCTAAGAACTCCTTTTCTGTAGTGGTGTAGTTCTTTTGCGCTTCATCAAGTATCTTAGACGCATAGTATATTACATAAGGCTTTTTGTCAATTCTTTGCCCTAACACCGCTCCTATAGCATAGTCACTAGCGTCACACATTATTTTGAATGGTTGTGACCAGTTAGGTGCTCTCAGAATGGGTGCAGAGACTAGAGCATTCTTTAAGGTTGTGAAGCTTTGTAAGCATTCTTGGTGAAAATTGAAATCGAAGTCTTTGGTCAATAAGTGGGTCATGGGTTTCGCTACTTTCGAGAAATCTTTAATGAATCTTCGATAAAACCCAGCATGACCCAAGAATGTGCATACTCCTTTTACGTCCTTTGGCGGAGACAGTTTTGAGATGACATCAATTTTTGCCTTGTCTACCTCAATTCCTCTTTCACTCACTCTATGTCTGAGGATGACACTTCAGTTACCATAAAGTGGCATTTTTCCCAATTTAGGATAAGGTTTGTTTCCTTGCATCTTTGTAAGACTTGTCCAAGGTTGAGTAGACATTTGTCAAAAGAATCTCCATAGACTGAAAAGTCATCCATGAATACTTCCATTATAGACTCGGTTAACCCTGCAAAAATAGCAGACATGCATCTTTGGAAGGTAGCGGGTGCGTTGCACAGCCCGAAGGGCATTCTTCTGAAAGCGTACGTTCCAAAGGGACAAGTAAAAGTTGTTTTTTTGTCTTCCGAGTGTATAGGGATTTGATAGAACCCGGAATAACCATCGAGGTAACAGAAGAACTTTTAATGGGCTAGGTGTTCGAGGACTTCGTCAAGAAAAGGTAGAGGGTAGTGATCTTTTCTTGTTGCTTTGTGTAGTTTCCTGTATTCGATACACATTCTCCACCTTATGACAGTCCTTGTGGGCACTACCTCATTTTTATCATTTAGCATGACAGTGGTTCCTCCCTTTTTGGGGACCTCTTGGATAGGGCTAACCCATTGGGAATCTAAAATTGGGTAGATAATACCGGCTTTCAGAAGTTTGAGGACCTTGAGGCGAACCACCTCTTTAATATTGGGTTTAGCTTTCTCTGGTTCTCTCTTGAAGGTTTGAATTCTTCTACCATGGGCAGTCTATGCATGCATAGGGCTGGGTTTATACATGTCAGGTCAGTTATTTTGTACCAAATGGCTTTCTTATGTTTCTTTAACTCAACAAGAAGCCATTCTTCCTGGTCTTTCATCAGAGTGGAACTGATGATTACTAGACATAGTTCTTCTTCATCCAAGAAGACGTGCTTAAGTCCCTTTGGTAGGCTTTTCATCTCAGGAGCCTTAGGTGCTTCTGTTGTTTCTAAAATAGTGACATATTTGAGCTCCTCAAAAGTGGTTGTTGGTGCTTCTTCAGCTTTCTCTAAGTGTTGCAAGCATTATTGAACTAATTCGTTGGTTGAGAATTCAACTTCTGGATTTATTAAGGCATTCTCTAAATCATCAGATGGTTCAGAAATTTCCAATTGAGACATTTGATGTATTGCGTCTAAAAGAAAAACTTCCTCTTGAATGTTGGGGCCTTTCATGCTGTTGAGGACCCAGAACTGAATTACTTCTTTTCCCTATCTCAGAATGATCGTGCCAGTTTTGACATCAATGAGCGCCCTGGATGTGGCAAGGAAGGGTCTGCCGAATATTATTGGGTATCTTAGACCCTTCTTGATATACATAATGACAAAATCACATGGGACATAAGAATCCTTGCCTATCTTGACTGGAATGTTTTCAATAATTCCTAGGGGTGCAGTGATAGTGGAATCAGCTAACTGAATTGTCATCGTTGTGGGTAATAAGTCAGTAAAACCCAATATTTTACACATGGAGTAGGGCATAATAGATTTGCTAGCCCCTAAGTAAGCTAATCCCTTTTTGCTCGAAGTATTTCCAATACATCATTGAATATCGAAGGAACTAGGGTCCTTTTTCTTTGGCATTTTATTAAGAATGATGTCGGAGGTGGTCTGAGCCAATTTGACCATCTCCTGCTCTTTAGTAATATATTTCCTTGATAGCAGGGTTTTCAGATATTTATCCCATGCCAGTACTTCAAAGAGGGCATCGAGGAGCGGGATATGGATATAAAGTTTCTTCTTTTCCTCCTTGAATTTTTGGAATCTAGTGTCCATTTTAGTCTCTCTCAATCTTCCTGGATATGGTATCCTAGGTTTATATTGTGGAACTTCTGGCTCTTTGGGAGCTTGTTCCTTTTCTTTACCTTTTGTAGTCTCTGCAGATTTCTCAATTCCTAGATTCGAGCTTGCGTTTGGAGTAAAAATAGGTGTATTATCATCATCATGAGCGACTCTTGTAGCTTCATGAAAGACACAACCAGATCTTGTAATGATAGCATTCAATTGCTCTGGTCTATTTTGATCGTGTCTTGGGTTTGACTCTGGTTGACCAGTAAAAGTACCTGCTGGTGGTTTCAACTGGGCAGCAATTTGTGCTAGTTGAGCCTCTATAGCCTTCTGTTGAGCTTGCTGATTGGCAAGCATGGTTTGTTGCGACTATAACATCTTCCTAATCATAGTCATCTCATCTGTTGGCTGGGAAGGAGCATTTTTCTGTTGAAATTGAGTGAGTTGTTGTTGCCCTTGAGGTGGTTGTTGCGGAGGTGGTGTTAACTGAGGTTGCTGCAATTGTTGCAGCTGAGGATGTAATTGTGGGTGCAGAGGAGGATGGGTATATTGATAGTAGTCGGAGAGATTTCTTGGGTATTTGGATCTTGGGAAATTGTTTCTAAGATTCCCTTGATTTTGGTTATAGTTACTTTCAAATCCAGGTGGAAATCTATTGGAAGATCCACCTTATGTTTGATGTTGCGGGTTAGCAGTCCCCGCAGGATTCCCATATTGAAACCCGAGGTGGTTTCTTGGTTGATTTGGATTATAGTAAGCTTGTCCTGGTATGGAATGAATGGAATTGACTTGTTTGGGCATCTAATCTTTAGGGTGTTCGATGATCGGTTCGTACTGTTGTTGTGGTGGTTGCATATCCATCATCACATTATAAAGTAAGCCACATGACAGTGTAGGGTGATCAGATGAGTGACGGGCTTCACAAGTCCCTATGGCAGCTTTAACTTGTTGAACTTGGGGGTTTTTCTTATTATCATATTCTCCAAATGAAGTTTCAAGTGCCTACTATTTGTGAGCTATAGTCTTTAAAGCTTCAACAATAGCCTTCATTTCCATTGATTCCTCAGCCTTATAAACTTTGAGGACTCCCTTAGTGGATGATCGTCCCTAATTGGATTGGTTCTCAGCTCCAAGTGTAACGATATTCCAGGCATCCTCGTAGTTCTTCCTCGTAAAATTTCCTCTAGATGAGGAATCCAGAAATTTCTTGATATCATCACTCACCCCCCTATAGAACGTCTATATTAATTAATTTTGGGAGATACCGTGATGTGGTCACTTCCTTAGAAGCTCCTTGAATCTTTCCCATGCTTCTGCGAGTGTTTCTCCAGGAAGTTGGGCGAATTGGTTGATATGCCCCCTAATTTCGTAGGTTAATGAAGGAGGGAAAAACTTTTCTAGGAACTTTTCTTCCAAGGGAGCCCAGGTGGTGATGATTGGCTCCCTATCAAGTGAGTTATTCCAACTCAAAGCCCTTCCGGATAGAGTGAAGTGAAAATGATGTAGCATTATTGCATCAAAGGCAACTCTGGCTTGTGGGACAAGTCGGCAAAGTGCCTTGAATCTCTTCAAATGATCCATGCAGTCATCTCCAAAACCACTGGAGAATGAGATACCATGCATGATTTGAATCCATTGTGTCTGGATTTCAAAATTAGGTATGTTGATGATTGGTGGCCAGACTGGATGATTGTCTTCATAGTTCTTGGGGACGGCATAGTCCCACAGTTGCTTGTTTCTTATCTCTAACTGGGAAGCTTCATTAGCTGCTTCATTTTCAGCTCAGATGCGGGCATGTTCTTCAGCTCGGATTTCTGCTTGGACCTAAGCACGAGTGTCAGCAATGAGTTGTGCTCTCTGAGCGGCTATGGCGGCGTTGACCCTATCCATTACTAGTGCAGCTTGGCGTTGATCTTCAGCCATTTTTCTGGCTCGTTGGTGGTTAAGTCTGATGCAGCGGTGGAAACTTCTCTCTACCTCAGAGTCGTACTCTGGATCAGGGGAGAATCTGAGATTATGTGATGGTTGCATACACGTCTTCTACCTGAGTAGAGGAAGAAACGCACTCCTCGGATGATGCGGGAGATGTGATGAAATCAAGAAAATATGGAGTAATGTTTAAAGAAAAAGTGTAAAACCCTAACCAACTAGAAAGATGATAAATGAAATTAAAATGTTCCGTTGTCCCCGGCAACGACACCAATTTTTGATGGAGCTTCCACTTGTGTGGAATTGCGTGCACCACTAAAAATCCCAAAGATAATAAATCTTTAGGTTTAGCCTTGCTTATACTAGATTAAAAACTCCACCCACGTATGCTAGGATACGTGGAAGTCTTATTGTAGTATAGTTAAGGGTCGAATCCACAGGACAACGGTCTTGTTGAGATCAACAAGATAGAAAACGTTAGAATTTCACTTAACTCCTCAACAATTGGTATTTAGATCAAATAGTTGATTTGGTTGTTTTAAACTAAGTGCAAGTAAAGTAAAAGCAAGAAAGTAAAATTAAGGTTGTAAACAGTGTTACGAAACCACTAGGATGTTGTCGGCTTTCACCACCACTACACATGGATCAAAACATGCAAATAGTAACATAACCTGCAATACGAGTCTAAACAGTTAGTGCCTTTGTAGATTTAGTTTCCTTTCAGAGAACTAACTACGAGAAGTGTGGGAATGTTGCAATTCCAGCCATCCCCGAACGAATGGTCACTTACTTTGCATCATTCCCTTCGCAAAGTGTGTTCGTCGACTTATCAAGGTTGTACTTTTATACGTCAATTCATTCCATTTCATAGTATGAAAGTACGACGATGGAAGTGAGTTTGCTCCACTTCTTCAAAAACACTCCTAGACACCAAAACAGATGCATGGTGGCTACATGCATCAAGAACCAACATTCAATTGAGATTTGAATCTGATAGTACAAACATAGACAATTCATACTAAAAGATAATAGGTAATACAAGTTGATGATCAAGCAACAAGAATTCATTAAACGATTGATGTTGAACTGAAAATAAAGGATATCTCTATTGCAGACTTATGAATTACATTGCATGAAATGAAAACATGGGTACCGGGGCTACTCCCCGCACCCTAGTGTATAAGACTACTCGCTCATGGCAAGAACAAAGAAGGGGGCAAGAAGAGAGAGAGAAAGCATCATCTCCATGAAGGAGGGAGGAAGGTCAACCCCTTGGTGAGAGAGAGCAACAATCTTCACACTTTTTAGCTTGCTTGATGATGAATCCTCCTCTTCTCACCTTCTTTGTCAATGAGAGAGAAAGTAGCTTGGAGATGGAGTACGGATCTCAAACTGGCAGCCTCATGGCAGTGGATGAAGAATGGAGTGGCTCTGGAGCAATAGAGGCAGCCTCTGGGCATCTATGAAGTCCCCCGTTGTGAGGACCCTTTGGGTCTTATTTATAGGCTTCAAGTGAAATCCAAACAATTTTAAGTGATTTGGGCCCAAACGGTCGTGAAGACCATTTGGACTCTGAAACCGTATGGACTCTCTCTCAGTTTCGAAACCGTTTGGACTCTCTCAATTTGAATACCATTTGAGTCCTCTCATTTTGACATCGTTTTCCTTTATTCAGTCTTGGGACCATGTAACTCCGTGCGGTCTCGGGACCGTGTAATTCCATGCGGTCTCGGGACCGTTTGGCTTTATGCAGTCTCAGGACCGTGTGGCTCCATGCGGTCTCGGGACCATTTGGCTTTATGCAGTCTCAGGACCGTGTAACTCCATGCGGTCTTGGGACTGTTTGCCTTTATGCGGTCTCGGGACCGTGTAACTCCATGCGGTCTCGGGACCGGTTAATCTCCATTCGTTCATGGGACCGTTTGGCTTCATACAGTCTCGGGACCATTTGGCTTCATACGGTCTCGGGACCGGTTGGTCTCCAAATGGTCAAACGGTCTCGGGACTGTTTGGAACTTTGGTGATTTTTTTGTGTTTTTCTGTAAGAATAAAAAGGAGAAAAGTTATTATAATGGTATATTTGCAATAAAGGAGGAAAGTTAAGGATTCTATCTAATTTATCTGAGAAAGAGTACGGAAAACTGAGAAAAAATAGTAAGATAACATCGCAAAATGGGAGGTTATCATCATCCTTTTCTTATTTGTATTCAGATTTATATTTTATGGTGTTGTATCTTTCTCTTATAGTCACCAAACATTTAAGTTTTGATAGAGTATGATTTAATTCTCATCTTCTTCAAGGTAGGATTGAGATATTCACACCATGATTTCTTATTCATTATGCTCTTTAGATTGTCTCAAAATGACTACTTGATCAGAGTAATCAGAAAGATAACAATCTAATAGTTCTGTAGTTACCTTTCTTCAATAATTGAATACCTGGCGAGGGCATCCAAGTACTGAGATTAGGCAGTATGCACCATGTTTTTGTGTCACGTTCCGAACTTAGACATCATCTTAGTCTTAAGTCCTAGTGTCCCTGTAGACTCACTGAACCTAAAGCTCTGATACCAACTTGTGAGAACCCATTACAGTAAATGAGAATACTCAAAACATAAAGCACAATAGAAAATTAATTAATCACATACCCAAAAATATGGGTAAATTAAAATTGATTTCAACATCAACACCTTCTCAAAAACATTTGCATAAGAGCCCAACATCTTTCTTTTATACATGCTATGCCAAAAATTTGATACAAATTGTTCTATCATTTTATCCACAACATATATGCACAGAAGAACAATATTTGCATATGCCACACAAACAAGCATTAATATGCTAACAAAAGTTCGACTCGTTTGAAACACCATATACAAACTTTTCATGCCTGGACCTGAGAGTATAGGGATAACTCTAGGACACACTAGACATCTAATCAACTTTCTCAAAGGTTCATTACTATAGCTCCTCTTTGCTGCCACATGTTTGTTTTCATCACTTCTAATTACCTAAAAAGTTGTGGCGAACCACAAGGGTGAGACCCATGTCCCAGCAAGAGATATAACCTCCAACAATGCCTATTAATTACAACATTTTAAATAGTAGGTAACTAAGTAGTTGGAGTATATAATAATCAATTGAACAGATTGAACAGTTCAAGTATACTAAACAGATTAAGCAAATCATCTGAGAAACAAGTATGATCATCAATGCATATATAGATGACAAATAAATCCATTTCTTTGGATAGATATCTACTCAAATATCATCAAATTGCATCTAATAACAATCATTATCATTAATCTGACTATCCTCATATTCCTTGCTAATAGTACAAGCAATCTAGTAGCATAAGCATCCCTAGCATCATGAATATGTCTAGTAACATAACATGGCTATCAATATTGGCATCTCAAATAAAGGGAATAGATCTATATCATAAGTAGAACTAACATCATATCACAATGAACTACATAGGCATGATTAGCAGTTTAAGCATTTCTAATTACATAGGCATGGCTAAAAATATTAAACGTAGCTAGAAACAACATCTTAACCATCAGTGTCAGTATATTTGACAACATAAGTATGTTTACAACATGAGCATAACTATAGCATAAGCATATCTATTATATCTTATTGTACTATACATGATCTCAATGAAAAGAAAGAAAACAAGGGTTTTCATCCAATATGAAGCATTGTGTATAACCCTAAATAGATATGATACATAGATGTCTTACATCTTTTATTATGACATGAGGAAATTGAGGATACCACTTAAAATCCAACCGACCACTGATAAATTGAAATCAGTTCCATATAAGATCTTGGAAGTGCCAGACTCCTAAGATCTTCTCCATCCTCGGTCAGTACGGGTCCACCAGAGTGACACATAAGGTCAAGTTGCTAACAGCCTAGTCTGTCCTTGATACAAGTCATGACACTAGTGAAAGGAGGTGGGTACGCATACCCTACCATCCGATGTACAACTGCATTTGTCCTCCAATCTTGTCACATATATAATCACTGAGACATGACTGCAGCCGTTCTCAATCACATCATATGTATGAGGCATGACCATATCCATCCTCCACAACCTGCATTGTGGATGACAAGGATATATCCTCAACTTGCCACCCCCACATACTCAACAGTATGTGCTCCGAATTTCCCTTAGGAATACTCATTTCACCATCTGACATGTTCTGACACTCAGATGGATCTATGGCACAAGGAACTACATGATTAGAGTTTCACTTGATTAGTTATGCCAATTGGATGAATTAAGGCTGCGTCAAACAAGTGGACATGCAAACCCTAATTCACTTCTAGCAAGCATATAACTATCACAAATTTTAAAAGATATAAATGTGTGAAACATAATTTTTCATCTCATCATCACATGGTACTATTCACTTGCCATTCATGATCCCACACTAGTAATCATACTATCACAAGATATAAATCCTTTTCAAAATATTACAAGGTATCAACCCTTATCAACACAAGAGGATTACACCTCATTCAGGGGTCAACCATGCCCAAAGGTCATTAAGATCATCATACTATCACAGGATATAAATCCTTTTCACAATATCAAAGGGCATCAACCCCTATCATTACAAGAGGATTACACCTCATTCAAGGCTCAACCATGCCCAAAGGTCATTAAGATCATCATATTATTCCCTACAAGATCAACATTATCTTTAGATGCCTTATAACAAGCCTCAACAACATCACTTACATATAATACGCCATATCAACACAATATTGCATTAATGATCTAGGAGATATTCATAAACAATCATAGCAGGGTTATATTAACATTAAGAACATACCTTTATTATGTCAACATGCAAGGAATCTAGATATGATTAACCCACATCATATTCATAATGCACGTTTAGAATAAGAAAGTATCAACCATGTGGCTATGATAACCACCAATTAATATATTAAGGTTATGATCATATTAAGGAGGTTATTTCACCATCATTCCACCATATAAGAATGTTAAACATGAATACTCATCTTTATCTACTTGAATTAGAGTTAGGTTCAACAACATAAATTATATTAATGTTACTAATTAGCACTTATACCCAAACCCTAACTCACAGCATCCCATTGGATCATGGATGCATAAGGTGAAGCATCACACTCACATTCCATACTATTCTCAAGTATGAACCCACACATAAATCAAGGTGTAACCATCGGGTTATAGAATACTAGGGTTTCAACAACAATAAGAGAGTACTTCGTGATTGTATTAATCATTTAAGGACTATGCATACCCAATTACCATCATTTAGTTATATTAAAGCTAGGTACAACAAGCTATATTTCATTAGGTTTACATATCAACACAATATGGTTATCATCCCTTCTATTCATATGAGTGAATAGGTAAGGCTACCTTATTAAGGGTAACCCTCCATTTGTTCCATCATCATTCAACCCATATCACCATACCACAATGTCACCCAGAACCATTGGATGTTTAAAAGGTAAGACCATTGGTTGTTTACATAAGTAAACACCTTGGATAAACCACCTATGAAGTCCTTGATTTGTGCTCTAGAAAGACTCACCATCTAACCTAGACATCCCTTGATTAACTACAAAAAAGCCTCCATTGAGAGTAGGGTAAAACCCGCAGTCGACTGTTCATTTAAAACAAGCCATCCATAGTCAACAAGTAAGATCCTTAAGTTGATCACATAAAGGAAACCATATAAATCACATTATTAGGACCAACATATTACATTAGCCATCATTCCACTTTATTGGAAGAATAAACATTAAATCTTGATCATTGGGTCAAGTTCATGGGTTAAAACCATCAATTACAATATACGTCCCACCATTGCATCAAGTGACCCAAGAAACCATTGGTCTAGGGCTTAATTGATGATACAAATATATGGTTAACTCACCATATGTTTTGGAGACCTGATCCACCATCATTAGTGACCATTAAGTCACCATAATTTGTTAGATCGGCACTATATTCATTAATCAACATCAAATATTAAGCTAATGCTATCATTGATTGATAACATCAGTATGGTACTTAATGGTTGATCATTAAACTTCTAATTGATCCAAAAACTGACCTAAGGGGGTGACCATAGGTTGTCACCATCATATGACACCTTTGATATCAACCATTAGTTGTCATGAAGACAACACAATAGGGTTGTTGCAATGGTACCATCATTGGGTCTTGGGTTTACAGAAGAAATCAGCTTAAAACCCTAAAATTGACCATTGGTGGATAGGCGCATAGCACCATAGGTTGCGAAACCAACCTGATCCAAGTCATATTATACCTTAGAAATAACATACACATGATCACAGGTTCATCTAGAACTGAAATCAGAATAGGGAACATTATAAAAATTGAAATCCAAGACAAGCATAGCTTTTAGTGCATGGATCATCATTTAAAAGCAAGAACATGAGATAGAAAGCTTATGATAAACAATAAATGTGGAGCAAGTTATAAAACTTGCCTCTAATTAGAAGATAAACTCTCAATTAGAAGAAAACATGACCAAGTAGGGTAGGAAATCCAAGCATAAGTTGTGAACTCGTCCACCTAGCACCTTTCTTCATAAAATGAGAAAACCCTAAGCATAAGGAGCAAGTAAGTTAGGGTTTTAGAGCTTTAGAGAAATTTCTACTATGGAACAACAAGGTTCTGACCTGGAGAAAGGTAGGAGGAAGGATAACAAAGAAATAAATGAAGGAAAGAAGTTTATTCTTACTCTTTTATCTCAAGATCACTAGAAGGAAGATTTTTAAACCCTAAAAGGAAGTCAATTGCAACCCTAGATTCTTTTTCCAAGAAGATCATGTAACTCCTTAGCCCACTGCCCAAGGCTCTAGTAGAGTTTCAAGAATGACGACTGGCCCCACAGACCACCACTAGCCTTAACTACGTGTCTTAATCTCACTCATGCACAAGCCAAGATCAACTTCCCGACTGGTCACCAATCCTAGTACTACTCCAAGCTTAGCATACTTAACTATGGAGTTCTTTAGAGATGGGCTCCCAGAAAAGGAGGTACACCTTGGTGATATGGGTAGTCCAATCGTTCCTTTTAAGATCATTATTTGAGGCCTCAAATCCTGGGATGTTACAATCTCCCCCACTTAGACTCTTGATGTCCTTGTCAAGGCTCAACTATATGGCCTCATAATCTGACCCCATTTCAGTGTGGACCCACAATGGCCCATGGTCACCCAGCTCCCGATCACAGAATACCAGTGCAAGGGTGGCTACGTCAACCATGGATAACACTTTCCTACATGCCTGGATCACACGGCTCAAGACTGGCATGCCATGCCTATGTGGGCCCCACCTACTGGAGGGGTTTTGGTTCTGATACCATTTGTAACGCCCGAGCCCACTGCCCAAGGCTCTAGTAGAGTTTTAGGAATGACGACTGGCCCCACAGACCACCACTAGACTTAACTGTGTGTCTTAATCTCACTCACGCACAAGCTAGGATCAACATCCTGACTGGTCACCCATCCTAGTACTACTCCAAGATGAGCAGGCTTAACTATGGAGTTCTTTAGAGATGGGCTCCTGGAAAAGGAGGTGCACCTTGGTGATATGGGTAGTCCAATCATTTCTTTTAAGATCATTATACGAGGCCTCAAATCCTGGGATGTTACAAATCCCCTCTTTCTTCTTCCTTGGATAAGTAATTTGTAGAAAAACAGAGGGAGAATGAGGTTTGTATATGGAGGGAAGTGGTGGAGAGCAAATGGCTCGTTTGGGTGCTTAGGGATAAGTACATGAAACTTTAAGAAAAAGAAAAACAAAAAGTCGAAGTTCTAGTATCTTTCCAAGTGCCCATGGCCTTAAACTATTAAGAATAAACAAGAACACACAAAAGAAGCTCCCCCACTATCCATAGAGACATTATTATCCCTTGTTTCTTGAATTTCTAAGCGAAACAAATAATTAAGCGAAACAAATAAATCATTAGTTAATAGCTACTAAAGTTAGCTCATCCATGAAGGGGTAAACCCTAAAATACCCTTGAGGAAAACACCTTCAAACCAAGGTTTAAATAGGTGCCCCATGTCTCAAAAAGCTCAAGAATGATGAGAGAATATACAAGGAACATAATTCAAGTGATAAATTACAAAGAAAACCTCTCAATTGGGTAAATTGCAGAAAAGTCTAAAATGTGTATAAAATTGCATAACTTGCTCAAACAATGTCCAAATTGGACCAAATTTGAAACTTAAGCTTGTCTTATGATTTCAAAGCATATAACAAGGTTAGATTAGGGTTATGATAATTCAATTATGATAATTAAGCTTATTCAACTCATTAAGTTTAGGGTCCTTACAGATGTAGCAATAATTACCCACTCTTCTAGCGTAATTCACTACCTAACCTAATACCAATCCCACTTTCGTAGCAATTGTGTTATTAGTTAGGTGCTTTACCGAAATCTCTAGGTTCTTCTCTTCACATTTGTAATCCCTTACTCAACGTGTGATGTAAAATGTGTAAATCTATGAGTTCTCCAACCCTTATTTCTTCTCTCAAAGCAATTAATGGTCTAAAAAACTACCTATGGTGATCAAGAATAGATAAATCATGAAGCTCTCATAGATTTATGTCAACAAATTAAGAGAAACATATATATTAAATTGTAATTGAGAATTACAATGCAAAACCAGGCTACTCTTGGATCCTAAAGAACAATGAGATTAGCCCTGCATGATTTCATTTTTTTACACATAGAAAATAAAGAAGAGAAAGAATAAAACATCAAGAACAAGGAAAAACCCCTGGAGAAAGATGGTGTGGAAGGTTCAACCCGAAGAAATCAATAATTTTCCATCTTTTGACTGCAAATTAGGCCACCGAAAGTGCACAAACTGCCCGGAATGTTGCTGTCTCCTCTCCTTTCTCTCTTCTCCCCTATCCTCGATTGTACAACTGAATAGCACATGATTCTTAGCTCTGGACAACTCCACCTAAGTCATGGACATGAATTAGGGCGTAAGTAATTGTCAACTGTTGGATTAACTATGATTTTTCATCTACCCTGATCCCACTGAGTCGGTACTACCAACTGGGTGTCGATAGTATCGAAGCCCTCGATAAGTTTTGGCCTCCTATGAGGTTGTCAGTACTATCGAGTTGATGCCAGTAGTACCAATTTTTCTCGAGAATTTTTGAGTCCTCCCTATAAGGTCATCAATAGTATTGACTTCCTTCATTGGTACTACTAATTTTTCTCGATTTCATTATTCCTTTCTAATCAAGTGTCGGTATCACTGACATGCAGGTCATTAGTATCGATCTATGTAGTTTCATGTAGGTTCACCTAAAATTCCATAAAAATGAACATAAAATCCCAAATAATAATGGATCTATCAGGAACATTAAAAATACATCTATTTGATGCAATTAAGTGTCATAGGATAATGATTAAAAATTATGTAAAAATGATATCAAAATGAAAAATAAGTGCAAAAAAATCCATAATAAATAGCATGTGAGAATGAAAATTATTTAGTGCATCAGATATCAAGGAAAATGAAGGAAAAGAGGATGATCTGACTTACCAATGTTAAGAAACCAAACAAGTACCAAACGACCTCAACTAGGGTAGATGCAAACCCCGAGGTACACATGCAAGCAAGATCAACCTCCTTCTTCAACCTTGAGCTCCTCCTTCACCACTAAGAAAGAGGGGATGAGCTCCAAAATCTAGAAGAGATAAAGAGGGTTGAAAGGGTTTGGTTTCAGGAGAGGAGCGAGGTATATATATCTATGGGTGAGAAAAAAGAGATGGCAGAAGTGTCTAGCCAAGTTTGCCATGTGTCCAAGGTCAAAGCATCTCGTACATGCAAGCATCTCATACATGCAACTAAGTTAACCATATAGATAAGCACTTGATGACCACAAGTATAAATCTCATCGACCACATTAGGTTGTTGGCGACCAAGGTGGTCAGAAAACCAAATGATTTCTAACCCTAGGTGATGTCGACGACCAAGATGAATCCAACTCTCAATGATCACCAACCCTAGGTGGCTCTAGATATCTTGGCAACCACTAACACTAGAGGGCACATAACAACCTTGGATACCACCGACATCAAAGATCCCATCCTTGGTGATTTCCAATACTAGGTGGTCCAACACTCAAAGTTAACCATGTGTTAGGGTATCCAAAGTAAATCCTAATTCTCAACACAAGATATCACCACTCAAATGAAGGTGTAACAAGGCACCCCAAAAGAACAACTATATCAAACTAGATATTAAAACATGTGAGGCACAACAAGCAAGTAACAAATTACTAGAAAACCCTAGATAGTGGGTGATGAATGCATATTCATCTTGATTTTCTGTCGCCCTTCTTATAACGATTTTGATTAAATACTTTCAATTTATCTCTTAAACCTAACAAATTGCAAGTTTTCTAGATAAATCCAATTATTATGGTTTTTGATCAAATTTATATTGATTTGGTGCAGGTTTAAACCAGGATCTATCATCATATGGAATTCACTAAAGAATCTTTCACCAATCGGTCTGACCAAATGGTTTTCACCATTTGGCTTCACCAATCGATCTCACCAAATGGTTTGTCCTAACGATCTCAAGACCACATGAGCCCAAGCGGTCCCAAAACCATACGACTTATAACGACAACGAAACCATTTGGACAATGAAACCGTTTGGACAAAGAAACCGTTTGGACAATGAAACTGTTTGGACAACGAAACCGTTTAGACAATGAAACCATTTGGACGAAGACCGGTTGGCACACGTAAGCAAAGACCGTTCGGTCCCAAAACCATTTAGTCCCATTCGGTCCCAATACCGTTTGGTCCCATTCGGTCCCAAGACTGTTTGGTCCCATTCGGTCCCAAGACCGTTTGGTCCCATTCGGTCCCAAGACCGTTTGGTTCCATTCGGTCCCAAGACTGTTTGCCCTCAAGACCGAATGAAGATAGAACTCTAGACCGTTTGGACGTCAAACGGTCTTGAAACCATTTGGATGTCAAACGGTCTCCAAATCATTTGAGCTGCTTCACACAAACAACGTGAAGCTCCCATCCAAGCCTATAAATAGACCCCTAAGGGTCTTCATTTAGGGGGAGTCTCCAACACGCCGACAGGCTGCCGAAGGTCTGATCCAGCCTCAACTTCCACACGTCCACCTACTCCTCTTGGTGCCGAGCAAGGAGGGAAGGAGAGAGAGAAGGTGAAGAAGAAGGATTGCCCAACCTACCTTGGTGGTTCTTCTCCCTCATTCAGATCAGCTCTGATGCGACGTAGCAGACCACATCATCTTCACCGAGATGCGACTACCTCCTGCATCATGCTCATGGAAGATTCCTCTTTTTTTCTTATCCTTCTTGTTTCTCACATCATGAGCAAGTAGTGCCTTTTTGCTGGGGTGCAGGGACTAGCCCCGCTACCCATGCAAATCATGTTCTTTTGTTAAACTCTCCATGGCAATGTATATAACTTTCAATTTCGTTGTTAGTTGGTACGTTTTGGTTGAGTATCTACTTTTTTTCATCCTATTCTTTCCTTTATTACGAAATCTTCTATATATGGGACGGAATGGCGGTTTACAAGTTCGACTCCTTGATGAGAACTTCTGATAGGATTCCTTGAGGTCGTAAGTGTATGATCCGTGAGGTGACGAGACATCTAGCCTATGGTGACGCTTCTATGGTATAAACATCCCTCAGGGAGGACCACAGCCTTAGTTGGATTTTGTATCGTCTTGTTTATCATCGATGTCAGTTTGTAGATCTATCACCTGCTTACTTATCAATTAATGTGGTTGACTCCCAAACTAGAAATAGAATGGGATTTCTTCGAGGTCGTAAGTGTATGATCCGCAAGGGGACGAGCCATCTAGCCTTCAGTGATGCTTCTATGTGCCTAACGCCTATATAGGGGGCTCACAACCTTCGTTGGATTTCTATATCTTCAGAGCAGTAAGTAAGTGATCCAGATGGTAATGAGACATCTAATGCCTAAGGTGATGCTTACACGAACCTAACGCCCATATGGGGGGTTCCGCAGCATCTATATTTGGATTGTTATATCTTGCATGGATTGTTTGTGATAGAATGTGTTTGTATGTGTAGAAGTGTTGAAACCTGATACCATCCCAGCGATTCCATATCATTGATCTAAATCCAACTTTAAATCACCTTTTACTTTCTTGCAATTAGTCTAATTAACCTCAAATCAACCAATCATTCTAAATATTAGTTTTACTTGAGCTAGATTTGACTGACAAGGATTCTTAAAAACGTTGTCCTTTGGGATCGATCCTTAACTATACTGCGATAAGACTCATCTGCTTGCGGGTGGTATTATTGCACTTGGTTTTGGTAAAAGTTTGGGGATTTCAACCCAGAGTGAGTTTGTTAGTGCGTTCAAAATACCACGTCAAATTCTGGCGCCGTTGTCGGGGACAACGGAATCAGTTAGTCAAATCTAGTACTTTTAAGACTAATTTAGAATTTTGCTTTCTCTTTTGACACAATCGACCATCTACTTGAATTTGACTCTACTCTGTGGTTCTCACTTTCGAAATCTTTCTAATTTCAGGTACTTTCCAAGACATAGTGCATGCACCGTTCAGATAGCCCCGGACTAACAGCAAACTTTGATCCCGAGATAGACAGAACTTTCCCTCATCAGATCATAGGAAATCAAGCAAGGATGGCTCAATAAGAAGAGGTGGCCCGAAGGGTGGCTCAAGCCATCAATACATAGAGAGAGAGGCTCATGCAAGAAGCCAGGGCTACGGTTCAATAGGAAATCCTAGCAGCACAAGCAGCTGAACTACAAAAGGATCTTAGAGAGTTCTCAATCCCAAAAGCTGTGAATGTTCATCATCTAGTACAACCTCCTCCTATCAATGATACTAATTTTGAGATAAGAGCACATTGGATCACCCTACTTCAGAATAACCCATTCTATGGCAAGCAATGAGAAGATAGCCAAGAACATCTTCTGAGATTTATTGATCTATGTGCCATGACAAAACAAAATGGAGTCACAGATGATTCCATTCGACTCTGACTCTTCAAGTATTCCCTTGCTGATAGAGCTATAAGTCGGTACAATTCGTTGCAAAGTGAAATACCCATCACCACCTGGGAACAACTACAAAATGTGTTTCCAGAAAAATTTTATCCCCCATCTCTCACATATGAAATCAGAGGACGAATAATAAATTTCACTCAAGTTTCTGGAGAAACCCTTGCTGAAGCTTGGGATAGATATAAGGAGCTTCTACGCAAGTGTCCACACCACGTAATTCCCAAGAATCAACTCATTGAGATTTTCTATAGGGGTGTAGACGATGACATTAAGATATTTCTAGATTCCTCGTCCGGAGGAAACTTCATGCGTCAAAGTTATGACAGCGCATGGAGAGTCGTCACCCTGGGAGTAGAAAATCAAGCAAATTGGGGTAGATCTGTAGGTAAAGGAGTTTTGAAAGTAGTTATGGCTGAAGCTACTCCCGAGTACAAGTCTATCATTGAAACCTTAAAACTCTTAGTTGCCAAGCAAGACCATATTGAATCATCTCTTGCTACTATTGGAAGAGGACGTTCACCCACTCGACAACTGGAATAGGTCAAGTCCGCTTCCCTATTATGTGAAGCATGTAAGAGCATAGATCATTCCACTTTATCATGCAATGTTCTCTATGACGTTGTTCAGTGCAATGTATGTAACCAAGGAGATAATGGTCAGATGGAAAATCTTAATTCTATCAACACCATTCATGGTCAAAGTTATTACAATCCAAATCAGAATAGGAATCATCTAGATTTTCAATATGGAAACCCCTCTGGAGCAGTAAACTCACATCAATTTGGTTCCAATAATCAATCAAGAGGTCCTCCAGGATTCCAGTATAATCAACAACAACAGAATTTTGGGAATCAAGGAAATTTCAAGGGTAACTTTCATAATAGGAACTACAATAATTACCAAAATAACTCACAATACCAGAATCTTAATCAACAGCAAGGACAGCAAGCAGGTCCAGTTTCTTCTGATGACAATCTATCAGCCATTGAAAATATGTTGCAAACTGAGCAAACCATGATAGCTAACCAACAAGCTTAGCAGAAGGCTATTGAATCTCAATTAGCTCAACTCACAGTTAGCATAAAGCCACTTGCTGGAATCTTAGCTGGACAACCCAAGAACAATCCTAAGCATCTTGAACAGTTGAAGGCAGTCACCACTAGGTCAGGGAAAGACTATTCGGATCACCCTGGAAAGACACATGTGGTTATTACATACAAGGATGAACCTGTGAGTGCCCAAGACTCAACAACACAAGTGACTCAATCAAAATATGATAAGTCAGAAAAAGAAAATTTTTAGAAGACTGGTCAAGAAGATGAAGAAACTGAAACACCAAAACCTAAGATTCATGTATATAAGCCTCGTATACCTTTCCTAGCTCGTCAAAGGCAAACCAAGATTAATACTCGTTTCAATAAGTTTAAAGAGGCTATGAAGAAACTTCATGTTGATATACCCTTTTTGGATGCTCTGGTCGAGATACCGGCATGGACAAAGTACTTAAAGTCACTCCTCACCAAGAAGTATATAACTGAAGAATATGAGATAGTAAAACTGGCAACAACTACATCTGATATCATATTGAGCAAGATGCCCAAGAAACAAAAAGACCCGGGATCCTTTGGAATTTCATGTCACATTGGCGACTCATCATGCAAGAAAGGATTGGCAGATCTCGGTGCAAGCATCTCTAT
The DNA here is from genome assembly GCA_963693085.1 of Alisma plantago-aquatica. NCBI lineage: Eukaryota > Viridiplantae > Streptophyta > Magnoliopsida > Alismatales > Alismataceae > Alisma > Alisma plantago-aquatica. The sequence continues at coordinate 1,910,331,639 of OY856409.1, read as the reverse complement.
TATGCCACTTAGCCTGTGCAAAAGACTAGGGTTTGCAGAATTGCTTCCTACTGACATGACTATACATCTTGCAGACAATTCGATAAAACGTCTGTTAGGAATCCTCAAAGATGTCCCAGTCAAGGTAGATAATGACACATATGTTCCATGCGACTTTGTCATTATGGACATAAAAGAATACACCAAATATCCTCTCATCTTTGGTCGTCCATTCCTCACCACTACAAGGGCCCTGATTGATGTTGAAGCTGGTACCTTACTGCTCAGATTAGGAAAAGAAACTCTCGAATTCAAAGTTTTTGAAAGTATGAGAAGACCAAGTATGCAAGAAGAAGTATATATGATCGACTGCGTTGAGCAAATGTCACTTCTGACTCAAGAGCATCATGAATCAGACGATCCCTTAGAAGTTTTTCTAACAAACCCATCAGTTGATGAACCAATCGACAAACAAGTAAAGGATTGCATTGAATCACTCGACTCCACTAACAAAGATGTTGAAGTCACTAGTGAAGAACTCAAAGCTAAGAAAGCTACAGAAGAAACGTGTGAAAAACCAGAGGCTCCCGAAATGAATCCCCTGCCTAAGGGACTGAAGTACGTGTTTTTAGACAATCTAAAACTTTTCCCTGTTATTATAAATTCTGATCTAACAGCTGAACAAGAAGATAAACTCTTCAAAGAATTAAGAAAAAGAAAGAAAGCCATCGGTTATAAGATGAGTGACCTCACTGGGGTCAGTCAAGCGCTGTGTATACACAAGATCCCTATGATGGAAGATCACAAGCCTACTATTGAGCATCAATGGAAATTGAATCCAAATATGAAGGAAGTGGTTTGTCGCGAGGTCATTAAACTGCTCACAGCTGAAATAATCTATCTGATATCAGATTCACCATGGGTGAGCCCAATGCATGTAGTCTCGAAGAAAGGTGTAACAACTATTATACGGAATGAAAACAATGAACTCATTCCCACTCAAACAGTCATAGGGTGGAGGATGTGCATAGATTATAGAAAATTAAACAAGGTAACTCGAAAAGATCATTTTCCAATGCCTTTCCTTGATCAAGTCCTAGAAAGGTTGGCTCACCAAGAATATTTATGTTATCTTTACGGTTACTCTAGATTCTATCAAATACCCATACATCCATATGACCAAGAGAAAACAACCTTTACCTACCCATTCGGGACATACGCATTTAAAAGAATGTCATTTTGTCTCTGTAATGCACCCGCAAAGTTTCAATGTTGCATGGCTGCCATTTTCGCAGGTCTTACTGAAACTATTATGGAGGTTTTCATGGATGATTTTTCTGTATATGGAGATTCATTCGATTCATGTCTAAAGCTCCTCTCCCTGGTCCTCAAACGATGTGAAGAAGCTCATCTTGTTTTCAACTGGGAGAAGTGTCATTTTATGGTAAAGGAAGGCACTGTCTTGGGTCATAGGGTTAGCAATAGAGGAATTGAAGTAGATAAAGCTAAGATAGAAGTGATTGCTAAACTAGCTATTCCAATGAATGCTAAAGAAGTGTGTGCTTTCCTAGGTCATGCAGGATTTTACAGAAGATTCATAAAGGACTTCTCAAAGATAACCAAGCCAATGACGAATTTGCTACTAAAGGATGCTGAATTCAATTTCAACGAAGAATGTGTCAAAAGCTTCAAAACACTGAAGCAGGCCCTTACGATCACCCCCATCATTAGAGCTCCCGACTGGGACCACCCTTTTGAAATTATGTGTGATGCCAGTGACTATGTTGTGGGCGCTGTTTTAGGGAAATATATAGAGAAGAAACATTATGTGATATATTATGCATCAAAAACTCTCGATGAAGCTCAGAGGAATTATGCAACTATAGAGAAAGAACTTCTATTAGTCGTGTATGCCTTTGACAATTTCATATCCTACCTAATTGGTTCAAAGGTCATTGTCTACACAGACCACGCTGCCATCTGTTACCTTCTGGCAAAGAAAGATGCAAAACCCAGGTTGATTAGATGGATCCTCCTATTACAAGAATTTGATTTAGAGATAAGAGATAAAAAGGGTACAAAGAATGTTGTAGCAGACCACCTCAGTCGCATCCACACTCTAGATACTGAGAAAATTCCTATCAATGATTCCCTGCGAGATGATCAACTAATGAAAGTCACAGAAGTTGTACGGTGGTACTCAGATGTTGTAAACTACCTTGTTGCTGGGGTTATCCATCCCCATGCATCGGGGATGCACTGAAGAAGTTCATGCATGATGTGAAGCAATATCACTGGGATGAGTCATATCTCTTTAAACTATGTGCTGATGGTATGTACAGATGATGTATCGCCAAAGAAGAAGCTCAACTTATTTTGGAACAATGTCATTCGAGACCAGTGGGAGGACATATGAGCTGTAAGAAGACTTCCTTGAAGGTTTTGCAATGTGGATTCTTCTGGCCAAAAATATCCAAAGATTCCTATGACTTTGTCCTATCGTGTGACAAATGTCAACGATCAGGCAATATAACAAAGAGAAATGAGATGTCGCTGAACCTATGGCAATAAGTTGAGATATTCAATGTTTGGGGGTGCACTACATGGGTCCATTCCCATCTTCTTATGGATTTTCATACATCCTAGTGGCGGTAGACTACGTCTCAAAATGGGTTGAAGCTATACCAACCGTCACTAGTGATTCCAAACCCATCATCAAATTATTCAAAGATATTATTTTCCCCCATTTTGGAGTGCCACGAATCGTGATATCTGACGGAGGGTCCCACTTCCTTGAAAGAAGCTTTGAAGATTTACTGAGAAAATACGGTGTAACACATAAGATAGCCTCGCCTTACCATCCACAAACAAGTGGACATGTAGAGGTCTCTAACCGTCAACTAAAGGCTTTTCTGGAAAAAACTGTAGGACGCAATCGAAAGGATTGGCCAACAAAAATCAACGATGCCTTATGGGCCTATCGAACAACTTATAAAACTCCTATTGGGACTACACCTTTTCGATTAACATATGGAAAGGCTTGCCACCTGCCAGTCGAACTAGAACACAAGGCATGGTGGGAAATTAAACAACTGAACTTTGATATGAAAGAAGTAGACCAAGCCAAAATTTTGCAACTCCAAGAGTTGGATGAACTCCGAATAACATCTTATGAAAATGCATGAATCTATAAAGAACGAACCAAACTTTGGCATGATGGTCATATAAAAAGAAAAGACATACAACTGGGTGACCAAGTTCTTCTATTCAACTCAAGACTAAAGTTATTCCCAGGAAAACTCTATTCTCGCTGGTTTGGACCTTACATTGTCAAAAGCATCTCTCCACATGGTGCTTTCTCCTTATGGAGTGAAAAGTCAGGTGAATTTGTAACAAATGGTCACCACTTAAAGAGATATTTTACCTCAACTGACATAGGCACTAAAGCAATGCTGGAACTCACCAATCCAAAGGATCAACTATGAAGTTGAAGGATTCAGTCGAGCCATCGACATAAAACAAAGGCGCTTGTCGGAAGGCAACGTGATCAATAAATTTGTTTTACTTCCCTTTTCAAATTAGAATGTTTCTTCAAAATTGTTTTTACCTTCTAGTTAATTTTTCATTCAATAAAATTCACATCGTAAGATTCTATTTTAAGATCTAATTGCTCTTGACCTTTGAGATTTTTAGATAAGAGGATGCGCACTGACAGGAACGCTACCACACCCAGTGATCAATCTGGCATGAATTTTCCCCTTCATCTTGGATTTAGGGTTTTCTCAAGACAAGCAAATCTCTAAGTTCGGGGTGGAGGGTGGGTGGTACGTATCTCACTTTCCACCTACACCCATCCTTTTCATACTTAAAGTTTTCACTATCACATTCTTGATAAAAAAATTTAAAATTTTAAAAATTCTTTAACTTTAATGTTTTTCAAAGAAATTGAATAGATACTTGATGAATTTTTGACACTTTTTGACACTTCCTGGTTTCATTAAGAGTCACTAACTATCCTGCTATGCATTTTGAATCATTATACTCTCGTTATTCGAAGTAAATCCTCAAAAGGACCACTTTTTGAAACAAGCCTTTTGATTGAAATCATCTTGTGAAGCTCAAAATTCCTAACATCATGATACTTTTTGAAAAAATGATAAGGGTCTATCAAACTGATAGGGATCAAACACATCAGGCTTCCTAACTAATTTGTGGAACAATAGCATGGACGCCCCACCAGATCCTCATCAAGTCATTATTTGAGTAGAGTTTGATAAAGAGAACAACCCAATGCACTGAATTGTAAATCAAGTTGCACTCTGATCTGAACTCTCTTCCACACTTCTTCTATCATCTTTGTACCCCTCCATTCATCAAAAAGAAATAAAAATAGCCAAATTCATGCCAAACCCTAAGTTCGGGATGGCAGGCCACTTCCCTCCATATCCACTTCCTCCATACCCCTCAAAAATAAATAGGGGTGTACCACCAAAAATGCAATCTTGAGTCGAATAGAGGAGAGATTTGCATATAAAAGATGCCAAAGCGAACAAAAAGAAATGCAATATCAAGTCGAATAGAGGAGAGATTCGCACAAAAAAATTGCAATAAATGAAATTGCAAAACTAATAAAAATCTCGAGTCGAATATAGGAGAGATTTCTTCTTCTTCCTTCCATACCACCCTTCACTCCCTTTTCTACCTAAAGGCACAATTAAAAGTCGTCAATGCCCTGAAAAACACCAGCGTCAGATCAGATGTACACTTGTCATTCTGCGGGTATCTCTGGATTCTTACAAAATTCTTTTATATGCTTGTTGCTGGAAAAAGTGAGGAGGAAGTGAGGTTGGAAAGTGAACTCAGGAACAAAGATACTGTAAGATGTGTTCTGTGGTCTCAGGAAGTTGAGAATGCTTAGTCATACTGAGCGGAAAAGAAATAATTGTGATGTGAACAGGAAGCAATCACATGATCGAAAGTATTCATTTGGCGACTGTTTCAGATTTTGTGTTACTCGAGGATGAGCAACGTTTAAGTTCGGGGTGTTTGATGAATGCATATTCATCCTAATTTTCTGTCGCCCTTCTTATAACCATTTTGATTAAATACTTTCAATTTATCTCTTAAACCTCACAAATTGCAAGTTTTCTAGATAATTCCAATTATTATGGTTTTGATCAAATTTATATTGATTTGGTGCAGGTTTAAACCAGGATCTATCATCATATGGAATTCACTAAAGAATCTTTCACCAATCGGTCTGACCAAATAGTTTTAACCATTCAGCTTCACCAATCGATCTCACCAAACGGTTTGTCCTAACGATCTTAAGACCGCATGAGCCCAAGTGGTCCCAAAACCATACGACTTCTAACGACAACAAAACTGTTTGGACAACGAAACCATTTGGACAATGAAACTATTTGGACAACGAAATTGTTTAGACAACGAAACCATTTGGACGAAGACCGGTTGGCACACGTAAGCAAAGACCATTGGGTCCCAAGACCGTTTGGTTCCATTCAGTCCCAAGACCGTTTGGTTCCATTCGGTCCCAATACCGTTTTGTCCCATTCGGTGCCAAGACCGTTTGGTTCCATTCGGTCCCAAAACCATTTGGTCCCATTCGGTCCCAATATTGTTTGGTTCCATTCGGTCCCAAAACCGTTTGCCCGCAAGACCAAATGAAGATAGAACTCAATATCGTTTGGATGTTAAATGGTCTTGAAACCGTTTGGACATCAAACGGTCTCAAAACCATTTGAGCTACTTCACACAAACAACGTGAAGCTCCCATCCAAGCCTATAAATAGACCCCCAAGGGTCCTCATTTAGGGGGAGTCTCCAGCACGCTGATATGCTGCCAAAGGTCTGATCCAGCCTCAACTTCCACATGTCCACCTTCTCCTCTTGGCGCCGAGCAAGGACGGAAGCAGAGAGAGAAGGTGAAGAAGAAGGATTGCTCAGCTTGCCTTGGTGTTTCTTCTCCCTCGTTCAGATCTGCTCTGATGCGACGTAGGAGATGACATCATCTTCACCGAGCTGCGACTACCTTTTGCATCATGCCCATGGAGGATTCCTCTCTTTTTCTTATCCTTCTTGTTTCTCGCATCATGAGTGAGTAGTGCCTTTTCGCTGGGGTGTGGGGACTAGCCCCGCTACCCATGCAAATCATGTTCTTTTGTTAAACTCTCCATGGAAATGTATATAACTTTCAATTTAATTGTTAGTTGGTACGTTTTTGGTTGACTTTCTACTTTTTTTCATCCCGTTCTTTCCTTTATTACGAAATCTTCTATATATGGGACGGAATGGAGGTTTACAAGTTTGACTCCTTGGTGAGAGGATAGAATTCCTTGAGGTCGTAAGTGTATTATCCGTGAGGGGATGAGACATCTAGCCTACGGTGACGCTTCTGTTGTCTAAACATCCCTCAGGGAGGACCACAACCTTAGTTGGATTTTGTATCGTCTTATTTATCGTCGATGTTAGTTTGTAGATCTATCACCTTCTTGCTTATCAATTAATGCAGTTGACTCCCAAACTAGAAATAGAATGGGATTTCTTCGAGGTCGTAAGTGTATGATCCGTGAGGGGACGAGCCATCTAGCCTTCGGTGACACTTCTGTGTGCCTAACACCTGTATAGGGGGCTAACAACCTTCGTTGGATTTTTGTATCTTCAGAGCCATAAGTAAATGATCCGGATGGTGACAAGACATCTGATGCCTAAGGTGATGCTTACGTGAACCTAATGCCCGTATGGGGGTTCCGCAGTAGCTATATTTGGATTGTTATATCTTGCCTGGATTGTTTGTGATAGAATGTGTTTGCATGTGTAGCTGTGGTGAAACCTGATACCATCCCAGTGATTCCATATCATTGATCTAAATCCAACATTAAATCAGCTTTTACTTTCTTGCAATTAGTCTAATTAACCTCAAATTAACCAATCATTTAAATATTAGTTTTACTTGAGCTAGATTCGACTGACAAGGATTCTTAAAAATGTTGTCCTTTGGGATCGGTCCTTAACTATACTGTGATAAGACTTGTCCGCTTGTGGGTGGTATTATTGCACTTGGTTTTGGTAAAAGCTCGGGGATTTCAACCCCGAGTGAGTTTGTTAGTGCGTTCAAAATACCACGTCAGTGGGTAAATTTCATAAAAGTCAAAATCAATCACATATATGCATAACATGCTCAAATAGTGTCCAACCTTGACAAAACTTGATACTGAAGCTTGTCACATGATACCACTTGCTTGAACGGTGTCTAAACTTCTCCAAACATGATACTTAAGCTTGTCACATGATATCAAAGTACATCTTAAGGTTTGATTAAGGTTTTTGACATCTAATTATAATAAACAAGCATGTTCAACCAAAGAGAAAGGTTAGGGGATTTACAGGGACCAAATCACCATGGATTTTTTGGTGGGTCTTCCCAAGACAAGCAAAGGACATGAATCGATATGGCTGTGGTGGACCACCTACCATGTCATCCAGCTTCCTTGCCCTGAATATTAGTGCCAGAGTGTAGACTTAGCTAGTGTTACATTCGGGACATATTTCATTTGCATTGTGTTCTGAGTTTGATTAAATGTGACTGTGACACTAAGTTTACCTGAAAGTTGTGGAAACAAGTCCAAGAAGAACTCGGTACAAGGTTGAAGTTTGAAATAGCCTATCATCCCCATATTGAGGGTCAGTTAGAACGTATGATCCATACCTTAGAAGATTTATTAATAGCATGTGTGCTAGATCAGGGTGGATTGTGGGAACATTACCTACCCTTAGCTAAGTTTCCCTACAACAATAGTTACCAAGACAGTATCAGGATGCCTCTATATGAAGCTCCTAATGAGAGGCAATGTCGGTCACCTCTTCACTAGGATGATGTTTGTAAGAGGACCTTGTTTAGGTCTTAGGAACTATACTTATATGTTGATAAAGTCACTTTGGTCAAGCACAGGCTAAAGAAAGCCCAAGATTGACAAAAGTCATATGCCGATATAAGGAAAAAAAATTGGCACTTTGTTTTGGGAGATCATGTGTTTTTGAAAATCTGACCCCTCTAATCTATAGCTAAAAATAGAGGAAAACCAAGTCACTGGTTTGTGGGTCTGTTTGAGGTTCTAGAATGAATTGGTGTGGTTGCTTATCGTCTAGCTGTACTGCCACAGTATAGCATGATGAATGACCTATTCCATGTGTCTAATTTGAAGTCTATGTGAACAATCCTTCCTATGTGTTGAACATCAAACCAATAGATCTCTAATGAAGCTTGTCATACCCTGAGTCAGCAATTATGATCTTGGATTCCAAGGTCAAATGGATCAAAAATAAACAGGATGAAGCCACATGGGAGATGAAGATGGACATAGAAAAGTCTCACCCCCAATTTTTTGGATGACTAGTCAAATTTTGAGGAAAAAATTCTTACAAGAAGGAAAGGATGTTATAAACTAGATTTCTACATATATTTATACATATATTATAATGCAAATAATGTAGTGATAAGGACATATTAGAAAGATTGGAATCATCATGTCTAGTTTGGAAGTTTTGGTTTGAGAATGCAATTTCTCCACTGAAAAGGGATATTGTGTGTTTTATTGTTTTCGATATTCCATTAAAAATTATTTCCTAAAGAAAAAGTGGAAAATTCAATAACAAATGGATTTGCAAAAGTAATGGAGAATTGGTCATTAAATAAGGAAATGTTTGGAAATCTCTAGAAAGATGTTGAAGACAACTAATAAGCATAATTCGGTCCCAACTTGTACCCAACGAGAAAATATACTAAAAATAGGATTGCTTGCCATGCTTGAGTAAGAAAAGAGTTATTATATGTCTTAAATAAATCAAATAAAGCTACTTCTTAAGAGGCAAGAAAAATACATTTAATGTTCTAATTTGCCACCCAACCCTGCCTAAACTGAGATTAATTGGGTAAAGGAGGAGAAAGATATGATTTTGATTAGTTTTCCTAAGTGAAAGGTTAATGTATTAATATATGTATTAATCAGAATAGAAAACTAGGGCTGGGCCCATTAATGGATGATTCCTTGGAGCCTTCATATTGTAGATTGATAGTCCCAAGATTGTCTCCAAACTTCAGCTGAACCGAGAGACGAGCCATAGTGTTTCCTTACTCTCCTCTCACACTTCTCTCCCTCTCCGGTCAGTTTGAATGCTTAAAAACCATCCCATTGAACTTGGGGGATAATTCCAAATCTACCAACCCCTAGTTTCACCTACTTTGCAGAGAAATAATTTTTTCCCCAAATTCTAAACTCAACCAGTAGCCAACCCATCGAAACCATGTCTAGGTAAGAGGATAGATACCCTCTGAAGACCAACACTCCTTCATAGAGGCTTTGTGGGACTCGAATATCCCTTCCCTCCATATAATTCTAGTGCTCGCCCTATCCTTTCCCCTCGTATCCTCTCTATGAAACAACAAAAGGAATCTTTACTCCTTCCTCTCCATCCCTGCTGCCACTAAGCACTCAAAATACCTATATAACTCTGGCGAGGCAGGATGAAGTGAACGACACCCTCACTTTCCACTTAGGATACCTGAAACCTAGAGTCAACCATTGAGTTGACTCGCCCAAGGTGTTGTTTGCACATAGAGGAGGGTCAAGGTTAAACATGACAACTGGAAAAAGGACAACCTAACCCAGAGTCTAATTTGGACATGTAAGGATAATACCTAACCTTTCCACTTCTTACTCATGTATTCTCTTTTAAGCCACATGAGCGCGGTTCGCCATCTTAGAAAGAGCTGATTGGCTCGATTGTGGCCCGTAGTACACCCCTATTATCTAGTCATCCACCAACATGCAGGCTCTAGTTGGTCCAAAATGAATTAACTTAAAATAATTCTAGAAAATAATTGCAGATATATATATATATATATATATATATATGAACAGAAAAGTATGAGGAATCTAATAAAACCAGTTTCATGATTTAATTCTTCTTTGAATTCCAAAAGAACTTATAGGTGCAAACTTTAGTAGTTTTAATGCATATAAACCTAATTTCATGAAATTTAGGGTCATGACTTGTTTAGTTGGTCTTAAAGAGTAAAGTATAATCTAAATTGATAAAAATCTCACCTTGTATCTAATCTAGGTTAAAAAGTTCACATGTTGCCAAAATTAGGGTTTCTTAAGTTGAAAAGACTTAAAATATAATAATTATGGTTTGAGAAGTTTAACCTTAATGAAACTCTAATTTGACCCTAAAACCCTAACTTAGAGCACAAGTTAGTCTTAATGGATATTTTGTGAACACGATAGTAATACTTGGGTGCTATACATTAATTGCAGGGTGATTGCATGATTGGTTGCATCTGCTCTTATTTACTTGGAAGTTAAGTCATCTTTGAGGAAAGGTATATGGTTACACCTATGAGTTGCCTTATCGACTTCTGTGGTTTTCTAAAGTTCCCGAATGGATTGCAATTAAAATCCTTGGTTGTTTATTTATTCACTACAATATATGAGGCCCATATGTTTATCACTTCATCTGAACATAACTTGCTCAACCAAGGATGCTATCTCTATTTGGTTTAATGTACAAGTGGGATGTAAGGAAGTCATTATGATGACAAGTGACCAAGCTGGAAAGGAAGATCACCAATAGACCAAGTTGGAAAAGGAAGGTTATTAATAAGTCAATCTGAGAGAGGAACGCCAATGTGAAACCAAGAATGGGAAAGAGAAGGTTATGAGAAGTCCTCTATAGGGACGAAACCCTAGTGAGAGGGTACCCCATGAAGAGTGCCCCTAGAGAGTGGGCATACCATAGAGATTGAGTAATTAAGGGTGGAGAAGTTAAAACAAGAAACTATAAATTTGATTATGTAATAATAATTGTTGCTAAGGTTTTTTATGTTGTTACCCTTACATACAAATATTTTGTTTCCCCCACGTACTCAGCATAGAGGTATACTGACTGTGTTTTTGTTTCACGCTGCTTTAGCTTAATCAGCCAATTAACTAAAGAAATGGACTTTCAGAGAAGATGGCACCAAGAGAAAGATGATTAAAGTCTACTGGAGGATTTATAGATAGATTTCATTTCATGTTGCAAACTTTAGTTTTTCCCTTTCCATGTAACTCCCTAGAGGAGAATATATCTTAATATTATTACCAAACTCTTATCTATTTAATGAAAATTTTGATTATTATTGATTACTTTCTAAACCTTGATATTGAGGATACTTGACATTGGATCCATAATGTTTATTGAATCTTAATATTGAATCTTACTATTAGTGAAGTATTAGCTCATTGGATCCATAATGATTATTTTGATTTCTATTATCTTTAAAGATACTACATACTTAACAAATTTTTGTTCTTCTATTTAAAAGATGATAAATAAAATGATTATGAACAAATATATGGCATCAATATTATAAAGAGGAGTTTGTGCACACAAAATTGAAGTCTTGGATCTGGAAAGATAAGGATATGCATGGGCACATACAAAAAAAACTCAAACTATTGTTAAGGAAATCATGTACACTTTCTATAGGAAAAAACATTATAATGAATTTTCTAAAAGCCGTAGTAATACCAAATAGAATGAAGTATTCAATACCTACTCAAACAAATAAGGAATTCATTTAGACAATCTAACAGAAGTCAATAAGTAGAACTTGAACAAAACCAGTTCAAAAAAGAGGACTTTGACTAATAATTCATTGTTCCTAAATCATTAATTATAAAGTTTATACATTTGTATATATTGTATATATAGTATTTATATATAATATATTTACCTATAATGTACTTATATATACATACATAGATACATACATATTATGTGAAAAGCACATGCATTTACTAGTATAAAGTAAGTAGTAGATAATTGGTCATCAAAGGGTAAACTAACTACTCAAAAATAATCTAGACCATCTAATTAGCATATGGTTGAAATTGGGGTCAATTGGACCTTGTTTGGTCCCTCAAATAAATTAGGAAGGAGATTATATAGTTTGAATCCTATTTTAATTATTTAATCATGCATTATATGCAACTATAGTTCCATAATTTTAATCATGTCATGCACACATATGTTTTGCTTTGTCTTCACAGCACGCATCGAATGGTGACCCAGGTTTCCAATTTTTTTCTCTCTCACTAGTCCTAATGTGATTTGGACTGCATAATGGCCACAAGCCCTTCCCCAATTCTATCTCACTCTCAAATGAATTCCTCAATCAAATTATCTTTTCTCCACCTTCATCATCGAGATACAAAATCAATGCTCCTAATTCAATTGGGTTTCCTCTTCTAGAGACTCCTAACCAATCTTGTCTCCATGTTTCTCACAAGTTGAACCTCCTTTAACTAATTATTCATCTCCAGGTTATGTGATATATATAACCCATCTGTGACCACCATTGATGTTAAAGAAACCCTTCTCCCTAATCAAACTTACTTGGATCACCCTCAGGTCTCATCTACAATTCCTAGGTTGCTCCTGCCTACTCTAGTGGTTCATCACAATTAAGGAAGTCATCATAACAAAGACGGACACTTCATCATGGCACCATAGTATGTTATGAATTTTCTCATAGGTTTGGTTTTCTTTTAAAACATGTACCTCTCATTTCCCCTCTTTCCACCTATCCTCTAGATTCGTGAGAAATATTAACTTCCTACCATTCAAAATTTTGAAAATTTTCATCATGTTTAACTTTAGTTTTCTAGTTTATTATGTCTCTGAATCAATTGACGTAGGTCACGTTGGATCCTTCTTTATTTTTAGATCAACGGGTCCCTTCTTCTATGATGCAATTTTAGTTAGACATCTCCAGCCACCTCGGGCCTTCTCCAAAAGTTCTTTAGTATTGAGTTGACTCAGTGAATCTAATTCTAATGTTAGAGCTAAGTTTTTGTTATTACAACTTAGTTTCGATGTTGAGGTTTATGTCTTGTCACATGTTCTTCAGTTCCCAATGGAGAGCAAAGTTTTCAAGTGGTAATCTACCAAGTTTGCCCACTATCATGTTGTATATTTGTCACGCTTCCAGGGCAAGATCAAGATTTCTCTGCCTTGAATTGTTCTCTAATGTGGGAGTTGCCCCAACTAAGTGACATATTTGTCATTTAGCATTACCAAGGATCGGCACGTGATGTAAAGGCAAATGAGTCCTTTCAATGAATTCTGCATTGATTTTATTTGAACATTTTCTTGAATTTTTTATATTAATTAAAACTTCATAAATTTGTTATGAATTCAAACGGTGTCGAATATATACACAAAAATGTGTTTTGAAAGTTTTTAGAATAAGGAAGTTGGCTTTTTAGTTTTCAAAACCTAACTTGATCAATGCTAACTACATTTTCCTAATTTAGATAGGAATTAATCAGACAAGTATTAATATTAGGACATATGGTATCATTCAGGTTTAGGAGATTTTGTAGGCCTTCTTCTTTCACAAATAAGTGAATCATGCATATTGAGTATCAAGTACAGGCATAAGGGATTTTTCTTAGCTTATATTTGTGATTGTCAATTACAATGATATCAAGTAGATAGTTTATATGAATTCTTGCATGATATGTGAAAATGAGTTAGATTATGGTTTTCCAATATACTTCTCTCATCTATGATAATTATAAGAACACTTTGCTTTAAGTATGATTCAATGATGTAAGTTATTATTCTCAATATTGAATTAAGTACAAGATGGTTGATTTATGGTAGTCCTTCTAAGCTATTCTCCTTTTGGCACATATTTAGTCTCTTTAGAGCAATGTTATTTATAAATCTCTATGAGACTAGTGAACACTTGAGTCCATTTATTCATCAAGCCCTATGAGAGAAACGAGCTCATGGGAGCACATGTAGATGAAGAACCAACATAGTCAACATAAGATAATTATGATGACAATAAAGACAAATTAAGATAAGGAAAAATGATATGAAAATTGTACAACATATATTGCATATTTGAAAAATAATAATAATTTTCCTTTCAAATAATATTACTCAGTGTCACTTACTCTAATGTATTTTTATTTTTTCCTTGCATGGTTGGGGACACAACATCCACAGGGGAGAAGAATTAGGGAGCTTAGGCAAGGAGCATATATATATCAAGGAGAACTAAGAAGTTTTTCCTGGTGGGCTTCCAACTAACTTATGACATTAGTTTACATCTCCTTTTAGTCATGATGATTATATATTCATTTATTTAAAGTTTTAAGCTCCATTATGGACCCTGATACATGAGAATTGTTGTTTTATCATCATGTATTGGTTATATGAAATATTATTTTATACAATGAGTATCATACTTTTGACATCCCTCTTGAGAATCATGCTTCTACTTAGTAATGTGTATGTTTAAGTAACTAGAGTGTTACATCTCTTGCTAAACAAAACTTATAAAAGTAAGTATCTTACTCTTTTAATTCTAAACATACCAAATTAAGTGTCTCTTTCCCTTCCCTCCCTTATCTTCCCTTTCCCACCCTTATCTTACCTTCCTTTCCCATCCCCTCCCTTCCATTCTCCTCCCATTAGTTCAATGTGTCCTAGAATAGTGTTACTTCTTATATATTGGTTGGTGGTTATTTCATTTTTTTGGCATGCTATTCGACATTGTTACTTGAGTAGTCATGCATTGTATTTGTCTACCCTTATATTTTCTTTGAAAGTGTATTTTGGATCCAATAATAGAAAGAGAGAGAGTCAAACAAGACATTGCCATGCCATATTGCCCACGTGAACAGAAGCATTACATATGGGTTGTATATTATTTATGTGTTTTTTTTGGAAATAGGTAAGTATATTGCCAAAATAGAAGGTATATAAAGGCTATACTATACAAAATGCCGCACCTCATAGGATAGATCCAAAGAAAACACACTATATGGGGTTACATACAAAATCCCCAGTAGGTTCTAGAATAAGAGGTGGGATATGACACTTGAATGACTTTATAATACTTGTCTTGAATTTTATTAAAGGAATTGTTAAGAAAATAGTTTTATATTTTAAAATGCATTAATATACACATTAATTGGTAATATTGTGGTTAATGGAAAAAAAGGTGAATAAAAACGAGATTTAAAGACATAGGAATATTCTAGACATAATTATGGACTCATGGTTCAAATTTGGGGTCATTTGGTCAATATTTGACCCTCCAAATCAATTTTACAAGGATTGATTATAGTTTGACTATGGTTTGCTTATCATTTCATTGATGAGTCGCATTTAAGCCAAGGTTCCATTATTTTCCTTGGTCACACATTACATTTCATCAGTTCATCTAAACCTCACTCCATCTGACGATCGCTAGCCCTCACACTCTTTAGATTCCAGGATTCGATGGTCTAAAACCGTCCTCAACCTCCATTTCTTCTGCGAGTCAGCAACTACTTTAAAGCAATCAAACCCGTGATCTCATTCTCCCTCTACGATGCATCATTGCTCTATTTTATTTCACTTTTATATCCATATCCCTCTACCATTTTGAACGATCCCTAACTCATCCATTCCCCTAGACTATAGACAACATGCCCAATTGGGTTTTCTTCCCCTTGCTCTGCCCTAACTTACATATGTTGTTCTAGAACTTCTCTTCCCTATTTAAGCCATCTCGTGGCACCGTCAGACTAACACCTCAGCTCCTCCTCTTTCAATTTTCCCTTAACTGCCCCTAAAGTCCCCGACCTACTACTCCTCCTTCTCTAGTGACATTAGCCTCGCACTGGCTCTCCGGGACTCCTCAGATGAAATTGGTAAGCTGGTGAGCATCCTTGACCCTCCTTCTCTATTTCCATATTAATTCTTCCCCTCTTTCTTGCTCGAGATGATAGACCCTATAGGTCGCCTCTAGAGCCTCCGACGGAGTTTGTCACTTTGGTCTTCTAGAGGTACTCCGAACCCATAAACTAGCTCATCTGGACCGCCTTGCCATCACGAGTGTTATTCGCAAGATAGTCCTTTCCCTCTCACTTTAGTTCCATGATACAGACTATGATTTTCTTTCCCCTATTTCCGCCCATCTTTGTGGAGCTTCTCGAGCTCCAAGACATCGCATGATCTTCCTTGTGTCTTGTCGCCACTGTCTCAGTCCAGAAAAGTAAAAAATGACCCTAACGCCAAGTGTTAGTCTTCCCATCGCCTGCTGTTTCCTGAGCTTGAAGCTCCAGGCTCCTGCTCGAGCCATGACTCAAAGTAGGAGAATCCAGTCTGGGTAAAGACCCTGAGAGCCCCACAATGCAAATCAGGTTATTTTTATTACATGGGCATTTTGTTCATTTCACACACGCCTTTTTTCATCAACTGCGAGTCATTGGTATGACTGAATGACTCTTTTGCCCTTAGTTGTTTAATTGAAAGATCATTTGAACAAGGGTATTTTTCGGTTTTCCTCTTGTCACCACTCACCCTCCAATTTTGAGAATGTGATGCTGATGTGGCAATCATTCATTGGGCCAGCTGGATAAGTGGTCCGCAAATGGGTATCTGAAGGAGAGAATGACATGGCTTTTTGGCAATTTTCCATTGATCGATTTTGAATAATTCCTAGTAATTCGTAGGTTTATCAGAGAAATGCAAATAAATACCCGTTGGAAAGGATTTTTCACGAGGAATCTGATTGTATGGTTTTCGAGTCTTGATTTTAATTCCTTTTTTTGTTTTTATCTTGAATACCATTTTAATTATATAAAATGCCTTAAAATATATATCTAATTCATTTTAACTCCAAATATAAGAAAAAAATATGTTTTCTTAATCAGTAAAGTCTAACTAATCGTTTGGTCTAGGTTTTGAACCCTAAATTGAGGTTTTGTATTGAAGATATAAAATTAGGGTTTCAAACCCTAACATTTCGTCAAACCCTAATCCTTGTGATAAAATACTTGAATTTAGGGTTTAAGGATCTTAGATAAATTTAATGGATGAAAATTCTTCTTTAAGAATCTCAAGTGAGGTGTGTGCAACCCTATTTGTTTTGTATGTGCATTCTAAACCTAAAGTTGGGTTTATTTATCCACATCTATATTCCCAATGAGGTATGAGCTTATTTTATTCATTCATGCAATTCTTCTATAAATGATCTAAAGGTCTTTGACCCCACTTGCAATTGTTGATAAACTTATTCTACCTACCATTGAATTACTTTAGCGTGTTGATAAAAATGACTAGTTAACTAATATAGTGTACATGAGTACAAACCACCCATAGTATTGGGCATGAGCCCAGGGAAATGTGACCACTAATTTATAAAATATTAGGGTGTTTGGGAATGTGTTACTCTCCCTCACCCAGAGGTTGAGGTCAGGTAGGTGCCTCATCCCTATGTTAGTATAATTTAGTCGCATTCAACCATATATGCAAATTTATTATTGTTCTACTTGGTAGAATTTCTTATTTGATATACTTGGCTCATACTCTTGATATTTCGTAGTTAGTGAACCTTTATTTGTCATACTTAAACTATTGAATTGTCATTTACCTTTATTGACACATACCTTTTATCTCCTTTTGTTGGGTGACCCCAACCACCCAGGTATAGGATCAGAGTGTGCATCAGGAGCATGGTGAACCAGGCTAAGGCTAGGAAAGGAGTCCATCCTTCTCTCATGAAATGATTGGTTAAGTTAGTTTTCATTGGACACATGATGTTGTAGCCATTACCCTCTACTTAGGTCCTTTTCTTTGTATAAAGCATGTACACCCAATTTGGGAAAATTACTATGTACTCTTTATTTAAATTGAATATAGTCAAATTTTATCTTCCACTGCTATCCATTTGAAATTTTTGCATACCATTGTTTTTAGTAAAGAGGTGGTGATTTCACACTCTTTATAGTGATGATGATGATGATGATGATGATGATGATGATGATGATGATGATGATGATGATGATGATGATGATGATGATGATGATGATGATGATGATGATGATGATGATGATGATGATGATGATGATGATGATGATGATGATGATGATGATGATGATGATGATGATGATGATGATGATGATGATGATGATGATGATGATGATGATGATGATGATGATGATGATGATGATGATGATGATGATGATGATGATGATGATGATGATGATGATGATGATGATGATGATGATGATGATGATGGTGGTGATGGTGGTGATGGTGGTGATGGTGGTGATGATGGTGATGATGGTGATGATGGTGATGATGATGATGATGATGATGATGATGATGATGATGATGATGATGATGATGATGATGATGATGATGATGATGATGATGATGATGATGATGATGATGATGATGATGATGATGATGATGATGATGATGATGATGATGATGATGATGATGATGATGATGATGATGATGATGATGATGATGATGATGATGATGATGATGATGATGATGATGATGATGATGATGATGATGATGATGATGATGATGATGATGATGATGATGATGATGATGATGATGATGATGATGATGATGATGATGATGATGATGATGATGATGATGATGATGATGATGATGATGATGATGATGATGATGATGATGATGATGATGATGATGATGATGATGATGATGGTGATGATGATGATGATGGTGATGATGATGATGATGATGATGATGATGATGATGATGATGATGATGATGATGATGATGATGATGATGATGATGATGATGATGATGATGATGATGATGATGATGATGATGATGATGATGATGATGATGATGATGATGATGATGATGATGATGATGATGATGATGATGATGATGATGATGATGATGATGATGATGATGATGATGATGATGATGATGATGATGATGATGATGATGATGATGATGATGATGATGATGGTGATGATGGTGATGGTGATGGTGATGGTGATGGTGATGGTGATGGTGATGGTGATGGTGATGGTGATGGTGATGGTGATGGTGATGCTGCTAATGGTGATGGTCATGGTGATGGTGATGGTGATGGTGGTGGTAATGGTGATGGTCATGGTGATGGTGATGGTGATGGTGATGGTGATGGTGATGGTGATGGTGATGGTGATGGTGATGGTGATGGTGATGGTGATGGTGGTGGTGCTGGTGGGGGTGATGATGGTGGTGGTGGCAATGATGGTGATGATGATTGTCATGATGCTGATGGTGATGGTGATGGTGATTGTGATGGTGATGGGTGATGGTGATGGTGATGGTGATGGTGATGGTGATGGTGATGGTGATGGTGATGGTGATGGTGATGGTGATGGTGATGGTGATGGTGATGGTGATGGTGATGGTGATGGTGATGGTGATGGTGATGGTGATGGTGATGGTGATGGTGATGGTGATGGTGATGGTGATGGTGATGGTGATGGTGATGGTGATGGTGGTGATGATGATGATGATGATGATGATGATTTTGTTGATGATGATGATGATGATGAAAATTAATCCACTAATTTGTGCACCTTTTGGTGCTGATTTTGATGGTGATTGCATGCACGCCTTTTCCCCTTAATATCTAGTTGTAATATTAGAAACTTTGGAACTTTGGAGCTCTTATTTAGAAAAATCAATGATGATGATGAAATTATTATTTTAATGTATTTAGACTTGTATTTATAATTTATTATGTTAGACAGTTTATTTTTTAGATGCCCATGTCACACTCCATCCCCAAACTCTTGATTCAACGCTCTATTGCACCATCACATTATATCCATACTGCTATCGCCTTGAGTGCTAGCTACTACTACTGTTCATTTTATATTGATGAAGAATATGAGGAGTATATGTGGGAGTACTAGTTTTATTTTGGAGATAAATGGCCACCTGACTTTCTATGGGTTGACAATTCGTCAAAGGAGTTAGAAGATGATTCCTCAGAACAGTCAGAAGTCCAATAGTCATCATATCCTACCATAAATATTGGAGCACCACCTAGTTTTGAACATGTAACACCAATTCCAAAGTGGAAGAAAAAGATAGTCACTCCTTCATCATGTAAATCAAGATAGAACGGTCCTACCATAAATATTGTACCACAATGATATGGTGAGTGATACTAGTTGGTATTTGAAAAAATTATTATAGCATGTGCTCAAACTTGTATTTATTTATATGTTAAACATTTTTATTTTGTAGATGTCGATGCCGCACTCTAAGATTGAAGAGGCCATAGATGTTACTCATGAAGAGGACACTGAAGAAGACTTTGTGGTCTTATGGGAAGAGTATGATGACTTCTGCAAGGGGTGGTATGAGCCATGGACACTGATCAAATATTTGATGGCTATAATTCGAGATATAGTCATATCTTATAATGGTACTATCAGACACATGTACATAAATTCTATTGTACAGTTTGAATATGTTGCATGATGCATCTGTGCAAAACTATGAATCATGTTGAACAGTGTTCAAGAAGATTCATAATTTTGGACATAGATGCATCATATGTAGCATATTCAAACTGCACAATAGAATTGTTGCACATGTGTGTGATAGTACTATCATAAGAGATGAATATATACCAAATTAATGACACTAGATCTTTGAACAATGTCCATGTCTCATACAAACCCCTGCACTAAGGTTTTTTGCAATATTATGTAAGGTATACAACAATTATGTAATATAATTAGATATCTTTTTGCTACATGCAATAT
Source organism: Alisma plantago-aquatica (assembly GCA_963693085.1). Classification (NCBI taxonomy): domain Eukaryota; kingdom Viridiplantae; phylum Streptophyta; class Magnoliopsida; order Alismatales; family Alismataceae; genus Alisma; species Alisma plantago-aquatica. The sequence continues at coordinate 1,910,310,991 of OY856409.1, read as the reverse complement.
TATGTAATTCTACTACAATTATGTTAGAATTTTGGAAGATTTTGACTATGATGTGTATTTGAATAACTCATGATTTTTTGGAAGAGTTGATTGGAATGTGGACTGTGATGTGTATTTGAAAAAATGTTGAAGAATGTTGGCATGTTTGTGCATGTACTGTATATATATGATTATTTTTCTTACTGATTTGTCGGCCTATTGTTAAGCAGTGATACTTGTAGAGAGCACGTTGTTCTTCAAATCTTTCAGTTCTGAAGGACATTTGGCTCCAGGAAGGTATTTATAGGCATGGACAATAGGTCTACAGACTTGTTGTAAAAAAATTAAACATATACATTTCCCGCCGGTTATTTATAAAGATCGACTACATAGACATTCATCATTAGTGACATGACAATAATCGACGAAGAATACTTCTTTTTTTCATTGTTCATTACTGATAAACATATTCTCTTTCGGTTTTTCTTTATATCAACCGACACAGCATGTACTAGCCATCTTCAGTGCCATTATATAACCGCTGCGATATGTACTAGAGAAACTAATATTTTGGCATTTGTTGTGTTTCTTGTAGTTGGTTTGACTATAACCACTAACCGAAAATGAAAGAAACACTGTCGGATAAGTTGGCCAATGAAAAATGTGCTTGTTTTTAGCGTCGCCCACTTAGACGTCAGTCAATAATTGACACTATAAATCTAAAATACCTGATGTATCCCCATTCTGTAGTAGTGGGGATACACTTGATTTTCCTCCAAGAATTTCTATTACTACCAAAAGATCTAGAACATATTCCCTCTATGATAAACAAATGCCTGAAGAATAGGCAAAAACTTCAATACCCAGAAAATATTTCAATTTTCCCAAGTCTTTAGTGATAAGTATTTTTACATGTATTCTTTAGTACCCTAGATGCATGTTTGATCTCTACCAGATAATATGATATCATAAACATAGACAATTAGTACTACAAGACCAGTGGAAGTCTTTTTAATAAAAATTGAGTTAAAAGAATGAGAGTGGGGGAGACTAAATTTCTAAAGAATATGACTCAATTTGTCAAACCAGGCATGTGGACTATGTTTTAGTTCATATATAACTTTGTGGAATCTGCATACTTTACAACACTCTCCTTGAGCAACAAACCCATTTGGTTACTCCATATATAACTCCTCGTGTAGGTCACCATATAACAAGGCATTATTAACATCCAATTGAAACATGGTTCAATCACAGTTCACATCTACATAGATAAGGACACAGATAGAATATAGACATGCAATGGGAGATAAAGTCTCAAAATAATCAACTTCATATGTTTGGTTGTATCCTATGTCAACAAGGTTATCCTTTAATCTTTTAGTTGTTCCATCCAGTTAAGACTTGATGGTAAACATCCAATGACATCCTATAGAAGAACAATAGGTAGGAGCATCAACCAAGTCCTACATATGTCGATTAGTAAGGGCTTGCATTTTAGTCTCCATGGCCTAGCGTTGTTCAGGATGTTGTAAAGCTTGAGAAAATTCTTAGGAATAGAGATAGCTGATGAAGTAGAGGTCAAATTGGCAAAGTTAGTTCCCAGATTAGCAATAGAACAAAAATTTCCAATACTATGCAAAACTGAGACTAGATGCCTTTACATAGACTAATTGAAACATCAAAATCAGAAAACACCTATGGTTGTGGGAGATCTTCTGAAGAAGATGTAGAAATTTGTGAAGGAAGGGCCATGGATGGATTTGTAGATTTTGGTCTTTTTCGATACACTTTCAAAGGTGAAGATGGTGCAACGTCAGTAAGATGTATGTCAATTTCAATGGGCACATGCAGTGGTGTATCAGCCAACATATCAGATGATAGCGTAGAATGCCACATGTTCAAAGAAGACCACATTGGTACTAAAAACCCATTTCTTTATAGAGGGATCATAGCATTTGAACCCTTTCTAAGTCTAAGAGAAGCCTAAGAAAATACATTTTGTAGACCATGGGTCAAGCTTTGTTAAACCAAGATTTAAGTTTTTGACAAAGCAAGTGCTTCCAAAACTTTGAGCAGGTGTATAAAAAAGGGGGCATCATGGTACAAGATTTTATAAGGCACCTGATTGCCAAGAATAGAGGAGGGTATGAGGTTAATGAGATAACATGCACTAGAGATAGCTTCAGGACATAATGTTTTGGGTACATTATAGTAAAAATGAAGGGTGCAGGAAACTTCTAGAAGGTGAGGACTCTTTCTCTTAGCTACTCCATTTTGTTGTGGGTGTATGAACAAAAATTTTGATAAATAACACCCAACTTTCTAGTAGAGGATTCCACAAACTCTAAGGAATTATCAGTGTGAAAAACCTTAATTAGTGTATCAAATTGAGTATAGTTTTTAGAAAAAAATGTGGTTATAGTATATAACATGAGAGATTGAACTTTCAAAAAACATCTGTGTAGTTCTAGAAAATTTGTCAATAAAGCTCATAAGATACAAAATCCAAATGTACTTGGAACAAAAAAAATGGAACCTAAACATCAATATGCAAAATATCAAATTGTTATCTTGAACCAATATAGGGTTTATTTGAAAAATAGAAACAAATTTGTTTTCCCAACTGGGAAGTTTCACAATGAAAAATAGAATCTAAAATAGCATGAATTAAATGATTCAATTTTGCAATAGATGGATGGCTTGATCAATAATGCTATTTTAAACATGTCACAGACACAGTCACCAAAGTAGTAGTCTTCGGTGTATCCAAGTAGTACATTCCATCTAGTACCTCATGGCTTGAACCAATCCTTATCCTTGTGAAGAGATCCTGAAATAAAAAAACTTCTGGTTCAAAAGTAATAGCGAGTTGAAGGCTCTTCACTGTTCTACTAACAGATAATAAAATCAATTGAAATTTGGGAACATAATGAGCTGAGCGTGATAAGAGATTGCCAGGAGTACAGATATTTCCAATGCTATAAATAGGAGTTTGAGAACCATCAACAAAAGTAACAAATGGAACAGTAGAATTTTAATGGAGTTCAAGAAAAGTGTAGAGTTGCCAGAAATATGGGAGGTGGAACCGAAATCAATCACCGATTAATTTTTACCATAAGAAGCAAATGAGGCAAGGAGAGAAAAGCCTCCATTAGTAGAGACATCAGTTGTGTAGGAAGTGAGATGGGACTGAAGCAACATTTCAAACTCGGAGCGAATCCAATTCGTAGATGGTTGGGATAATGAGGATGGTGCGAAATCAGGTTGATCTGTAGTAACCTGATTGGCCCATGCAAGCTTACCATGCTTAACCCAACAATGATCTTCAGTATGGTTAGTGTTCTTACAGAGATGATAGTGTCACTATTCAGAAGAGGATATGTCTTGACCAGATGGTGAAGAACTATGACCAGGACCAGAAGTAGAGCAGCCACGACCACAGCCTCAACCTCGACCTTGACCTCAGCCATGGACACAAGAGGAGTCTCCTAAGCAAATAGCTAGAGTGACAACATCACAATGGTTGGGTGACAAAGTGGAGACAAACAAGAGCCCTTGGATCCATTTTAGGACATGCATAGTGTAGGCAATGAGTCACTAGATACGATCTGATCTACCACTCTAGAGAAAGATTGTGGCAAACCCACCAAAAATTGCACTAGTGGAAATCATTGTGCTGACATTGTATTTCAGTGATATCAACAGAGAGGGTTGATATACTTCAAACTTGTCCTAGAGAGCTCAACATTCATTGTAGTGATCATCCACAGATTCAGCAGCGGAACACTACTTTTTGGCCAAGTGTTTCAAAATTTGAAACACTATCTTTAGATTTTGCTAATGAAAGTAAACATGTGAGAGTTGGTCCCACATGGATTTTGCAATCTGGAGACAAAGAAGCAACTGGATGATCTTGGGCTGAACACTATTGGCCATCTACTATTGGCCATCTAGGTCATGATGCCAAAGTCCTCAGTAGAGCATGGGTTGTAGGCTTGTTTAGTTTCATCATCAATATTATCAGTAGGTACGAATAGAGCATCAACAGTTAGATGCCAGTAATGACCATAAACTTTGACATAGAGTTGAAAGGCCATAGACCAAGTGTAATAGTTGGAGTCATCCAACCTCACACTAGTGATTCATAGAGTCTAAAGTGGCTCAATAGATGCCATCACAATGATATGTAGGATGACAAATACATCAGCAAGAAGCAGTAGTAGGGAAAAGGACCCAACTCTGGGGCATTAGTATTAGTCAGCAAGAAGAAACAAAAGATTTCACCCAACTCATTGGTAGTAGTAGGCATAGGAAGAGACCCAATAGATTGGCGATAGTAGGATAGCAAGGAATCACCAAATCATTCAGACATAAGGTGACACAAGAAATATGTGGGGGGAGGGTCCCCCCGGAAGGTAACTAGAAAAGGTGTGTTGCGGTGGAGAGGGATATTTAAGAAAGATTGGTGGTAGGGGCGGCGACTTGGAGAAGGTGAGTGGTGGATGAAGAGGTGGTAAGAGGGGCGAGGATGGGGAAGTTGGATCCACGAGAGGTGGGTAGGGAAGCAGTTGGAAGGGGCATGGGGACAGAAGAGGAGAGGGAGGTGGGGTCGGTGGTGGAAAAGGATAGGGAGGAGGGGCGACGGGTGGGAAGGGAGGGCAGTAGTGGGAGAAGAGGGTGGTGGAAGGAAGAAGGGGGTGTGGCGGGGGTCAGGGGAGGACTGCAGGAGGGAGGAGGGGGTGGGGCAGTAGAGGGGGGAGGAGGAGGGTAGGGTGCCAACACAAGTAGGGGTGGAGGGGGGAAAGGAAGGCAAAGAAAAGGGTTTTGGGGGGATCATATCCTACCCATGATATCATGAGAAGAGGCTTTGTATTTGTTATGTAAAAATAAGTACAATGCTCTCTCTTTGATAGTATGAGATATAAAGGTAAAAGGCCAAAATAAGAGATATGGGATAAAAATAAAGAGAAAATAACACAAATAAGGAATATATATCAACATGTATCATTAGGATAAAATTGTAATATATCTACATATATATCTAATAACTTATTTGTGGTGTGTTTTTTATCCATTGTTTTCTTTCAATAATCATAACTGCACCACACCATAACTTGGTTTTAAAATTTAAAAGCCATATCTACACCATAACCACTTGGTGAATTTATTGGGTGTAAAATGTGGTGCAATTATCCCAGATATGGTTTTTTGCAACATCATTTCCATCCCTAGTGAGAGAGAGACAAAGAGGAGTGCCCCCTTGCGGGAGACCCCCCTGGTGATTCTAGGCAGCCCTCAGGGTTACCCATTCCCCCCACCACCACCTATAAACATCCAACAGACTTCCCACCATGGGTCACCGCAGCAATAGTGGCCACTTCATGTTGGCACTAGTACATTGCTTCACACCTCTAACCTACATGCCTCTTTCCTCTATTAGCATTTCCTAATGCTCTTGCATGAGCTTTTATACTTATCTTCTTGTATGACACATTATAGCTTTCTAGAATGCTCTCTGCCGTCTATCCAAGTACGAAGCTCATTCTTAATTGACCGACCTCCAAAAAATCCCTTACAAAAGTGAAGAAAACCACAGCTATATTATTTGCACAATCAAATAGTCTCTTTTTATTTTCCTATTGTTATTCTTTATCTCTTTTAAACTCTTAAGTGTTCGATGTAGTGTTGCTTATTATGCAAGACATGCTTCCTTATTGCCAACTGCTTCCTTTTGACCCACGTGGATGTTTATCCCTACAAAAAAAGATCAACAATTTTGCCTCGCCCCCATACCCCCTAGCAATGATGTGACCAAATTTTCAAGTCGTCTTCTTTAACATTTCCACCCTAACTACCTTTTTGTTCTTCATGGTTGGTGTGAGGAGGAGATATAGAGGAGAAAAAAATATCATTCATCCAACCATATCCCCTAGTTCCCACATATCCATCTATGCTTTGTTGACAAATAGCAACATTTCTCAAACACATTGTCACCTACTATAGTGTGATATTCTTATAGAAGTGATCTTATCCCAACTACCATGGATCATTCTGGTGTTAGTGATTCTTGTGTAAAATTTTGAAAACAATAGTGACTCTGAATATATATATTCCACCGTAAACTTCTTGGATGCTTGTTAAAGATTATCATGTGTATTCATATTTTCTCTTATTGGTCTGGCGATACTCAATACTTCGGGAGTCAACTCTGCTATCATTGCTTGCTAATTTGCATAACAAGTTATTCACTCCTAATACATTATTTCTACTCTCTAGATTGTTCGTGCCATGTGCATGTCAACTACTTTGTCTGTGTTCCAAAAATCTCAGGCTTGTTCATTCTTTGTGACACATGTTGACTACTTACTGTGAGTGACCCAATATTCTATGGACTATGATATCACTAGAGATTGAGATGATTCACTTACTCTTATATTGGTCCAATTGTTGCTTCTTTATCACGAAGTGCCTACCATCTATCGGTGTACCTTCTTGGTGTTATTCATTTAAGGAGGGTATTAAAGTGTTTAAGTGCTTCAATTATTGTATTGCAAGATTTAGGGGAAGATCAAACTTTTTGTAAGGGCTACTGTTATGTTTTTTTATATCAGCAAGTTGAATATGTGTTTCATCCATGCTCTAGCTTGAGGGGGAGCGTTGGAATTTTTCATTTGTTAGTCCCATATTGAAAATTATACAAGTATCACCCTATCTAGATTCCTATTTATATGAGACTTGTAATCACGTGTTAATTATCTCAAACTAATCCCACTTTCCATTCTAAAACTACTAAGGTTATGTATTAACTAATGGAATGAACAAACTTAGAGATTGGCATCATGTTATAAGGTAAGTCCAAAATGTAGTTATGATTATGTAAGATATTCACATTATCACATTATTGATTCATTTTAATGGATGCATCACTTAGAGTGATGAAGAATGAGGAATATGGGATTCTAAAGTGGAACTAAGGTGTCTCATACCCGTCATTGCGTGTGGCCCCTGAGTCAACTATTTAGGAAAAATGGGATGTTATCATGGAGTACCCCTCATTACCTTGGTTGGTAGCTAGTTGCACTAAAGGATGTTGTAGCAAGTTACAAAGCTCTGGATTGCTTAGAATCTTGGGAGTTCTAAGATTCCCATAGAAGCATTTGGTACTCAACATGAGAGATATGACTTGTGAAGAGATCTCCATTTTTTGGGTAATACAAGAAATGTTGGCTCTACAACTTGCTTGTAAGGATGTTTATGCTTCTAGTATAACTTCTCCATGATGGTTAATATTGTTGTAGAAGGTGTATTTAGGTTTGGGGGTGATCTCATGTCCATGCCCATGAGAAAGAAAGAATCATAATAATCATCAAGGGACTTAACCCCTAGTCTTAGTAAATAGTTTATGTGGCATCCAAATCACAACAATAGGATTTACTTAAGCGAAAGCGAATCATTTGTAGAGGATTACTAAAAATCACTAAAAATTAAAACTTTATGCAAAGAGATCCACACATAGGAAATCTTTTCCATCAAGAACCATTGTATAACATTTACATTCTGGTTCAATCATACTTAACATGTACCATCTCATCTCGATGATTACAACATCAACTGTCCTATCAATATTATGTACCGACAGCATAATAATCTCAAGGCATCAAGCCCAAATCTCAGATCGATTTATTAAATACACTGACTAAAAATTCCAAGGACCTGAGAGTACAGAGACGACCCATAGGACTTCTATCTATAAGACACGATAGACAGTACACTCAACCTAAGATGTCACTGATGTCCCTACTGCTGCTAAAGTTCTTTCTCTGCAAGATGTTCTCAAACTCCTCTGTGCTCGTCCACCTAAAAATGTTGGATCCCACGGGGGTGAGACAATTTTAAATTGCCCCAGCGGGAGATATAACTCTCCGCCAAAACATTGTTATAGCAGTTTATTAAAATAAATTGAGCATAGGGATTTTATATAATTAACAATAGATAAATCACTATATGAACAAAGTGAATTAATCTCCTATTCCAAGGAGAGCATTGCATCTACTCATGGTAGAATCATAGTTCACCCATCTACTTGCAGTGAATACAAACAGATATGAATAACATCAATGAACTAGAGTTGCATGAAAGAAATATAACATCAGCCAATAAATTTCCATATTCAATCCTTAAGCAAACATGCTATACGGCTGATTTCATTTTACAATCACACTTATGCCCTGAGGAGATGAGGTATACCGCTCATACTCCAACTGACCACTACGAAGTCAAAATCGGTACCATACATAGGTCAATTGAAGAGCCAGATTCCCATGACCTCTCACATCCCGATCAGTGCGGGACCACAAGCAGGACTATATTAACTGCTCAAAATAGCTTTCCAGGGTATACTGGAACTTCTCTATAGAGTTACAACGTCAATTGCACTCTCACCAGCCATCGAGAGATTTAATGTTTATTTCCTCGACCCGACATTAAATATCATTGGGATATTAATGTTACATCTATCCCAACCATCAGGAGATTTATGATACATCCATCTTGACACATGAAGGATCGAGAGGTCTGTTATTTTATCTTCCCTCAATCTCTTCACTGGACGTAAGGATATTTTCGCCCATTTACCCCCACATATTAAAAATATGCGTTCCGGGTTTTGTCGCGGAGCACCCATTTCACCATCACCTAAATACTGATGATGATGGATCTATGGTCAGGGCTCTACATGATATGATTCCACTTGATTAATTATGTACATTTTCACATTCTTTTAGCATCAACCAAGTTCTCAAGCATGACTTATTACAACAATGCTATAAAGAGAGATGTACTATTTTCATCAAATACTTATCAGTCTTTAAAAGACCTTAGGAACTCAATCCCTCATTTCAATACTGGGAATTATCATCCCATCACATTCTCATCACCATAATCATATGGTTCTAGGTATTCAAACCCTTAACTCATCATTGAGCATCATTACCATTTATTAGGTAACTATCACCTTCAGGTCATCTGACCAAGGCATTCATGATACTTGTTACACAAGTATCACACATGGCTCACAAGGCCACTGAATATCTTATCACCTCTTTCTAGGTAACATCTTACTCATATGACTCATAAAATCCATGCACATATGTTACTTTTACTAAGCAATAACAATATTAAGGCACATAAGGCCAATCAACATTTATAATATAAGTGTCACAACTCAAACCTAGCTAAGATCATCATCTCATAAAACCGGCATGGATATTAGGCATGATAACAGTTATACAAGTTATTCATCACATCATGTGATACAATAGTAACACGGTTATTCCTTTACTAGGAATTAGGGTTTACTATCAAATAGGGCTTCTCATTCCCTTTACCCAAAATTAGGGTTAGGGCTCCCCTATTTCTTATTAATTAGGGTTTCATGATTATATTATCTGTCCAACCCTTAATTCATTATTCCATACCTCTGGGGCATTCAAAGATATCATAAATAATTATTCAAGATCATTACACTCATCATATAGCATTAATGATCATCAATTCAAGGTATGAGTTCATCTCTCATCCTCATCATGGTATGAATACATCATACTCATTAATTTAGCTTAACCCCATTCTTAAGGTACATTATTTAACACCAATCAAAGTGCATCAACTCATTACATTTCATTGTAATAGTTGCATAACACATTTAATATGTTTCTTACCCAATTATATTGGATTTGAAGTGCATCAAGGTATATAAACCCTGAAGTGTTGAATGTGATAACTATCATATCTTGATGTATCACTTTTCTCATCATTTCAGACTCTCTAGAGTTAACCAAATTATCTTGTATTAAGGTATTTTCCTCTTAATACATCCCATCATTAATCTCTCACCTTTAGCATGCAATGCATAGGCCACACATTAGAATTGTCCAACTATCTTAAATGATATGGACTTGTCTAATGATAAAGACATTTCTTACAATAAGGTTGCTTATAATCAACCACATGAAATGTTTCACCTGTATAAGATAATTCCTTCTATCTCATCATTAGGGTTTCCTTATACCCTTACTTAAAATTAGGATTATGATTCATTGTCATATTGTCTAGGATTAGGGCTTTATGTATTATGACTCCACATTAGAGTCTCACATACCTTCACCCTTCTTAGGGCCTCTCATCACAACATAGCATTAGAGCACCATGTGGTGCTAATCTCAGTCAGGGTTTCTCATGGAATCACCCTCAACTAGGGTTTCTCATGGAATCACCCTCAACTAGGGTTTCACACATTATTACATGACATCACCCTGGATTTGAGTCTCACATCACATCATTATATCAGGGTACCACATATATCATTCTAACTCAGGGTTTCTCATGGAATCACCCTCAACTAGGGCTTCTCATGGAATCACCCTCAACTAGGATTTCACATGGAATCCTCCTTAATTAGGATTTCCACTATAATCACCCACAATTTGGGTCTACTATTCATCTCCATTAGGATTTCATTCAATTGTCCATAATTAGAGATTCACTATTCATCAAAATTAGGGTTTTGTGTCTCATTACCCTAAAATAGAGTCATATATATATCATTACCCTAGATTAGGGCTACATTCTCACCCTGGATAAGGGTTTCATTTAGAATTGCCCTCAATTAGGGTTAGAATTCAATAACTTTGTCAATTATGGTTTATACTCATGATTAGGGTTTCATGATCTCTTTACTAAGGATCATACCCTTAATCACCACATGAATCATACTCATGTATGAATTCCATTCTATTATCATGTCAACTTGATTAGGTCATATCAAATCCTTCATTCAAGTACATACAACTATGATTGGCATAGTGTACCAAATTATTGTTTGTATCATGATTAGGGTTTACCCCTTTAATAGTACTAATCATTTAGGTACTTTTAGGTCTTTAAACTTTGTACCCTCTTTGATTACCATAACTATAAATAATTGGATCATTGGAATAATCATCACCATTAATTTCCAAATGATTGAATCACATTGAACTCCATTCAGTTTTGAAGGTTTCATCACAAAATGGTTTTGAAACTATTTGCTACCAAACGGTTTTGAAACTGTTTGACCCCAAACGGTTTCAAGACCGTTTGGACTCAAATGGTCTCAAGACTATTTGGGACAAATCAGTCCCAAAACCGCAAGGGTTCATGAGGTACTTTCATCAATTGGTTGATCATGATTAGCAACATTTAAACCTTCAATCAATTGGGTTATTGAGGTTCAACAATTGTTAACCTTTGGATCTTTAATCCTTCAAATCACCACCTTTGACCTTACAAACAGTCTTGAGGTGCTTGACCTCATACGGTTTTGAGGTGCTTGACCTATAAATGGTTTTGAAACCGTTTTCCCATCTCAACATCAAAATCCATAACATCCAATTAGGGTTTGGATCATTGGATTGATTATCAAATCAACAATTGATTGCCTTTCAATTTGGTATCTATGGACCTTCAAATGCCAAACCATACTCAACCCTAGACCTCCTAATGGTCTCGGTTGACCCTCAAATGGTCTTGAGACCATTTGGGTGATTCCCAAATGGTTTTGAAACCGTTTGGGTCAATCAACCCAAAGACTCAACACCATCAATTACCAAATCAGCACTTAACATGATTAGGGTTTGCTACTTGGTGATTAACTATGCATTGAATTAATCAATTGGATCCTTTATATTACCATTCAACATATATTAGGGTTCTGGACTCAAATGGTCAACCCTGTGAAATGGTCAACTCCCTCAAACGGTTTGGTCTCAAAACACCAAACGGTTTTGAAACCGTTTGATCTCCAAACAGTTTGGTAAAACCGTTTGGACCAACAAGTTGAAACCATTTGCCTTGGATATTTGGATAGGTGTGTGCTTATTATGATGTCATCATCATCAATCTCTAAACCCATGAAATCTACTATAATTTCCACGGTGATTGCACCAATCAACCAAATCAATTATTATGAATGAAGAAAGGATCATTATTTGATAAGGAATTGAATGCAATAACAAAATTCAAGGTTCAACTTATATAACCCGCCTCCAATTGAGCTCCAAAGCTCCAATCTCACATCAACAATGTTGGATGCAAATCCTTTCACCATTCCAAGGCTCATCCTCAAGCTTTGAGTGAAAAGGAATGGTTAGAATTGAAGAGGGGATCGAAATATGAAGAATCCATGCATTGATTTGTGATTTCCACCATGGATTCAAGGTGAAAAGGGATCAAGAAGCTTACCAACAGGTTGGGGGTCGTCCTCTGATATCCTCTCACTTTGTGATGCTATTTTATTAGTTTTTCCTTGTTTTCCATACTCTTTTTTAAATAAATTAGAAAGAATCATTAAATATTTACCTTATTGCTGACACATCAATAGATTAACTTTTCTCTTCTTTATCCTTGCAGAAAAACACAAAAAAAAATTACAAAAACCCCAAACGGTCCCAAGACCGTTTAAGGCCAAACGGTCCCAAGACCATTTAAGGCTAAACGGTCTCAAGACCGCATGAACTCTAAACGGTCCCGAGACCGCATAAGCTCAAACAGGTCCAGCGCCCAAACGAGTTCGGCGCCCAAACGGGTCCAGCGCTCAAACGGGTCCAGCGCCCAAATGAGTTCGGCGCCCAAACGGGTCCAGCGCCCAAATGAGTTCGGCACCCAAATGGGTCCAGCGCCCAAATGGGTCCAGCGCCCAAACGGGTCCAGCGCCCAAACAAGTTCAGCGCCCAAACGTGTTCAGCAACCAAACGGGTCCAGCGCCCAAACGAGTTCGGTGCCCAAACGAGTCCAGCGCTCAAACGGGTCCAATGCTCAAACGGGTTCAGCGGCCAAACGTGTTCAGCGCCCAAACGGGTTCAAGACCATTTGGGCTCCACTTAAGCCTATAAATAAGACCCAAAGGGGTCCTCAAAGGAGGAGAACTCTCAAACGCCCAAAGGCTTCCCCAGTTCCAGAGCACTCCCATCTTTCATCCATCGCCCCAAGGCTGCCAGTTTGAGATCCACGTTCCATCTTCAAGCTACCTTCTCTCTCAACAACAAAGAAGGTGGGAAGAGAAGATCCATCATCAAAGCATCCACGAAGTGTGAAGATCATTGCTCTCTTCACCAAGGGTTCATCCTTCCCTCCTCCGTGGAGATGACGTTCTTTCTCTCTCTTCTCGCCTCCTTCTTTGTCCTTGATATGAGCGAGTAGTCTCATTCACTAGGGTGCGGGGAGTAGCCCCGCTACCCATGTTTTCATTTCATGCAATGTAATTCAACTGTTTGCAATAGAGATACTCTCCTTTTCAGTTCAACATCAATCGTTAAATGAATGCTTGTTACTTGATCATCAACTTGTATTACCTATTGTCTTTCGGTATGAATTGTCTACGTTTGTACCCTTAGATCTGAATATCGATTGAAAGTTGGTTCTGGATGTATGTAGTCACCATACGTCTGTTTCGGTATCTAGGAGTGCGTTCATGAGTGGAGTAAACTCACTCCCATTGTTGCACTTTCATACTATGAAATGGAATCAGTTGACGTATGAAAGTGCAACCTTGGCAAGGTCGAGGAACACACTTCATGAAGAAGTAATGCAAAGCAAGTGACCATTCATTATGGGATGGCTGGCGTTGCAATACTCCACACTTCTCGTAGTTAGTTATCCGAAAAGAAACTAAGTCTACAAGATACTAACTGATTAGAATCTCTTTGCAGGTAGTTTTATTATGTTGCATGTTTTGATCCATGTGTAGTGGCGTGAAACCCGATAACATCCTAGTGGTTTTTAATCATTGTTTACAACCCTAATTTCTACTTTCTTGCTTTTACTTTCCTCACACTTAGTTTAAACAACCAAATCAAACTTTCTATCTAAATATCAACCGTTAAGTAATTAGGTACGACTAAAACGTTTTCCATCTTGATTAATTCTAATCAAGACCGTTGTCCCGAGGATTTGACCCTTAAACTATACTACGATAAGACTTCCGCGTGTCCTAGCACACATGGGTGGAGATCTTACCATAGTACAAGCAAGGCTAAACCTAGAGATTCATCATCTCTAGGATTTTTAGTGGCGTTGCAAAACTCCATCAAAAATTGGCGCCGTTGTCGGGGACAACGGAACGTTTTAGTTTTTACTTAACAACTTCTTGGTTGATTAGGATTTTACACTTTTCCTTGATAACTACTCCAAATTTTCTTGACCTCTTTGCTTCCTTTCATCATCTAACCGAGTGAATTTCTTCCTACTCATGTAGAAAACGTGTATGCAAACCCCGCATCACATCGGATTCTCCCTTGAACCAGAGTACGACTCTGAGGTAGAAAGAAGTTTCCACCGAAGGATTAGACTTAACCGCCAAAGAGCCAGACATATAGCTGAAGAGCAACGCCTCGTGGCAGAAAGAGTTAACGCCGCCATAGCTACACAATGAGCACAACTTATCACTGACACTCGTGCTCAAGTGCAGGCCGAGATTCGAGCTGAGGAACAAGCCCGCATCCAAGTCGAGAATGCTGCTGCTCAATTAGCATTAAGAAACAAGCAACTTCGGGACTACGCAGTCCAAAAGAATTATGAAGATGATCACCCATTCCGACCACCGATTATTAACATACCAAACTTTGAAATCCGGACGCAATGGATCCAGATCATGCAAGGCATCTCTTTCTCTGGAGGATCTGGAGACGATTGCATGGATCATCTTAAGAGATTCAAGTCACTCTACCGACTTGTACCTCAAGCAGGAGTTGCCTTGGAAGCAATAATGTTACACCTCTTCCACTTCACCTTATCTGGAAGAGCGCTAAGTTGGTACAATGCTTTAGATAGGCACCCTATCATCACTACTTGGACTCCCTTAGAAGAAAAGTTTCTTGATAAATTCTTTCCACCTTCACTAACCTATGAGATTAGGGGGCAGATCAACCATTTTGCCCAACTACCCAGAGAAACACTTGCAGAAGCTTGGGAAAGATTCAAGGAACTCCTGAGAAAGTGCCCTCACCATGGCATATCCCAAAATCAACTGATTAAAACATTCTATAGAGGAGTAAGTGATGATATCAAGCAGTTTTTAGACTCCTCATCTGGAGGAAACTTCATGAGAAAGAACTATGAAGATGCTTGGAATATAGTTACGTTAGGGGCCGAGAACCAATCCAATTGGGGAAGGTCGTCTAACCAATCCAAGGGAGTTCTTAAAGTCTACAAGGCTGAAGAATCTATGGAACTCAAGGCCATTGCAGAGGACTTGAAGACTATTGCTAGCAAGCAACAAGCTCTCGAAACTTCTTTCGGAGAATACGACAAGAAGAAAAGCTCCCAGGTTCAACAAGTAAAAGCAGCTACTGGAACGTGCGAAGCCTATCATGCATCTGATCATCCCACACTATCATGTGGTATGTTATACAATGTTATGATGGATCTACAACCACCAGTGTCGTAATATGAACCCATTATTGAACATCCCGAGGACCAAATGCCAGAGCAAGTCAACTCCATTCACTCGATACCTGGCCAGGTGTACTACAATCCAGATAAACCAAGAAACCACCCTGGTTTTCAATATGGGAATCCTGCAGGGACTGCCAATCCACAACAACAGACACAAGGCGGATCTTTCAATAGACAACCACCAGGATTTCAGAATAACTTCAACCAAAATCAGGGGAATTATAGAAATGGTTTCCAAAGATCCAATTATCCTAGGAATCCCTCTTACCAATATACCCATCCAGGACTGCACCCACAGCTGCAACAACCTCAGTTGCAACAGCCACAACAACCGCAGTTAACCGCACCTCCACAGCAACCACAAGGGCAGCAAGTCACTCAATATCAACAGAGGAGTGCCCCTTCCCAACCATCTGATGAAATTTCTTTGATTAGACAGATGCTTCAATCTCAGCAAACTATGCTTGCGAACCAACAGGCTCAACAAAAGGATGTAGAGGCCCAATTAGCACAGATTGCTGCTCAGTTGAAACCACCGGCAGGTACCTTTGTTGGGCAACCAGAGGCAAACCCAAGGCATGACCAAAATAGACCTGAGCAACTAAATGCTGTCACCACAAGGTCTGGTCGTGTCCTTCCTGATACCACTAGAATCACCCACAATGAAGATAATGATTTAGCTATTCTTTCCCCGACAGAAAGCTCAACCCAGGAAAAGGAAAAATCTACTAAAACCACTGAAAGAGAGAAAGAAAAGTAACCAACGCCAGAAGTTCCACCCAGAATTCCTTATCCGGACAGGTTGAAAGGAACCAAAATGGAAACTAGGTTCCAGAAATTCAAAGAAGCTATGAAGAAACTATACATTGATATACCATTCCTCAATGCTCTTTCCGAAGTGCCCGCTTGGGCCAAATACCTGAAAACCCTTCTGTCAAGAAAATATATGACAGAAGAGCACGAAACAGTGAAACTAGCTCAGACCACTTCAGACATTCTGCTTAACAAAATGCCAAAGAAAAAGAAGGACCCAGGTTCCTTTGGTATTCAGTGTTCAATTGGAAATGGCTCCAGCAAGAAGGGATTAGCAGATTTAGGAGCAAGTATATCCATTATGCCCTATTCTATGTGCAAAAGATTAGGCTTCACTGATTTGTTACCTACGACAATGACAATTCCGTTAGCCGACTCTACCATAACTGCTCCCCTTGGAATCATTGAAGATATACCTGTCAGGATAGGAACGAATTCTTATGTTCCGTGCGATTTCGTTATTATGGACATACAAGAAGACCTAAGATACCTGATATTCTTCGGCAGACCTTTCCTAGCTACTGCTCGAGCGCTTATCGATGTAGAAGCAGGAACTATTATCTTGAGACTTGGGAAGGAAGCTTTCCAGTTCAGAGTCCTTAATAGCATGAAAGGTCCAAGCATTCAAGAGGAAGTCTTTCTCCTGGACGCTATATATCAAATGTCCCAATTAGAAATGTCTGAACCCTCCGATGATTTGGAAGATATCTTGACAAATCCGGAAGTAGAATTCTCGGCAAATGAACTTGTGCAAGAATGCCTTCAATACTTAGAAAAAGCTGAAGAAGCCCCAACGGCCACCTTTGAAGAACTCAAGGCCGTCACCATTATAGAAGCAACTGAGCCACCTAAGGCTCCTGAAATGAAAGATCTACCTGAGGGACTCAAACATGCCTTTCTTAACAACGAGAAACTTTGTCCAGTGATTATCAGCTCCACCCTGGAGGTGGACCAAGAAAACAGACTTCTTGATGAACTAAAGAGACACAAGAAAGCTATCGGATACAAGATGACTGACTTGACGGGTATAAATCCAGCTTTAAGCATGCACAGATTGCCTATGGTGGAAGAATTCAAACCATCAAGGGAACATCAAAGAAAGTTGAACCCTAATCTCAAGGAGGTAGTTTGCCTCGAGGTTCTCAAACTTCTGAAAGCAGGTATCATCTACCCAATCTCGGATTCTCAATGGGTAAGTCTCGTGCAGGTGGTCCCAAACAAAGGGGGGACCACTGTTGTTCTTAATGATAAGAATGAACTAGTACCTACTAGAACAGTAACTGGGTGGTGAATGTGCATCGACTACCGAAAACTTAACAAAGCAACAAGGAAAGATCATTTCCCCTTGCCCTTCTTGGATGAGGTTCTCAAACGACTCGCTCACCAAAAAAAATTCTGTTACCTTGATGGATATTTAGGATTTTACCAAATCCCAATCCATCCTAAAGATCAAGAAAAAACCACCTTTACTTGTCCTTTTGGAACATATGCCTTCAGAAGGATGCCTTTCAGGTTATGCAATGCACCCGCAACCTTCCAAAGATGTATGACTGCTATCTTCGTCAGATTAACAGAATCTATCATGGAAGTCTTCATGGATGATTTTTCTATATACGGAAATTCTTTCGATGACTGTTTACTCAATCTAGGAAAAATCCTACAAAGATGTGAAGACACCAACCTGATCTTGAATTGGGAAAAATGTCACTTTATGGTAACTGAAGGTGTGGTCCTAGGACATCGAGTAAGTGAAAAAGGGATTGAAGTGGATAAAGCAAAGGTCGATGTCATCTCAAAGCTAACTCCACCTAAAGACATCAGAGGAGTCAGGGCATTCCTTGGTCATGCAGGATTCTATAGAAGATTTATAAAAGATTTTTCAAAGATAGCAAATCCAATGACTCACCTACTGACCAAAGAAGCAGATTTTATATTTGACCAAGAATGCATTAATAGCTTCACAACTATGAAGAATGCCCTTATCTCTGCCCCTATTCTAAGAGCTCCTGACTGGTCACAACCGTTTGAAATTATGTGTGACGCTAGCGATTATGCTATAGGGGCAGTCCTTGGACAAAGGATTGACAAAAAGCCTTACGTCATATATTATGCCTCCAAGACGCTTGATGAGGCACAGAAGAACTATACTACCACCGAAAAAGAGTTCCTAGCAGTTATCTATGCTTTTGAAAAATTTCGGTCTTACCTAATCGGGTCAAAAGTCATAGTATATACTGATCATTCTACAATACGATACTTGGTCCAAAAACAAGATGCTAAACCCCAACTTATCAGATGGGTATTAATGCTTCAGGAGTTTGATTTAGAGATTAAAGAAAAAAGTGGGGTTGAAAATGTCGTCATGGATCACCTCAGTCGTATTGAAGCTAAAGACTCCAATAAAATACCCATTCGAGACTCTTTACTGGATGATCAACTAATGAAGATTACTACTGGATTTCCTTGGTATGCTGATATTGTTAATTATTTGGCAACAGGAATCATCCATCCGTCTGCATCATACCATGACAAAAATAAATTCATTCATGACGCTAAGCAGTACTTCTGGGATGAGCCCTACCTATTCCGCTTATGCGCAGATGGACTTTTTCGTCGATGCATTCCAGAAACAGAAATCACCCCAGTTTTAGAACACTATCACTCAGGCCCTACTGGGGGGCACATGAGCTCTAAGAAAACCACTCTTAAAATTCTTCAATCTGGTTTCTACTGGCCAACCATCGCAAAGGATGCACATGAATATGTGCGATCATGTGACAAATGCCAACTATCTGGAGGAATAACTAAACGAAATGAAATGCCTTTGAATATGTGGCAAGAAGTCGAACTCTTTGATGTTTGGGGAGTGGATTACATGGGTCCTTTCCCCCCATCTTACGGATTCACGTACATTCTAGTAGCTGTGGATTACGTTTCGAAATGGGTATAAGCTCTACCGACCACTTCTTGTGATTCCAAACCAGTCATCAAAATGTTTAAAGAAATAATATTCCCCAGATTTGGCATTCCAAGAACAATAATATCCGATGGCGGATCTCATTTTCTTGAGCGGAGTTTTGAAGCACTATTAAGAAAATATGGAGTCAAACATAAAGTTTCCACACCTTATCACCCACAGACTTGTGGACAGGTTGAAGTCTCCAACAGGCAACTCAAGGCCATTTTGGAAAAAATTGTTAATAGGCACCGCACAGACTGGTCTACCAAACTTCCTAACGCTCTATGGGCCTATCGCACAGCTTTCAAAACACCAATTGGAACAACACCATTTCGATTGGTGTATGGGAAGTCGTGTCATCTACCAGTTGAATTAGAGCATAAAGCTTGGTGGGCTATCAAGCAATTGAACTTTGATCCCAAGAGTGCCAGTGAATCTAGACAACTTCAATTACAAGAATTGGAAGAGTTGCGAATGACAGCATACCAAAATGCCAGAATTTACAAAGAACAAACCAAGATGTGGCATGATGGCCACATAAAAAGAAAGGATATAATCATCGGAGATAAGGTTCTCTTATTCAATTCTAGACTAAAATTGTTTCCGGGCAAACTGCGCACAAAATGGTCAGGGCCTTTCACTATCAAACATATCTACCCGACAGGAGCGGTTATTATCCTTGATGATAATGGGGGAGAAAGAACCATCAACGGTCATATGTTAAAGAAATACTACATTCCAGCAGACAAATTGCCAAGACAAACTATAGAGATCCAAGATCCTATAACATCAGCATAGCCAGATCAGCATTTCATCGAGCCAGTGACATTAAACCCAGGCGCTACTTGGGAGGTAACCCAAGATCTGAGTATCATCACTTTTCGTCTTCCCTCTTCTTCTTTTTAGTTTAGTTTTCTTCTGAAATATATATACAAAAAAAATCCACATAAACAAAATAAACATAAAAATCAAAAACATCAAAAACCTAAACCTCCCCAAACGGTCTCGCACCCGTTTGGAGTTCAAACGGTCTCACACCCGTTTAGAGTTCAAACGGTCTCACACCCGTTTGGAGTTCAAACAGTCTCGCACCCGTTTGGAGTTCAAACGGTCTCGCACCCGTTTGGAGTTCAAACGGTCTCGCACCCGTTTGGAGTTCAAACGATCTCGCACCCGTTTGGAGTTCAAACGGTCTTGCACCCGTTTGACTTTGGGAATTTGTAAGGACGCCCCCCCCAATCCTATAAATAACACCCCACACCCTCCTTTCTCTCTTCTAGAACCTCTCGCTTTCTCTGTTCCACTGTCGTTTCACTCCAGTTTCCGCGCGCACTTTTGCTTCTTCGAGCTTACCGTTATCACCTCCATCTTCTACCGCCGTTCTCATCTCCGACTGACACTTCTCCGTCGTCTGTGTGCGGCTCCGTTCTTCTGCTCGCTCATCGTCGCTTCCTTCTGGCCCTTTTTCTTCCGCCGTCGTCGCCTAACAGGTAGAGTTTTCTCTTGCGGTTCTCGCTACCGCCGTCACCGTCGCCACCGCTGACGAGCATTTTTCGGCTTCCCTCCCACCGTCCCTCGCCGCAAAACAGCCTGGCTCTTTGTCTTCCCGACGGTCTGCTCCAAACGGGTTTGCACCCATTTGGACGAAGGACCGTTTGGCCCCAAACGGTCTCCAAACCGTTTGGTGCCAAACGACCTTGCACCCATTTGGACGAAGGACCGTTTGGCCCCAAACGGTCTCCAAACCGTTTGGTGCCAAACGACCTTGCACCCGTTTGGATGACGGACCGTTTGGCCCCAAACGGTCTTCAACCCGTTTGGAACCAAACGGTCTCGAACCCGTTTGGATCCAACCAAACCTCAAAAATAATGTTCTATTCTAATAAACTTGTTTAAATTCAAATTTCAAAACTCTAACTTTTGTTTTCTTGACAAAAATTTCAGAATGGCCTCCCCTGCAAAACAACCAACAGGAACATCCGACAAACCTTTTTGGACTAAGGAGGAATTAATTGCTGATCGGGCGAAGTTTCAGCAAATCATTGACCACTATGAAAAAACTGGAACGGTCCCAGCAAAGGTGGACCTGATCAAAGTCATGCATGAGATAAAACGCATCAACCACTACTTAGCAGAAGAACCTTCTGAAAAGGAGGTCGAAGAAATCTCATCTTATGACCCCTCGGAATATGAGCCTTCATCGGAGGCAGAATCCTCTACCGAAAAGTCCTTGGGGAAGAGGAAGGCCCAAGAAACCACTTCAGCACCACAACCGAAGAAGAGGGCAAGGAAATAGGTTCACCCTATCACTGCAAGGGAACAAACCCTGGCAGGTTTCATTCCACCATCCTCCATTCAATCAACCACCACCATCACCGCCACCCCTACCACCATTACCGTTCCTATTTTCCCCCCCATTACCACCACAACACCACCACCAGAAAATCTTCACATCCATACCCTCCCATCCATTAAACAAACTCTAAAACTGACAAAGTACATTTTCCCAAGCATACGTATGAAGATGGGGATCTATAATAGAATCCTCACCTTTCTAGACAATTCCAATCTTTCTCGACTTTGTTTTGTCACCGAATCCTCATACATTGAGCCTACAATGGAATTCTTCACTTTTTTCACTAGAGAAGCAGTGGACACTTTCGATAAAGCATAGGACGGTGGTGATCGTAGAATATCCACCAGAATCTTCAACAACAAAGTGGTAATAACTGAAAATATGCAGAATGAAATCTGTATAGACAACCAAGAGCAGCTGAAGAAAGCCAAGGTTGTTGGCACAGACAACACCAAGTTCAACAAACACAACTTCTGGAAATCTTTAACGGGGCTACCAGTTTATGATGCAAAAACTAGTAAAGCATCAAACATTCAATCGGGTCTAGTGCGTACACTTCACAAAATCCTTGCTGGCGCACTCTTCCCCAGGTCATAAGGAGGAAATGTAATCCTCTCAGACCTCTTTGTTATCTGGTCCATCCTAAATGGGTTTCCAGTCAACATTGGGCGTCTTATCATTCAAAAACTATCATCTTACGCCCTAGGAAAAGAAATATGTATGGGTGGTCTTATCACATCAATTATCAAATACCTTAAGATGGATAGACTTCTACCTAGATGCACAAAAATAAAGGGCGACATCCTTACAAATGAACAAACATTGAAGAACTCCTTCATCATAAAAGACAAGGATGGCAAGCTACACTACATCTTCTGCCCTACAGCAAAATCCTTCAGAACGCTGCTCCCACTACCAGAACTTGCGGATTATGACAAAGACAAGCTCCTTTTCTCAGATGATGAAATCGCAACACTCATGTCTTCGGTCAAAATCACCGAAAAGAAAGCAACAATGGGACAGACAGAGCTTAGCATAACCGCCCCGGCAGTGAAAACAACAAAAATTCCTGTTAAACACCCTTCCAGAAGGCTTTTGAAGGAACAAGAGCTGTCGGGAACACCAACTTCCAAACCCCACCCCGAAACAGAACCCACCCTTCCAGAGGAACACATAACAACATCATCACTAGACTCTTTCATAATGAGTCTACATGCTGATCTCAAAACCACCACTCCACCATCCACCATCCCAACATCCACCACCCCACCATCTTCTACCACACCATCCACCATCCCAACATCCACCACCCCACCATCTTCCACCACACCATCCACCACCCCATCATCCTCCACTCTTCCACCTTTTTCCAAATCACCCTTCTTCCCTTCGGGCATCCCATTTTCCGCTACTACGCCCGAATTCATTTCTTTCACCTCAACAGGCTTTCCATCCACATTACCGGACTCACTTTTCTCTCCGGATATGTCACCACCCTTCTCATCCGCCACCGCCCCGACACCGCTAGTGACCCCTTCCACAGTCACTACGCAGTTCGCTGGACCATCAATAGTGTCCTTTCCGCATGACACTACCACCACCATTCCACCCCGACCCCAGCCGCCCCACCCTTCTCTCACTGGGGTCCCCTTCACTAACGTCAGTGAGGAATTCGGACGGCAATTTGACACCATCCGAAACCTCCTCACCGACCCTTCTAACATATTAAATTCTATTTTTTCTTGTGTGCAGGGTTTAACAAAGAAGGTCGCCAAGATCGACGAGCAAAACCGCGCCATGCCAAGCATCCTCCAAGAAATCCAGCAACGACAAGTTTCAGTGGCTAAGCAAGTTGACCACGTCGACGGCCACTGCAAAACCTTGCCCGAGCTGGTCCTTGAAGTCCAAAGCCAGCACAAGGCGATGGCAAAGCAAGTCGAGAAGATATCAATGCAGACTCAACCGCTGCCTGAGACCCTCCGCGAGCTCAAGCAGCAACAACAAGCTTTCAGCACGCGCTTGGACGACATCAACATCACCCTCACACAGCTACACAAATGCCAAGAGAAGTCATCAAACAATGAACTTACTCAACTAAGAGCTCAAGTAATTGACCTCACAGCACGACTCCTCTCGGCTGAAGCACGTTATTCTAATTTAAGGGAAACCCACGACGCACTACTCAAAACACACGAGCACGTGCAAGTGGCATACGACGAGCTTCAATCCATCCATCGTCAGTGCAAGAAGAAAGCACATAAGAAAACAACGGATAAATCAACAGCAAATGAAGATGATGAAGATTCTGATTCCTCGGCTGACTCCAACAACAGTACCTCCTTAAGTGATGATTTTGATAAACCAGATAATGTTGGGGAGGGTCCCAGCCATGGAACAGAACCCAAACAGCAGATGGATCACCATGACGGTGATAAAGATCCCAAATCCCCACGCAATGATAATGTTAGCATGTCATATGGGGACCAATTTCTTGACTATTCCGCTATGGGATCCATCGGGGAGGCTGCTAAAGACACGGCTTTCGCTGAGTTCCACCAATGTATAATAGGAACCAGCGCCAGCCCCCCCGCAACAGCTGTCCCACCCCCCCTCAGCGCTCGACACGCCAGCAACTTCACCACATGACGAGGACGAATCAGAACGAGTGTGTTTAGATACTGATGAAGAGCTCGATTCTCCCTCGGACTCAGACGACGACATACAGGGCTATGAGGAAGCTCCAGAACTACCTCCCTCCCCCCCCCCCTCCATGAGAGCTTCCCCCACCACCACCCCTACCGCACAAAATGCATGACCTAGATATGGCGGCCATCTCCACATTAGATGCTCAGGATATTTTTATACTGAATACTATCGTGGACAATGCAAAAGCAGGGGACGATATTATCTACCACAATGCTAAAACAAAGCGCAAGATGACACGTGAAGACTTCCGCAACATTCTGCGACCTCGGTCGACGATGCCAATGTCTATCTTCCGTGTCCTTCTCACCAACTGTATAGAAATGTACAGAAGTCATAAAAGGCAGCATCCTGTTTTTAATGCCTCGCCTGCCCTATCTTTGGGCCTGCTATACAAGGACATCAAAGAAAAATCAATCGAACGTCTGTGTACCGGTTTAGCATGACGAGCATGTTATCTTACTGTGCCCTTCCAAGTTTCAAATCATTGGTTATTCATGGTTGTTGATACCGAGGCTCGGGACGCCACGGTTTATAACTTCTGCAGCACTGAGCTACCCACCGATACAATAAACTTTATGGGTGAAGTAGCCGGTGAAGCAAGATGTATACCCTTTCGGATGCTTAAGCTAATTTGGGTTGCACGTCCATCTCTCCGCCACAACTGGAGCCAACCTTGGTTCAAAATAATAAACCCGCAAGTCCAAGCTGACGAGGAATCCGGGGATTGCACTTTCTGCACCATACGTCACATCCAAGCGCTAAACCAAGAAATCCCATTCTCTGCTCTGGTTGCTGAAGATTTTCATTCTTTACGAGGACGTTATGCCATGGAGCTCATCTGTGATAGACGGTTCTTCAAGGACCCGACGATGGCACCAGATGATGTCCCTCGCTACCTCTTCTCCTCTATCCAGTGACCGCAGCGGTGACCCTTCCGACAAACTCTGAAGGAGTCAGAGAAATCAAAGGAACCGGCCTCGACAACTGAGAAAAGCAAAGACGACATTGATCCTTTGTCTGCCATCAAACCATCTTTCCCAGAATTTGATCTCAGTGCTTGCAAAGGCCTCTCCGACTACGAACTACGTCTCATCATGTCAAGGCTTTCTGCCGAGAAAGATGAACTCGTGTTCATTTCTGGTGACATTCTCATAATGGCAGACACTCTTCGAGAAACTTTACAATTTAAAGGATCACTCTCTGTAAGCTAATGGCCGCTTACCAATTTCTCCTAGGCCAAGATAACCCCACAACATATATGGCGTCTCCTTATTTGAAGGATGACCTTTTAAAGCTAAAGCACTTCGGCGTAGATGAAACACTAATCTCGTATCTACAACACACAATGCCGAAGTTCATCATGCTACCCTTCCTCTATCATGAACACTGGCTTCTCCTGGCAACAAACCTACCAGAAGGAACAATTACAATTTATAATAGTTCCGACAGCCAGTACAATCCACAACAAAAGAATTATGTCGTGACGCCAAAAATGCCCACGGAGGTAGTAGCGAAAGAATGTGCTGAAAAATTAATTGATTTTCTAAGTCAGCACACAAAAGCTTACGACAAAGAACATTTTCACCACCCTTCCTTCTGCAACAAGTGTCCCCAACAAATTCGACAATCAAACGACTGCGGCTTTCATGTCCTCTATTGGATCTACACCATCATCGTTCTTCAGAAACCAGTAGAGGATATGCATGACGTAGACTATCACACCCTGCGAGGACAATTTGCAGCTAAAATCCTTCAAGCACCAAGGGCAAGCACGGGATTCACTTAGCCTGCGGCCCTTGTCCTCGTACTACTCCACCTATCACTTTGACACTCTGAGGACAGAGTGCGTGATAAGTTGGGGGGTACATTAGACAAGGGCGAGGTATCATCTCTATATCCTTCTTTCTCCATCATCTCCTTTTTTTGTATAAATTTTCTCAGTTTCCGTTACACCTTTAGCTTCTTAATAATGGTTCATCTTTAGAATAAAAGTCACCCTCAGCTAACTTTAGAATCAGGTTAGTCCTCAAAAGTAAAATAGCACTTAGACATACAATGGAGACTTAATAATATCTCTCCACCTTGGGTTTTCATGCTTTTGTTTCACTTCTATATCTGACTCTCCACAAGGTCAATATCAAGGCTGAAATAAGCCAAGCTCTCAAGGACAAGAGGGGTATCAGGCAACTTCCGAATTAAGAAGACTTGCAAGCGGACCACACAATAAGTGCATGTTGAAAAACTCTAAGAACAGCTTTTCTCTCTTCAAATAAAAGAGGCTTGGCCACCCAAAATAAATTCCAAAAGTAATCCCCAAATCCCAAGCCTGTGAGTTTTTCGAATAAAATCCAGAGTGTTGAATAAAAACATGAGAGTTGTGCCATGCATAAGGACTTATAAGAAGAGCCAATAAAGGTCTCACCTGGCCGGTACATTCAGCTGCCCTCATAAAGGCAGATGTGTCGTGCCCGGTAGTGGGACCCTAAGGGTTCTAAATATAAGAGAAGGCTGATAAAGAGCTTACTCGGCTGGTACATTCAGCTGCCCTCATGAAGCCAGATGTGTCGTGCCCGGTAGTGGGTCTCTAAAAAGCATAGACAAGCCCTCTCCCACAAAAAGGGAGAGTTACACTTTAAGCCTTTAGCCAACCCTCATACCCACTCTAGTTACCGGTAGGTTCCTTAGAGAGATATAAAGCTGATTAGAGTCAACAACAGGCACAGAATAAAAAGTGGTCCCAATGCAAGCTACGAGATACGGAAGGAACTTGAGACCCATGCATCTCTCAAAAACCTAAAAGAGTCAAGGTAAGCAATAAGATCTGATATGATTTGAGGAGAACTCAGGTTGAGAATTGAAACAAGAGTATGGAAACCCTAACTAAATAAAATCGCCTCGCCACTGCATGCCTTAGCTCTATCTAACTTGAGGACAAGCTAGACTCTAAGTTAGGGGGGGTGATATCCTCTCACTTTGTGATGCTATTTTATTAGTTTTCCCTTGTTTTCCATACTCTTTTTTAAATAAATTAGAAAGAATCATTAAATCTTTACCTTATTGCTGACACATCAATAGATTAACTTTTCTCTTCTTTATCCTTGCAGAAAAACACAAAAAAAAATTACAAAAACCCAAACGGTCCCAAGACCGTTTAAGGCTAAACGGTCTCAAGACCGCATGAACTCTAAATGGTCCCGAGACCGCATAAGCTCAAACGGGTCCAGCGCCCAAACGAGTTCGGCGCCCAAATGGGTCCAGCGCCCAAACGGGTCCAGCGCCCAAACGAGTTCGGTGCCCAAACGGGTCCAGCGCCCAAATGAGTTCGGCACCCAAACGAGTTCGGCGCCCAAACGGTCCAGCGCCCAAATGAGTTTGGTGCCCAAACGAGTTCAGCGCCCAAACGTGTTCAGCAACCAAACGGGTCCAGCGCCCAAACGGGTCCAGCGCCCAAACGAGTTCGGCGCCCAAACGAGTCCAGCGCTCAAACGGGTCCAGCGCTCAAACGGGTTCAGCGGCCAAACGTGTTCAGCGCCCAAACGGGTTCAAGACCGTTTGGGCTCCACTTAAGCCTATAACTAAGACCCAAAGGGGTCCTCAAAGGAGGAGAACTCTCAGACGCCCAAAGGCTGCCTCTCCAGTTTCAGAGCACTCCCATCTTTCATCCATCGCCCCAAGGCTGCCAGTTTGAGATCCACGTTCCATCTTCAAGCTACCTTCTCTCTCAACAACAAAGAAGGTGGGAAGAGAAGATCCATCATCAAATCATCCACGAAGTGCGAAGATCGTTGCTCTCTTCACCAAGGGTTCATCCTTCCCTCCTCCGTGGAGATGACGTTCTTTCTCTCTCTTCTCGCCTCCTTCTTTGTCCTTGATATGAGCGAGTAGTCCCATTCACTAGGGTGCGGGGAGTAGCCCCGCTACCCATGTTTTCATTTCATGCAATGTAATTCAACTGTTTGCAATAGAGATACTCTCCTTTTCAGTTCAACATCAATCGTTAAATGAATGCTTGTTACTTAATCATCAACTTGTATTACCTATTGTCTTTCGGTATGAATTGTCTACGTTTGTACCCTTAGATCTGAATATCGATTGAAAGTTGGTTCTGGATGTATGTAGTCACCATACGTCTGTTTCGGTATCTAGGAGTGCTTTCATGAGTGGAGTAAACTCACTCCCATCGTTGCACTTTCATACTATGAAATGGAATCAGTTGACGTATGAAAGTGCAACATTGGCAAGGTCGAGGAACACACTTCATGAAGAAGTAATACAAAGCAAGTGACCATTCATTATGGGATGACTGGCGTTGCAATACTCCACACTTCTCGTAGTTAGTTATCTGAAAAGAAACTAAGTCTACAAGATACTAACTGATTAGAATCTCTTTGCAGGTAGTTTTATTATGTTGCATGTTTTGATCCATGTGTAGTGGTGTGAAACTCGATAACATCCTAGTGGTTTTTAATCATTGTTTACAACCCTAATTTCTACTTTCTTGCTTTTACTTTCCTCGCACTTAGTTTAAACAACCAAATCAAACTTTCGATCTAAATATCAACCGTTAAGTAATTAAGTACGACTAAAACGTTTTCCATCTTGATTAATTCTAATCAAGACCATTGTCCCAAGGATTCGACCCTTAAACTATACTACGATAAGACTTCCGCGTGTCCTAGCACACGTGGGTGGAGATCTTACCATAGTACAAGCAAGGCTAAACCTAGAGATTCATCATCTCTAGGATTTTTAGTGGCGTTGCAAAACTCCATCATCCTCCTGATCCTCCCAATCTCCCTTGGTCGTTCTCCAAGAAAAGGAAAGAAGTGAGGTCGAAAAAGTCCTTGGTTTAAGTGGTAAAGGCTCTTTTATAAGAAAAATCAAATTTGAGAGAAATGCTTTATAAAATTCATTTAATTCCAAAATTGTTGCCACCACTTCCCCCTCGATTTCTTACATGTAAAGGAATCTATATCCCCACTGAGCTCCCTTCCATTATCCATGAATTAAGGGAAAAGAAATTAAGCACCTTAACCCTTATAATAGTAATATCCATTTTTGAGTGGAAATTCTTTTCCTTATAATAAGGTGAGTGGAATTTTCACCTCCTTAGGATATTTCATGGTCCTTGCAAAGCTCAAGGACGTCCACACACATCTGAATCCAACCATTTTACTTTTTGTTGAAGGCCCTTTAATTAATACATTTATTTTTGCACTAAATTGAATTAGGGTTTCAATTAGGCATTAATCTTGATTATTTTAATATCAAGATTCTCTCTCCTCCAACTTAATTCAAATGAGGCGCCCCTCTCATTTTCTTTTCTCTACATGATGCCAAGAAACATTAGGGACCCTATTCAAGTGGTAATTTTCGTATTGAACCCTAGGTTTTAGGTAAATTGCACATTACACCAAAACTAGGTTTTAATGCACATACATTGCTTTATCAGCTCTTTCTTGGTATTAGGCTTCCATAAGTCATACCTCTACATCATTTTCACTCTCATGATGCTTCAACACATTAGGAACATATTATCATGCACAATTTTCACTTAAACCCCTCAACTTGGGTAATTTTCACTTTAATCCAAAACAAGCAAAACATTGATTTCAACAAATATTAAAAAAGGACTAGAATTGAAACATGAGTTCCTCTTGAGTCGTAATTACTTTTCACAAGATAAGATTAAGCATATAATCATCTCTCTTAATCAAAACACCTAGGGTTAAAGCATAACCCAGGTCAGGGATGCTACAGTTTATCCCAAATTTGTAACTATTCATGGGGCTCTTATCCTGGGTAAGTAATATTTAGTAGATCTCACAAAACTTTCACATTCTTGGAACATGTATATGAAGGAAATGAGGGCTCATAATATTCCACAACCAATTCTTGGCTTGTTTATTCATTGTTTTCCATTCAGGGGCACACTCAAGATGATTCTCATTGAACCTTAACATGTCTCTAGATTCAAGAATTGTGCATGTGGAATTCATATATACAAGTGTCTCTATTATACTAGATGATGGATGTAACACATGTGTATGGGTTTACCTACTAAACCTATTTTATATGATCTTGATATTATTATTATTATGATCATCTGATGTTTAGTAATGTTAAATTATGACCTATGTGTATGCTTGTGCATATACAAGAATTAGTTTTAATGATGAGATAAAAATGCCAAAGTGCATAATATTGTTGGACCTTGAGTGTGTAATAGGTTTGAGTTGTTAAACCCTAACTTGAGCTAAGTTTTTCACTTAAGGGTGAAACATTAAGTGATGAAATGTTGAGCATGTTAAATAAATGATAAACTATAAGAGATAATGATGTAAATTTGTATGTTGATCTTAGTGATGTGTGTATAATTATACCTTAGGGTTTGAGGGCCTAATGTATGTAGGTGTACATGGTCATATTAGGTTTTGATGTGTGTATGTATGACCAAGGTTGGGTACATAATTTGATTTGGTACCTTGGACTGAGGTGCTGGACCTTGGACACCATGAACTTAATTGTCTTCAAGGTCAAATCAGTCGGCAGGTCAAGGGATATGCTTGGTTGTTGATCTTGGCCTTGAGTACCTTGGTCTTAGGCAAGCTGATTGGGTTGAACTTGGGACGAGTTGGATGAAATCAACTGAGTTGCTGATGTTGTGTCTAAGTTGAAAAAGTGTACCTGGAAGAGAGCCTAATTTGTGATGTGATGTGATGAACTCAAACAAGTGGTAGTTGAACTCATGTTAAAGTGAAATACAGTCCCTTTATATCCACATATGACAAGCCCCATCCAATTTGATGCATGGTTGAGTTTATAGCTATAATTAAGGTGATGGTTGAGTCCATTAGAAGTTGTGGATCTGGCCAACTAGGTCAAGGTACCCTTGAACACATGATGAGTTCCCAGTATGTCAGGATGTTGTTTGTTGCATTAGTCTTCGATTACCCAGTGGCATCAATATGGTTGACAGGTCCACCATCTTTCGAGAAGTTCGTCTTCAGTGCCCTATAGTCCATCGTTGGGTTGAATTTTGCTATTGTTCACTGATGGAGCTTCCACTCACGTGGAATTGTGTGCACCACTAAAAATCCTAAAGATGGTAAGTCTTTAAGTTTAGCCTTTATTACACTAGATCAAGAACTCCACCCACGTATGCTAAGATACATGGAAGTCTTATCGTAGTATAGTTAAGGGTCGAATCCACGGGACAACGGTCTTGTTGGGAGCAACAAGATGGAAAACGTTAGAGTTTCACTTAATCTCTTAATAGTTGATATTTTAAACAAAAGGTTGGTTTGGTTGTTTTTCAACTAAGAACAAGTAAAGTAAAGCAAGTAAGTAAATTTAAGGATGTTAAACAATGATAAGGGGCCACTAGGATGTGATCAGCTTTCACCACCACTACACATGGATCAAAACATGAAACACAAAACATAACATGCAATAAGAGTCTAAACAGTTAGTACCTTTGTAGATTTAGTTTCCTTTCAGAGAACTAACTACGAGGAGTGTGGGAATGTTGCAATGCCAGCCATCCCCGAACGAATGGTCACCTACTTTGTATCATTCCCTTCGCAAAGTGTGTTCCTCGACTTATCAAGGTTGTACTTTCATACATCAACTGATTCCATTTCATAGTATGAAAGTACAATGATGGAAGTGAGTTTACTCCACTTCTTGAAAAACACTCCTAGATACCGAAACAGGTGCATGGTGGATACATGCATCAAGAACCAACATTCAATCGAGTTTCGAATCTAGTAGTACAAACATAGACAATTCATACTAAAAGATAAAAGATAACACAAGTTGGTGATCAAGCAACGAGCATTCATTAAAAGATTGATGTTGAACTGAAAAGAAAGCATCTCTATATTGCAAACTATGGATTACATTACATGAAATGAAAACATGGGTAGCGGGGCTACTCCCCGCATCCCAGTGAAAGAGACTACTCACTCATAGCTAGGACAAAGAAGGAGGTGAGAAGAGAGAGAGCGTCATCCCCACAAAGGAGAGAGGAAAGTCAACCCCTTGGAAAGAGAGAGAGAGTGACGATCTTCAACTTCACAGGTTGCTCGATGATGAGGTCTCCTCTTCCCACCTACTTTGACAAAGAGAGAGAAAGCAGCTTCAGGATGGAGCGTGGATCTCAGACCGGCAGCCTTTGGGTGGAGGATGGAAGTTGGAATAGCTCTGGAGTAGTAGAGGCAGCCTTTGGGCGTCTGAAACTTGATGCCTTTGGGAGGACCCCTTGGGTCTTATTTATAGGCCTTAAGTGAAGTCCAAACGGTTTGATCAGTTTTGGGTCCAAACGGTTTTGAAGACCATTTGGACTCTGAGACCGTTTGGGCTCTGAGACCATTTGGACTCTGAGACCGTTTGGACTCTGAGACCGTTTGGACTCATGCGGTCTTGGGATCGAGTGACTCCATGCGGTCTTGGGACCGGTTGGCTTCATGCGGTCTTGTGACCATTTGGCTTCATGCGGTCTTGGGACCGTTTGGCTTCATGCGGTCTTGGCACCGTGTGAGTCCATGTGGTCTTGGGACCGTGTGAGTCCATGCGGTCTTGGGACCGTGTGAGTCCATGCGGTCTTGGGACCAGTTGGCTTCATGCAGTCTTGGGACCGTTTGGCTTCATGCGGTCTTGGGACCGTGTGAGTCCATGCGGTCTTGAGACCGTGTGAGTCCATGCGGTCTTGGGACCGGTTGGCTTCATGCGGTCTTAGGACCGTGTGAGTCCATGCGGTCTTGGGACCGTATGAGTCTTTTGTGATTTTTTGCGTCTTTTTCTGTAAGTAAAAAGGAGAAAAGTTAATCTAACAGTATATTTGTAATAAAAGGGAAAAGCTAGGGATTCTGTCTAATTTATCTAAGAAAGAGTGGGGAAAATTGAAGAAAATTACTAAGATAACATCACAAAATTGGAGGTTATCATTCACTATCTCATTTTTACTTAGATTAGGATGAGCCTATTATGTCGTCGAATGGGGCCCAACAAGGTGACCCACTTGGTCTGCTTCTTTTTCCTCTGGCCCTTCACCCCCTAATTTTGCACTTATATGATTAATATCATTTAAATTTATTATCTTTCTACCTAGATGATGAAACTCACATTGGTGACATTGTTGAAGTTTCTAAGAACTTATCTCTTGTGTAATATTTGGGCCCATATTTTTGTCTTCATCTCAACATTACCAAGATAGAAATCTTTTAGCCTTCGGATGATCTTAGAAAGCCCCAGGTTGTGGATTTTTCCCTTCTAACATATCTTGGCCCTTGCGGGGTGTTAAGCTTTTTGGTTGTCTAGTTTCACTTCACCCATTCTTTGTCGTTTATTTGTTGAGGAAATGTGTGCTCAAATCCTTAGATATGATGGATATTCTTACCTCTCTCAATGATCCACAAATTGAACTTCTTCTCCTTAGGTCATGTATTGGTATGCCCAAGTTGATGTTCTCCCTTCGACCAACTCCACCTGATCATATTGCCTTAGTCTTAGAAGACTTTGATTGTGGACTCCATAATTGCCTATCTCACATTATTGTTAGTGAAATCCAAGGCTTTTGGTGATTTACAATGGAAGCTTGCCACTCTATCCATTCCTCTTGGAGGATTGGGCATTACAACTTCCCAAAATGTTCGTACTTATGTCGTTGTTGTTTCTCAAGTTCACACCATGGATCTTCAGGACCATATCCTCCATGAGGTTGGTCCCATTCCTATTGGCAACACATTTCAAACTACTTATGAGTCCTTCCGCAATCTCCTACCATCCTTTTTCTGGTCCAAGATACCTAGTTCGCTTTCTGCTACCCCCAAAGACACAATCTCTTTTGGCAGACGCCTACTACAAATAATCTTCCAGTGCTTCAAGGATTCTGACCTAACTCAATGACAACATGCTATTCTTTCTTCTCTATGAGCATACCATATACAAGAGTTTCTTCTCACTATTCCTATTGATGGTTTGGGATTATCCATGACACCAGTTGAATATTGATCTATTCTACGTCATCGTCTATTAATCCCACTATATCATGGAAATGAGTGCTACCCACTTTGCCATTCTGCAGAACTTGATCCCTTTGGTTACCATGTTGTACAATGTCAAATTTGTCCCAGATTCAAGTTTCACCATGATGTTGTTCTAGATGCCATCTTTGGCATTCTTTCTCATGCTGGGATAAAAGCTTTAAAAGTAGATCATTTCATCTTTCTTGGTTTACGACATGATGGTTTCCACGGTTAGAAACTTGTTGAGACCTTGTTATATGATTGGACTAATGGCAAGAACAATTGTTTTGATCTTTGTGTGGATTCTTCACTAACTAGTAGTATTCCTACTAGCTTCAAGGTAGGACAAGAAGCTTTTGATGCGACTGCACATAAAACTTGCAAACATGGTGTTGCATGTGAAGCCAACAACTACCATTGTCTCCCTTTTGCATTTGATATTTTTGGGTGCTAGATAATGATTTACTTTCTCTCATGCGGCACATCCAAAATATCATAAATAGAAATGTTATGTTCCCATCATCAACATCTTCAGATTTTGTCTTTCGATCTTTGGGGTTTTCCATCCAAAAAGGAATGGTACCCCAATTTGTATCTCGTGCCTCTATGAAGGCATTTCTTTAAAACTCTATTGTAAATATTTATGTTTATTTACATTAAAATTACCCAATGGAAGTGCATTGGTCTTGGAAATCTAGTTGAGTTTCCCTAAAATTAGTTGAGTTTCCTTCTATCTCTTCTATTTAGGAAGACATTGGTTTTTCAAGTTGTTGAGCTATATACAATTGGTTCCTCACTATAGTCACAAGAAATACTTATTTTTCTCCCTATTTGAAATGATGGAGCTTCATGGAGAGATAATAGGGCAATATATCCTCCCTTTCCTTAGAGAAGGTTGTTCTAGGGTTGATCTTAGAGGAGAACCTTGCTTAGGGGATGGTTTTTCTCTCCTACATAATTTCTCCTCTTCTTCCCCCTTTAGCACCATGAATGTTCTATTCTTGACTAGATCTTGAGGATATCGACTGTTTATCCTCTTCTACCCTCTTTTCTTGATGCTTTGACTAGGATCAAGGTAAAGATAACATTCTTGGGTTTGTTAGTGCATGTGTGCTTGTAGCTTGATCATGAGGAGGCCATCTTGTTGTTGTTAAAAGTCTAGATATGAAGAAGCTTGCTCTTACTTTTGGTTGTTGGATCTTGAGGATAATATCTCATCTGGCTTGTTATTCTTCATATGGCCTGGCGAAGGTGAGTGGATGCTTGTCCCTCACTGGATATGTGTATTGGGATATGGGAGAGGGATAATGCATGTATGAAGCCTTGTTGATCATTGTTGATGCTTGCATATTGTGTTCTTGGGCTTTTGCCATGGATATTGGTACTATTTGCCTAAGTTAGGCATTTGCAGCCATCAATTGCTTAGTAAAAGGATAGTCTACCCTCCCTTGCATCCAACAAGATGATTAAGTCTTGATTAAATTACTACCATGTTATAATACAAGTTTCTACATTAATATATATAGAAGCTTGGATAAGGTGAAATGATAGCATTATTCCTCCAGCATGTGCTCTTGTTGCTAATGGAATCTTATTTGCATACCTTGTTCTTGTGTGAGGTATGTGACGTACAAGTTCTGAGTCACTTATTACAGGCCTAGTTTACATTTGTTTTGTGCATTTGTTAGTCAATTTGTTGATCATGTGTGCATGAATCTTGATAATTGGCTTATATACTCTTTGTGCATCAAACTATGCTTATTTCATTGTAATTATATTATTTTATATATTTATCGGTTTGATACCTGGTCTCTGTTCATTTTTAGGAACTTTCAAATAATTGAAGAGTCGGTGCCACCGAGATGACATCAGAGAGGAAGGGAAAATTTTTGTAGCAGCTCGGTGCCACCAACATTCCAGTCGATGGTACCGATCCAGCCAGGGACCGACCAGAGCCCGATATTGTCAGTGCCACCGACCACCAAGTCGGTGCCACCGATTCTATTGGAATTCAGCAATCTAAACGAGCCGCTCAGATCCAGTCACACGTTGACGCACTGTATTCCAACGGTGTCTACCTCTATTTATATAGATAAAGACCTCTGGTTAGACATTATGAGAGGATAAGTCTATTCTATAGGGATTAGGAAACGACAATACAAAAATATAAAAAAATAAAATCTTAGACACCAAACCTAACATTAATTGCACCACCTAATATTTTTAGATATTATTTTTTTATCTAATTAGGATAAAAAACAAAATCCTAAGAGATGTCGTTAGCATTTCCTCTTCTGTCAGCAAGGTATGCCCAAAAACCTAGTGGGCAGTCGACCCATATTTATGTGTTTCTTATATGCATGTACACTCTCACTAAAAAAGTAGCGCCGATACAGCAATGTATATAAAATCCAACACATCCATCATGGAGAGTGATTGCGCACAAAGTATCAAGCATCATAACGAAGCACCGAAGCCTTGACAGAGCAAAATAATAGTTTAAGTGGATGAAGGAAGATCTCAATTCTCAACTCTCTATGTGCTTCGTTCTTGTTAAAGTAAGTTATGTTTTGAATGAAGGAAGATCTCAATTCTCAATCAGGAGTGATGGGATGTCTCGGAAAGGATGAACATATCTCTTTGGTTCTCCAGCACCCGGTTGAGGATATGGGGACTAAAATTTGGGCAAGCCTACGCCCGTTACGTGTGGGTCACGCGTAGGCCAAAACCACCATTGGTTAATGCCCCCACTTCTACTTTTCTTCTTGCTTTAACTAACAACCAACACGTGACAGCCTCTGCCCAAATGGATCGCACAAAAATCTAAAAATGTGGCTTTGAAAGGATGACGTGGCGGATACAAATTGGGTGGTTGTGGGAGGTTATGTAATAGATATAAAAATTATTTCACTTACAACTTTTAAACTGTAAGGAGTTTTTTGATGAAACAAAACTATTGGATTCGTTATGAAAAATACATTCCAACAAGACTAATATTGATATATTTTTTAGAAAATTGTGATGAGAAAAAATTTATTTTGTTTATATTTTAAACTATATGTATTTTTTAATGAAAAAAACTATTAGATTTCTGATAAAAATATAGTCAAATAAGACTAAGATTGAGAGAAAAAATAAGTTGTTGGCTAAATATAAAAAAGAAACATTTCACAGATGAATTGGCAGTCAATGTTTATTGACACCTAGAGATGGTTCATTAACGTCCAGAAATGATTCATTGACACCCATGAGTATAAAAATAGAGCCTAACAAAATAGTGTACATGTTAAATCACGACTAACGTATTTTGTAACTAAATGGCGCATAAATAGGTTTGTTTGACACCCAACAATAACTTAATGGCACTCATAAATGATTATTTGACGCCTGAATAGTTAACAAATCTACAAATGAATTGGCACCTAATGGTTAATTGACACCCATAGACGATTCATTGACGCCCAAAAATGGTTCATTGACACCCAGAAATATAAAAATGATGTCTAAGTAAATATTATACGTGTTAGATCATGACTAAGATAATTGACAACTAAAAATAACATAATGGTGCCCAAATAGGTTTATTTCATACCCAAGAATAACTTAATGGCGCTCAAATATAGTTGTACATATTAAATAAGGTGTAAGGATGCTTCACGCCCAATATCAACTTAATAACGACCATAAATAGCTAATTGACACCTAGTGTTCATATTAAATAAGGTGTAAGGATGCTTCACGCCCAATATCAACTTAATAACGACCATAAATAGCTAATTGACACCTAGTGTTGGTTCATTGACGCTCAGAAATGGTTCACTGACACCCAGAAGTATAAAAATAGTGCCTAGGTAAATATCGTGTGTGCTAAATCACGACTAAGGTACTTGACAACCAAAACCAACATAACGACACCCAAATAAGTTTGTTTGACACCCAAGAACAACTTAATGATGCCTAAATGTTATTATATGTGTTAAATCATGACTAAAGGTAATTGTCAACCAATAACAATGTAATAAACCCCAAGTAGATTTGTTTGACGCCCATAAATATTTTATGGAGATTTTAGCAAATTTTGGGCCCTGTTTAGCCACTTTTAGGCGGTATTTACCATTTTGGGTGCTTTAAGCTATTTTTTGGACACTTTTATCAATTTGACGCCCAATGAAAGCGTAAATACGCCCAAAAATACGTAGTTGACATCCAAACGCAATTAATGACTCCCAAAAGTAAAATAGATAATTGACACTTCAAGTTATTTAATAACGCCTAAAAATAGATAATTGAAGCCCAAAAATGGATAGTTGACACCTAAAAATAACTTAATGACGCCTAAAAATATGATGAACTAATCAACACTGGTAACACATAAAATGACATTAGTCTTGTTGATTTATAGGCGTCATTAAGTAACTCTGGGTGTCAATTGCCCATTTTTAGATTAGAGAGAAAATCCAATGCATTGATTAACACATAAATTGACACCCAGCCATGGGTAATTGACACCAAAAAACAAGTTTGCAGCATCCTAAATTGAATGAACTTAATGAACACCCAGTAGCACATGCAATGAGACCAAGTGAATGGGTAAGTGTGCCAAACAATGGTTAGTTGACACTCAAACATGGATAATTGACACCCAAAAATACGTTAACGACGCCCAAAACTTAATGAACTTAATCAAATCCCATTAGCACATGAAATGACACCAAGTGAATGGGTAAGTGTTCCCAAAGTGGACAATTGATACCCAAATATGCGTAATTGGCACTCAAAAATAAGTTAACGACGTCCAAAACTTAATGGACTTGATCAACACCCAGTAGCCGTGAAATGACACCAAGTGAATAGGTAAGTACGCTCAAAATGGACAATTGACACTCAAACATCAGTAATTGACACCCAAAAATGAGTTAAACCTAGTAACACATGAAATGGAGTCCATTGATCATGAATGGGTAAGTTGCCCAACCCTCCTCTCTTTGTTTTACTTCCCTTATCTCTTTCCTTTTATACACTTATTTTTGAGTTAGTGTATTAGCAAGAAAATAAACATTTAACCCATAATATACAATACTCATATTTATATTTTGTATATTTTTTCTCAAAAGTATATCAATATTAGTGTCCTTAAAATGTAGTTTTTGTAAAGAATCTAATAGTTTTTATTCCGTCAAAAAATTCAGCACGGAATAAAGTTATAAATAAAATAATTTTGTCTCTCATAACATCATACTCACCTACCACCTAATAATACTTATTTTTATGTTTCGTATCATTTTTGTCAAAAGTACATCAGTATTGGTCTTGTGGGAAAGTTTTTTTTGCAAGGAGTCCAACGATTTTTATTTTTTCAAAAATTTATCACGGATTAAAAGTTACTCTTTTACCAATAAATGTTCATAAATTATCATATCATGTCACTGACACCTCATCTCCTATACCGCCTTTTCAAAAGACAAAACTTCTCAACTCTCCAAAAACCACTCATCCAAAAAAATAAAATTTCTCAACTCTTTGAAAATAACTTTTCCCCGTTTTAAGTGTGACAGTTTCCACGCATGACCGGATCATTTTGGAGGATATGGAGTTCGGATGGATTGCTGGCATGCTACTGCTGGCTTTAGGGTGCAGCACAGAAACCTCCATGTCCTAGACTTGTCATCCACTGTTCCTCCATTCAACGGTGAATAGGAATTGCAAGTGCTATTTGGCTACGTGCATTAGCTGCGAAGCATTGTGCGTGAGCGACACGTCCGCGTGCCTTTTGTAGCCAACCTATCTTGGATGCATGGTGTGAAAGCGAGCTCTCAGTATCGTCAACCCCACTTATTGCTAAACGAAAAGAAACGTGAAGTCATGTCAGCTTGTTTGACTGCAGAAGACTAACTGAATTAAATATTGGCCAGTAGACTGCGTGGCTAGTAGCTACTACGGGTGGGTGATGGCCAAGTACGATTGGAATTCGTTATAGATGATCCGTGGGACAGCACTTTCTCTCTCTAACTATTCTTGAGTAAGAGGTTGATGGGTGCAAGACAAGTGTCGTACGACTATAGAACGACTACCCTACAAAAGGGAGGAGGGTGTCGTGTAGTAAGGTTGTCTTTGTGGGGAGCAGACTCATCCGTCGAGTAACTTAATTTTAATGAACGAAGTAATCAGTGTTTGGTGATATCAGTTATCAACCAGACGCAAAAAGGATAAACTATCAAAAGTAAGGGACCTACTAATATTCCAAGTGTCATTCAGGGATAGAAAAATGTAGATTAGGGTATAATCAGTGGTGGGTATGTAAGTCAACTACCAAGTATGTGAATGACGTAGGTAAAGTTAAAGATAGAAAAGGTGATCTATGTACGGTCTCCTGATGTAGAAAAGTACTAACAAAAGTGGCTACACTCATGAAAGGATACTCAGTCCAGAATAATCATGAGCATAGACAACTTGAAACTCACAATTTTGCTCGTAGGATATTGTAACTACTAATTTAATTTTCTCTATGGAGTTGACGTCAAGTGTCCAACAAGTAGTGAAATTGGTCAAACAAGCAAATTAGAAACGCAATCACACGAACATTGGAACAGAGTAATAAGTTTCCCCTCGCACATTGTTTTTTCTCTTCAAAAATATCATATTACTCTATTCAGGTGCTAGCCAGAGGCTAGTAAAAATTTTCATACAAAGGTTGACCTCTTGTGTAAGCCACGGAGGTTTCGAAGTGAATTTCACCGCAGTGGTAATTCTTAGGACATTCTTAGTTGTTGCATCGGCAACTAAGTTATAAGTGTGTGGTATGAAAAAGATGGCGGAAGGGTTGATGCCGTACTTGATGGAGTTTAGGAATCTTTGTGAGGGTTGAACTTCAACATGGTAGTTGATTCTTTGGTGCACATTGAGACTCCTTCTTGGATTCAGAAAGGATGATGACGTTCTCTAATTTCATCTCATCGCACAGAAGTGTAGATCTCATAATAGCTTGGATATTCACTTCTAGTGCACAAGAAGCATGGCCTAGGTGTCCCAGACCTTTGATGCAGTGACCATTGTTGTTTACAATATGGATCCCTGATGAACTTGCTCCAGAGTTGATATTGGAAGTTGTGTCTATAAAGATGATGAAGTTCTAACCTCATAATGATGTATCACAAGATGAGGAATTGGTTTGACGATGGTTGAGCATGTTTCTTGGAGAGAGTCAATAGTGTTATTTCTCTCTGAAATGAACTGGGAAAGGCTAGTAGCAAGTTTCCATCTCCTAGAGTGATCAACTTAATTGCGGCCAATCCATAGATGCCAACATGCAATCGCTATGGAAATGTTGGATTTGGCTAGCTTGATCACAGAGTGGATCCAACTGTCTTCATCTAGACTGAAGAGATAATATGGGCATTTAAGTTCTAACCAAACTTTTTTGCTCCTATTACAGTGTCTGAGATAGTGCAAAAGAGTTTCTACAACATTGTTGTATTATGGCCAAGTGTCTACGACAACATTGTTGTATTATGGCCAAGTGTCTACGACAACCACATAGTGAGAAGGGCTTTATGCGACATAAGCCACATAAAGATTTTCACTCTATTGTGTACTTTCAGCTTCCATAGGGTTCTTTAGTTATCCTAGATGTGTTGCTAAAATCTTGCATAACTTGCTTGATGGCTGCATCCGAAGTGAGTAAGATTCAACAAAGAAGGAGTAAATCTTCAACAAAGCAAACACGAGATAGAGTGGTCCATTCTTAGATAAAGAAATGGGTTTCTTTTGACTTCTAATATTGCATTGTTTATAGGTTGACTGAGTCTTTCCATGCCTAGCATGAAGAGGTACAGGCTAACTGGGTCACCCTAGAGAACACCTTGGTATGCTTTTGGTAGAGGTAATGGAACACCTTCCCATAGAATCGAGGAAGAACCAAATGTGATAGTTTTTGTGGTTAAGTGAACTAGCTTACTTGGCATCCCAACCTCTTACAAGGTATATTTGATGAAGTGCCACTTCATCCTGTCAAAGGCCTTGGAGAGGTCTATCTTTACTGTCATTAGGTTTTTTCTTCCTTTCTTTAAATGCTTAGTGTATGGTTCTTCTTGGACTAGGAGAATGTTGTCAGTGATATGAAGACTGGGGATGAATCTAGATTGAGTTGGAACAGTCCAGACATTCAATGCACTTTGATTTGTTGTACAAGGATCTTGGAGATGATTCTAAAATAGTTATTGGTGAGGGAAATGGGCCTTGGATCATTGTGAGATTCGGTGATGTTTGATTTCGGGATCAGAATAATGTGGGACTTAGCAAGATCTGGATCAATTGTCTCTAAGTTGAAAGACAATTAGATGGTCTTCATCACTGACTTGTGACACGCTCCTAATTCTTTTGTAGAAACTCATTATGAACTACATTGGGCCAGGGGCTTTGGAAGGCTCCATTTTGATGAGAGAATGCTTAATCTCATCAATTAATGGGTGTCTGATTAATAAGGTGCAACGTTGGGGAGCAAGTCCTAGAAAGGGACCATCATAGTGGAGAGTGGACTCGTAATTGTGGGGTTGTTGAGTGGTCTCAGTAAATTGTTGAAGAAGTTCCATATATGCTATTTGAGCAGGATAGCATTGGTGATCCAGTTGCTAGATTGGTCCTTCAAGCTGGTGATTTTTTTTAATCTTCTGGCTTTAACCTACGAGTGGAAGAACTTGGTGTTTCAATCTCTGAGTTTCAACCAACTCAAATGGGACTCTTGTCTCTAGTCAGCTTCCTCATAATGGAGAATGTGTTGTAGACTTTCCTGGAGTTCAATACATTTGAGTTTGTGAGTAGAGTTTAGGTTAAGGGGTAAAGTTACCTGAAATTTGTTTAGCTCCTTAATTATTTCTATTTTGTTGGTGTTGTTTCTTCACATTGGCTACATTCCATCTCATGATTGTAGGTTTGAACGTTCCTCATTGAAGGAGGTGGTATTATTCCAGTGAACAGTAAGTTGTTGAAAGTGTGAGAATATGTTACACTAAATGAGATTACTGAAAACATAAAACACAAACAATCACTAATTAATCACATACCCAAAAATATGGGTAAATTAAAACCAATTTCAGCGCGAGCACCCACTCATAAAAATTTGCATAAGATCCCAAAATCTTTCTTATATCCATACTATGCCAAGAATTTGATACAAATTGATCTATCGCCTTAGCCACAACATATATGCACAGGAGAACAATATTTGTATATGTCACACAAACAAGCATTACCATGCTAACAAAATCCTGATTCATTTGAAACACCATATACAAACTTTTCCTGCCCGAACCTGAGAGTACACGGACGACTCTAGGACACACTAGACGTCTAATCAACTTTCTCAAAGATTCATTACTATATCTCCTCTTTGCTGCCACATGTTTGTTTTTGTCACTTTCGATTACCTTTAAAAAATGTGGCGAACCACAAGGGTGAGACCCAGTCCCAGCAAGAGATATAACCTCCAACAACGTTTATTGATTACAACATTTTTAAGTAACTAAATAGTTAAGCAAATTAATCAGATATAACAAATGATCTCAGTAGCACTGATGATTATTAAAATACACAAGGGAGCATATAATAACTATCATCATTAGCCAGACTACCATCCTTAATCTTGTTGATAACATAAGTAATTTAGTAGCATATGCATATCTAGCATCATGAGCAAGTCTAGTAACATAGCATCTCTATCATTATGAATAAGTCTAGCCACATAAGCATAGATAACAACATTAGCATGCCTAATAGATTGAACATATCAACATCATAAAAAGAGCTAACACCATAAGCACAACTACCTGGATAACCATGATCAGTTGTATATGCATCTCTAGTTACAAAGGCATGGCTAGCATGCTAAACATAACTAACAACATGAGATAGCTAGTATCATGATTATAATTAGCAGTAGCAGTATAGTTATCAACATAATCATGGCTACTGTATGTACGCATCTACAATCTTAAGCATATCCACAACATAAGTATATCTACAATCTCCTAATTGCACTAAGCATCATCTTTATGTAAAGAGAACAAACAAGGGTTATCATCCAATGTGAAGTATCATGTATAACCCTAAAAAGATATGTTATACGGTTGTATCACATCTTTTACTATGCCCTGAGGAATTTGAGGATACCACTCAAAATCCAACTGACCACTGCTAAGTCAAAATCAGTGCCATACAAGATCTAGGAAGAGTCGGACTCCTAAGATCTTCTCCGCCCCCGGTCAGTATGGGTTCACCACAGCGATA
The DNA here is from genome assembly GCA_963693085.1 of Alisma plantago-aquatica. Taxonomy (NCBI): domain Eukaryota; kingdom Viridiplantae; phylum Streptophyta; class Magnoliopsida; order Alismatales; family Alismataceae; genus Alisma; species Alisma plantago-aquatica. The sequence goes on along the minus strand of OY856409.1, from coordinate 1,910,266,377 downwards.
CATAAGGTCAAGCTGCTAACAGTCTAGTACGTCCTTGGTACAGGTCACAACACTAGTGAAAGGAGGTGGGTACGCATACCCTTCCATCCGAGGTACAACCACAGTTGTCCTTAAATCTTGTCACATATATAATCACCGAGACACAACCGCATCCGTTCTCAATCACATTAGATGTATGAGGCATGACCATAGCCAACCTCCACAATCTGCATTGTGGATGACAAGGATATATCCTCAACTTTCCACCCCCACATACTCAATAGTATGCACTCTGAGTTTCCCTTAGGAATACTCATCTCACCATCTAGCAAATTCTGACACTCAGATGGATCTATGGCACAGGGCAATACATGATTAGAGTTTCACTTGATTAGTTATGCCAATTGGGTGAATTAAGGCAGAATCAAACAAGTGGACATACAAACCCTAATTCACTTCTAGAAAGCATATAAATATCACAACTTTGAACAGATATAAAATGTGTGAAACATAATTTCTCATCTCATCATCACATGGTCCTATTCACTTTCCATTCATGAGACCACACTAGTCATCATACTATCACAAGATAATAATCTTTTTCACAATATCACAGGGTATCAACCCTTATCAACATAAGAGGATTACACCTCATTCAAGGCTCAACCATGCCCAAAGGTCATTAAGACCATCATACTATCACAGGATATAAATCCTTTTCACAGTATCACATGGTATTAACCCTTATCAACACAAGAAGATTACACCTCATTCAGGGCTCAACCATGCCCAAAGGTCATTAATACCATCATATTATTCCCTGCAAGATCATCATTATCTTTGCATGCCTTATAACAAGGCTCAACAAGATCACTTATATATAATACACCAGATCATCCCAATATTGCATTAAAGAACTAGGTTATATTCATAAACAACCATAGCAGGGTTATATTAACATTACATCAACATGCAATGAATCTAGATATGATTAACACTCGTCATATTCATAATTCACATTTTTAGCATAAGAAAGTATCAACCATGTGGCTATGATAACCACCAATTAACATACCAAGGTTATGTTCATGTTAAGGAGGTTATTCCACCATCATTCCATCATATAAGAATGTTAAACATGAATACTCATCTTTATCTATTTGCATTAGAGTTAGGTTCAACATGATAAATTATATCAATGTTACTAAATAGCACTCATACCCAAACCCTAACTCACAGCAACCCCATTGGATCATGGATGCATAAGGTGAAGCATCACCATCACATTCCATAACATTCTCAAGTATGAACCCACACATAAATCAAGGTATAACGATTGGGTTATAGCATACTAGGGTTTCAACAACAGTAACAGAGTACTTCATGATTGCATTAGTCATTCAAGGACTATTCATACCCAATTACCATCATTTAGTTATATTAAAGCTAGGTATAACATGATATACCTCATTAGGGTTACATATCAACACAATATGGTTACCTTCTATTCATATGAGTGAATAGGTAAGACTACCTTATTAAGGTTAACCCTCCATTTGTTCCATCATCATTCAACTGTATCACCATACCACAATGTCACCCAGAACCACTAGATGTTTAAATGGTAAGACCTTTAGTTGTTTACATAAGTAAACACCTTAGATAAACCACCTATGAAGTCCTTGATTTGTTCTCTAGAAAGAGTCACCATCTAACCCTAGACATCCCATAATTAACAACACAAAAAGTTCCATTGAGAGTAGGGTAAAACCCACAATCGATTGTTCAGTTAAAACAAGCCATCCATTGTCAACAAGCAAGCTCCTTAAGTTGATCATATAAAGGAAACCATCTAAATACCATTATTAGGACAATAATATTACATTATCCATCATTCCACTTTATTAGAGGAATAAACATTATATCTTGACCATTGGGACAAGTTCATATATTAAAACTATCAATTACAATATAGGTTCGACCATTGCATCAAGTGACCCAAGAAACCATTGGTCTAAGGCTTAATTGATGCTAAAACTATATGATTAACTCACCATAGATTGTAGATACCTGATACACCATCATTAGTGATCATTAAATCACTATAGGTTGTTATATCAACACTATATTCATTAATTAGCATCAAATATTAAGCTGATGTCATCATTGATTGATAACATCAGTAGGGTACTTAATGGTTGATCATTATACTTCTAATTGATCTAAAACCTGACCTAAGGGGGTGACCATAGGTTGTCACCATCATTTGACACCCTTGATCACGACCATCAGTTGTTATGAAGAAAACACCATAGGGTTGTTGCAATCGTACCATCATCGGGTCATGGTTTATAGAAGAAATCAGCTTAAAACCCTAAAATTGGCCATTGGTTGATAGGTGCTTAGCACCATAGGTTGTCAAACCAACCTGATACAAGTCATATTATACCTTAGGAATAATATACACATGATCATAGGTTCATATATAACTGAAATCAAAACAGGGAACATTATAAAATCAAAACCCAAGTCAAGCATAGCTTTTTAGTGCATGAATCATCATTTTCAAGCAAGAACAAGATCTATAAAGCTTATGGTAAGCAATTAACATGGAGCAAGTTATAAAACTTTATTTTAATGGGAATATGAAAACCCACACAGAATCGAGCAGGTAGGGTATAAAATCCAAGAATAAGCTATGAATTTGTCCATCTAGCACCTTTCTTCATCAAATGAGCAAACCCTAAGCATAAGGAGCAAGAAAGGTAGGGTTTTAGAGATTTAGAGAAAATTCTACCATGGAACAGAAAGTTTCCGACCTAGATGAAGCTAGGAGGAAGGATAACAAAGGAATAAATGGAGGAAAGAAGGGAATTCTTATACTTTTAGGTCAAGATCACTACAAGGAAGCTGTTCCAACCTTAAAATGAAGTCAATTTCAACATTAGAGCCTTTCTCCAAGAAGATCCCCGTTTTCTTCTTCCTTGGGCAGAAAAATTCTCAGATGAATAGAGGTAGATCGAGGTTGGGATAAGGAGGGAGGTGGTGGAGAGAAAATGGCTCGTTTTGGTGCTTGGGGATAAGTATATGACACTTTAAGATAAAGAAAAGGAAAAAGTTGAAGTTCTAGTATTTATCCAAGTGTCCATGGCCTTAATTTATTAATAATATACAAGCACACACACAAGAAGCTCACGCACCATGTGTATAGACCTTCTCAGCTTTCCTTTTTCGAATTTCCCAGCCAATCAAATAATCCATTAGTTGATAGCTACTAAAGGTAGCTCATCCGTGAAGGGGAAAACCCTAAATTACCCTTGGAGAAAACACCTTCAAACCAAGGTTTAAATAGGCACCCCATGGCTCAAAAAGCTCAATAATGATGATATAATATCCAAAGAATATAATTCAAGTGATAAATTGCAAAGAAAACCTCTCAATTGGGTAAATTGCAGAAAAGTCCAAAATGTGCATAAAATTTCATAACTTGCTCAAACAGTGTCCAAATTCGACCAAATTTGAAAATTAGGCTTGTCTTATGATTTAAAAGCATATCACAAGGTTATAGGTTTATAAGAATTCAATTATTATAATTAAGCTCATTCAACTCATTAAGTAAGTTTAGGGGCCTTATAGAAAGTCTGGATGTAGGTTCCAACTGGAGTGTGTTTTAAAGGGGAAGCTTCTCATACCATTGGGTTTCATAGTGGGAACAAGAAGTGGGTTGTGATATGAATAAACACTAGGAAGGACTAAGACTTTAGTAAAAGGATTATTTTCCACTTAGGTTTCATTGATGATGGGACAATTAAGTCTTCCAAAGAGGCCACATCTCTTGAACGCATACCATTATCCTCCTAGTTTGATGTTGGGTAGGCCAGTAACAAGAACCATGTAATTGAACTTCTTTCTTATGTGATGGTAAAAAAAACTACTTTCTTCTATGTGGGGGACAACATTATGTTGAAATCACCAACGAATATCCATTCACCGCTAATGGTTGAGGAAATTTCTATTAATCTATACCAGAGTAAGCTCCTTAGAGTAGGATTGGGACTTCCATAAACAAAGGTAATGTATGAATGATGGTTGAATTTGCAATAAATTAGTTGGATGTGGTTCAAGACAATTTCCATAAAGAAGCAATTGGGGTCCCATTGGAACCAAATGCCACATGAGAAACCAGTAGCTTCAACAGGACAAAGCCAGGTAATCAAGCAGAAGGAGGACAAGACGATTCTGATGAAGGAGAATCAGAAGCAAAGTTTCTGTGTGACCTCAAAGCTATGGTGGATGATGAAACAGGAGTTAGTATAGTCCAGCAACAACTATGACTACACTTCTCGGGAAGATGCTTGTTTTTCCAACAGACTTGGGTTTTATCCTCTTAATTTACTTTAAGAGGCTTGTTTAAGGGGTGCCTCCCCCACTTCATCTGAACTTTGTCGTTATCTCCTCTAGGAACAAACGTTTAGTTTTTTCTTTATGTTATTTTTTCCTCAGCTTGTATGGAACTCAAATCAGCAGGTGTTTGCTTGCTTTGATGTGTTTTAAATATATGATTATGACCTTTCCTAAAAAAAGCTTCAACATGGTGAGAGGATGCACATGCCATTCTTTGAATGATGGATTGAGCCCTTCTATTACTACACCTGGATTCTAGTATAGTAATAAGGGAAAGAGTATGTGTCTCCTTCAAATATCTAACATAATTGATCTTATCATCAGGGCACGCACCCTGGATGTTCCAAATGACGTAGTTCAAGATGAACAGAGAAAGGGTCACTTCAGACAATCATTGATAGTATCCCAATACTAAGATCAGTTTCTTCTTCCTCTATATCTATTGTAGGGGCATATACACTAAAGAGTCTATGAGACTCATGACCATGTTATTGTTTAGAAGGGTAGTTGCTTTACCTTTTTTCTAGTGCGGTAAGGACTAATTGGAACATTAATAGGTTGATAGATGACCTTTTTTATTCTTGAGGATAACTCCAACTCTTCTAGGTTCAAATTCAGTAGAGACTTGATTTCCATAGTCATAGGAGAATCTAAAGTCAAGGTTGGTCATGAATGCGCCTTTCCTACCTTCAGCAGTTCTGTCACCTACAAGATTGATGAAGCCATTGTCAGAAACCTTAGTACCTGATTTGTTTTGGGAGTTTGGTTTTGTATGTCAGAACTAATATAAGAAGTTCCTCTCTTTCTAGTATCTGGAGGAGTCTACTTGTGGTTTCTTCTATTTTGAATAGATTATTACTTGTTGGAGTTATCGTCTTGGGGAATGGTATTTTCATATGAGACATATTTAGTATTTTCCTCTTGGGAGTGGTTTTAGCAATCTGCCATATTTTTTCTCGGGTTTTCCAATTCGTTATCATCATTTTTCTACTTTAGCAATATTTTTTCAAGCTTCTTGGCATGCATGGTCATGGAGTAAGGGGCAACAGATTGGGAACCATCTTTGGGATTGTTAGGAGCCTCATTGATATCTTTTTCAAGGATGCGGCTGTAGTTCTTATCTTCATGGCCTACTCATCTACATTTCATGCATATCGAGTGCAGGCTTTCAAATCTGATCGTATATATTTCCCCATTAATAAACATAATAGGAAGCAAAAGTCTAGTGGTATCAACCTCCACTGAAATCCTTGCAAACTTGCAATGGTTTCCCAAAGAGGTATGGAATCCATCTTTAGGGTTTCCCCAATCATATTTTTGACCTCCTACATAAGTCATTTCTGGTAGAGATGAACAGGAAGATATGGGATTCGTGTCCAAATGACATGCTTCCTTAGTATGGGGTCTGATGTCAGAAGTATGGAAACTATGACTGGGTAGATAGGTAGTGCATGAAGAGTTCCAAGGTCCTATAGTCAAGATTTCACATAGTCATCATTGCAAAGAATTTGTACAACATAATAACCACTGTTGAGATATATGATTATGAAATGGTTTTGTAGATTCTAGATAACTGAAAGTCTTTTGAAAAGTGCTCTATAACTAGTATTGATTCCAACAACCTTGAACAATGAAGAATTTCCAAGGTTCTAGTACGGGTTGGCAAACTTCGTTTCTAACTGAGATGGAAGGGAAAACTCTACTAGTGTCTATGATGTACGACTCTTAAAGAAGATTTATAGAGACGATGATCTTGGGTTGTTGAACTTTGTTTGCTCCAACAGAGGCATCCTTGCAGGTCTTCCTTCTTTCATGTCTACCAACTACTTTGTGTTCATTCAATGAGGATGTGTGATGTCATAGACATATGCCTCTAAGAAGATGATGTCGGTATCCAAGTATGAAGGCTTGTTGTGGCTAGGGAAGAACCCATCTCTAGAGCTGCTTGAGCGCCCTCCTCCCCTACGGGACATCACTTGGGTTTCTCCATATGGACTCTTCACTCATATATTCTTATATACAGAGACTACAAAGGATCTCTATATGTTACTCCCTAGTTTAGATGAGTTCTTGAGTTGCCATAACGTAGAACTACAACAACACCATATTGGATATGAAAGGCATAGTGAGACAAGAAAATTAAAACAAACTAGACAAAATGACACAGCTCTTAAGGTGCAGAAGGTAGTTATCATGCTCCAACCCATAGACCTAATGGTAAATCCACAAAACCCATAAATAAAAGGGAAGAACTTCTCGTCTACTATATTGTAGTTATTCTAAGGCCTAAGCTATTTTTAAACGTTCCAAATAGAATGGAATGAGCATGAGTGTTGAGTGATGCCCTACATCAATTGGGAGACCCCTTCATACATTGAGGACATTCTAGAATATTACAAGATGAGTAAAGGAAATATAATTTGGTGTTTTCTAGAATAGAAAATTCCTATAAAGTTCAATTGATGTAAGCTTAATGCATAATAATTTATTTCAAAAAAGAAAAACCTAGAATTGGATCCATCAAATGCATTTATATGTAGGTCATTGGTGTCAGTTATATCTTATCATAGAAAATATTGAAAAGATTTGATTATCACGTGAATTTGGAAACTCTTCTCGGTTAAGATTTTTGTGAATTCATATGGAATTTCCTACAATTTTTCGTGATAGAATTTATGGTCCCTAACCAAATTTCCTAATTCATCCTTGTAACGAACTATCACTAACATCAAAGGCCATTTTTATGTTGTTTTCAAATACATGTTGCATTTTTAGTTAGATAGGCCACATATAGAGGACGGTAGATATCTTGGAACTCTATTTTTTGGATAGTTTTTATTTGAAAGTGGTTTCCGCATAACTTCATCAGTGGACATTGAATGCGGTAACCGCAAATCACTCCTATACATAGATCATGGTCTGTGATTATCAAGCAAGATTTTGTTGCATTCTAACTCTAATAAACGTGATTGACCCAATTCTGGATAATCTTCTAGAATTGTAGAATTATCAAAATTGATGTAGCTTTTTTTGGATATAGGTAAATATATTGCCAAAGGAACCTGTACAAAGCCAGGACCTACAGAACCTACAAAAATATATACATGGGGATGTTATTCAAACCTAAGTATCTTTTAGCTTGCTCAGACAGACCTGAGGCAAGTCCTTTTCTAACCCCTTCCTCATTACATATTTTACCACCATGTATTATATTGATTCTTTCCTCCCAAATGTGATAACAAACACCCGATAAGCAAAGGCCGCCAACAACAGTGCAGTGTTTACTACTCATCATCCTTAGCATCTTGTTTCTCAGTCCCTCAATGTTGTCATAAAAAATTTGACCCCATTCACTCTTGAGGCACACAATGGCCCAAACACATCTAAAGAAATTACAACTCCCAAATAAATGATCATGATTTTCTTCATGTGTATTGTAGAGCACACAGGTCATTTTCACCTTTAAACCCCACCTGGTCATTCTATCCTTTGTAGGCAGTCTCCCAAGGATTGCTATGTACATGGTAGTACTCCATTTTAGAATGTGGCAGGGATTCCACAGCATCTTGAACCATACGACATCACTCCCCAAAATAGTGTTGATCCATGGTGTCTCTATCACGTTGACCAGAGCAGAAATACCATCCATATCCACACTGTAAGTGCTACGCATGACCTCCCATTTCCTGCACATATTCCTCCACACCCTTGAAGATGAGTTATCATAGCCTCTGTGAAAGCCACCGTATCTGCTACCCAGCCACAAAGACCAAATGTTCTCCTTATCCCTAAGGAATCTATCCACCCTTCTTACGTGGATTTGCTTCACCAGATCTTCAGACGTTGTAATGTTGAGGCCTCCCTTACAGAAAGGCTTCGTAATTTTGTCGCATGCCAAGGCATGCAATTTGTTTCCCCAAACAAAATTGGTTATTAGTTTTCTCCTGTTTTCAGTGGTAGCATGAGGAATATTGCAAACCTCACACCAACATTTGACCATAGCCTGTAGGACCAATCTGGTTAGTATCAACCTGCTGGCCATAGACAGCCGCAAAGTAGACCATCCATGTATCTTGGATCTAAGGCAATCCAAGCATTGAGAAAAATCCCTAGATGACCCTTTACCACCAGTAATGGGGGTGCCAAGATACCTAGCAGGTAATCACCCCACTTTGATCCCAGTAGCTCTTCTGATTCTTCCTCTTCTAGCATCGTAGGATTTAGAGAGGTAAATATTGGATTTGATGGTGCTCATATAGAGCCCAGAGAGGTAGCCAAAATTCATCAGTATCCTCTTCATTTCTTTCACTCTGTTATCGTGCCCCAAAGTGAACATCATGATGTCATCAGTGAAAATCAGGTGGGATATGACTTTTGTGTTCTTGACTTTAAACGGTTTTATATTGCCTTTTCTTTTAGCTTCATACAACATGGTGGTGAGCCCTTCCATAACAATGGTGAACAACAGGGAGAAAGAGGATCCCCCTATCTCAACCCATTTGAAGCTTTAAAGAGCCCAACAGGACCTCCATTTAAGAGGATGGAGAAGGAGGTAGTAGATACACATTGCTTCATAATATGTATCCACCTTTTGTTGAAACCCATCGACTCCATGATGGCCCACAACACCTCCCATCTGACATGATCAAATGCCTTTGTGAGGTCCACTTTCAAGCAGGCTTTGGCGCTACTTTTCTTTGTCTTGAAGCCAGTAAGAAACTTTGCCACCAGCAGGGTGCTATTAGCGATTCTCCGCCCACTGATGAAAGCAATTTGCTCCTTGGAGATGATCCGAGGAAGCACCTTATTCAAACAACCTACAAGTACTTTGGATACAATTTTATACAAAACATTACAACAAGCAATCAACCTATAGTCAACGATGCTTACAATATTATTTTTCTTTGGGATTAGCTTGATAAAACCATGATTGACGGCCAGCACCATATTGTGGCCATTGATAATCCATCTAACAGCTTTTGTTATATCGGACTTTATAAGGCTCTACATGCTTTGAAAGAACTTGGCATTCATGCCATCAGGCCCCGAGGCCTTGCTGGCATGGATGGAAAAAACTATCCTTCTGACTTCATCCTCCTCTTCTTGGGAACAAAGCATGGCATTGTCATTCTCATTAACTCTTCTACCAGGAAGCAAATTAGAGTAGTTGGGTCAGCTTCTCTCTTCTTGGTTATATAGCCTTGTGAAGTAGTTGATAGCATTTAAAGCCAACCCATCTCTACTGTCAACCACCTGACCATTCTCGTCCATCAATTCATGAATTGTTTCCTTAAGCTCTTTCTTCTTTACTTCCCTATGGTAGATTTTAGTGTTGAAATCCCCATCTCTCACCCATTCCATTCTGCTTCTCTGCCAGTAATACACTTCTTCGGCTTTCTTTAGCTTGCACAGCCTATCTTCGACTCCTTCTTCTTCTTTTATGAATAACTCATTAAGAGGGTCATACCCAATAGCCTCCATAACACGATTATATTTCAGTTCAGCTTCAGCAATTAAATTCCTAAGGTTGATCTTCTCTTTGTTCCACTTTTTAAGGGCACCCTTCTTTTTCTATATCTTCTTCAAAGCAATGTACAAATCTTTGCCTTCAACATGTATGCTCCAACTCTTCTGTACAACCTCCTTGAAGCCAGGCCAGTCACACCACCAATTAAGGAACCGGAACGGTCGCATGATATGAGGTTTATCAACTAAGTCGATGTTCATCCATGAGTGATCACTGAGGGGATTGGATCCAATTTTTATATAGGAGTTAGGCCAAAGGTTAAGCCATTATTCATTCGCCAGACCTTTTTCTATAACACTCGCAATCCTCATGTGCTTTACTTGTTTGTTCAACCAGGTGGTCCTACCTCCCACTTTATTCAGCTCAATTAGTCATGTATCCTCCACCATGCTGTTGAAAGCTGCCATCACTCTCTCAGGAACAACTCTGCCCCAAAACTTCTCGTCTGGTCTTCTAACATTGTTAAAATCCCCTATGATAAGCCAGGGAACTTCATGCTAAGCTGTATCAGATAATACTTTCCACATCCTCGTTCTATCATTCTCCAATATTTCACCATACACACCTGAAAGGATGAAATTAGCGCCACCTTGTTACAGCAAGACACCGTCATAACCTGGTCGGATATGTTAATAGCATCAACATCCCATATCAACCCTTTCCAACCAATGACAATACGACCACCATCTCTTAGGGACAGGTTCGACATAGCATTCCAGTTGTCAGGGAACATAGTATCAACTCTTTCACGAACAACTCTTCTAATTCTTATTTCTAAGCACACCACAAGGGTTGCACCAATCTCTGTAATGGCCTTCCTCAACTCCCTTTGGCTCCCCACCAAAGAAGCGCCTCACACGTTCCATGCGAGAATTGACATTTAAATGGTTTTGTTAGTACCACCCCCAGAACCGGGAGGAGTACTTTTCTTTCCTTTCTTCACAACACTTCTAGTCTGCCTCGAGCTTCTACTTCTGCCTGGTTCGCCTCCTCCAGGGTCCTCCTCCCCCATTTTGTCCAGAACAGAGAAAGGTTACCGTCAATGACAATCTCAACTAGCTTAGCCAAGCCATCACTCGGGGTCTCAGTCTCCTATATTTCTCCATCCTCAACCACCACTACTACCTACTGCGAGCTAGTAACCACCAAGCCAGTACCTTTATCAGCAACACCAGAAGGGGTAGCATTACCAACAATGTTCTCACCGGTTTCCAAGACCTCCTCATTGGAAGCAAGACCGACCACCTTCTCTTTGCCTTTCCTGGATCCCGGAGGGGATCTAGATTTCCCTATCCTTCTGTTTCTTCTACGAGGTGGGTCTGGGATGATGGGTGGAGCACTACACACAGTCTTGCTCCTCTCACCTGGGAAATCTCCATTGACATGCTGAAAACCTTGCAACTACTACATCTGTCAGGCAAGGCTTCATATTTGAATCAAACTTCCCATTTGTTTATGTTGGGTAGCTCAACCATGACCTCAGGAGGGGGTTCTTTATCTACTGATATGTGAATGCAGAATCTAGCACACCCCTGAACAGAACTGTTCGATCTCCTGTCGATGGTGCGGGGCACCCTAAAAGCGTATGTGATGACCAAAATAGCCCTCGATCTCCAATGCTTGTCGATATCCGAGAGTGAAACCCAGACAGGCACAGTGGTAAAGGCAGCTCTATGAGTGTCCGCTTGAGGCATCCATTTGCAAATGAGCACCAATTGGTCATCGAAGAACCACGGCCCCTTCAGCATCACCACATTTCTATCTGCCTCATTGGAAAACCTAGTCAGGAACAGCCTGCCATCCAAGGTGAATACCTTGAGCTCTCCTTTTGGCCGCCACTGCCTAATCATCCATCCCTTTAGTTGCTGAGGATGGCTTTTCTTACCAAGAATCTGAACGATCCCCGAGTACTGGTGATAGTCCTCCATTTCATCCATAACGGGGTCATTGAACTGTGTCCACAGCCACTTGTCCCCCTCCTTCAAGAAGGGAGCCTTCGGATCATCCACCACCACTCCCTAGAGACTGCGAGTGGGGCCATCCACAGACTTGACCCAGTCGCGCCCGACAGTGACATCAGGGTCATTTGTGAACCAATCATCAGCGGCTTTCGAACCACTGGGACCAACCTGCAGGGTGGAGGCGGGGGGGGGGGCAGAGAACCCCCAGCTGCCATGAGCGCGGAGCTAACCTACGAACGCCCAGTCGCCAAGAGCATGGAGCCTGACCAGGGTAGAGAGGGAAAGGCGATGGAGAGCCCACCAGGGACGACCCAATTTCCATGAGGGCCGCTGGGGGGGAGAGGGAAGGTGCGGGGTGGAGCTTCCCCCCCCCCCCCGAGGGGGAGAAACAGAGCCGGGGAGGGGGAGCGGGTTAGAGAGAAGGCAGAGCTCGCTCTAGAGAGAGAGACCACTGGTCAAATTGATGTAGCTTTTGCTAGAACTGTTATAGTATGAATATTGATGTCAACATGGGTCCAACCTTCACAACAAATTTGCACATGTTGGCAATCCACAATGTTGAATCTTGCAAATTATGATAATCTATAATAATAAGACAGTGACCTTAAAACTTTCATTATTGATGAAGTTCTTACTCCATGTATGCACATACAATGTTTATATCTTTACTATATCCATCATGTCACTCAAACTAACTCTATTGGAGGTTCTAGATACCTTATTTGTTTCTCTCTTTGATTCTTTTAGACTTGGAGTAGAAAAAAGAGAAATGAGTGCATAAGTTGTGATGACTGGCACTCATATCTAGCATATAAGGTAACAAGGAGATTGATATTTCCAAAATCCTAGTTGAACTAAGATAAGGGTCACACATAGATATCATGGATCCAATGTCCTCAATATCTTATATTGTGGCAATTTCAAACCCTACATGTTCCTTTAAACCATCACTTGTGTTTTACCACTTAGCTAGAGATTTATCAACACTCGTAATAGTTCAATGAGTTACTTTTATAATGTTTAAATAACATGTTCATATGTGTTACAACTAATTGGTGAGGTTTTAGTGGAGTCAAACCCAAATTTCTATTAAGTTAGTATTTTAAAGGTTATATGTCTCACATATAATATTATGATAAGATATATTGATCTATGCATCGCCTACCTAAGGTCCAACCATGATGTGCCCTAAATATCTAGGAACCCTAGGTACCTTTGATAGACAAGATATCTAGGTCAGTGAAGCCAAAAACTATCAACCCTCATGGTTTAACCAAGACAAACTTAACCATCTAGACTAGGTTTTAAACTAAGGATTGTACACTAATCCAACCTAGTTTAAAAGCATCCAAAGATTACCAAAACAAGCATGAATATAAAGCAAACTTGTACTTATATGCCCTCTATGTTTTGTTAGGGTCAGTGAACAATATAAAACTAATTAGGACCTCTGATAAGTTTCAAAACCCTTATGATCTCTATGGGGCCATTAGTGGTTCCCGTCATGAAAAAAAATTGATTTTTGGTGAAGTATAACCCATTAGTCAGGCTAACATTTTAGTAACTAAACTAACTAGATGGCATATCACCACTTGAGGAGGTGGTTCAACACACGCAATGGTTCACTAGGTGTTGCTTTTGAATGGTCACCAGTCGGACCAATGTTGTAATATATGAGAATTTCCATATAAGTATAATTAGACACCAAAATCATATATCTAGTTATAAAGGGTTAATGGCTAATAATAAACCAACTTTTCCTAAATATACACTAATAATAAGCCCTAATATGGTGGTTTATGGGTATACTACACATCCACTAGTTATCATGGTTTGATGTCAGCAACCGATAGGAGTGAGAGAAGATATAATTGATGGTGTTACATAAGCCACATAAACTAAATAGGGAAAATTAATAAGTAAATAAATAGAATAAATGATTTAACCCTACTAATATAAAGATAAATAATATACACAATGTTCCATTAATAAACTAATTAATTAAAGTGATGATTTTAATAACTAAGTATTCACATTAGTTAACTTTATAGCAGTAAGTGTAAATTTGTAAGCCTAAGTTTGATATAATAAGTAAGGTACGTGAATTTGTGGGACACACCTCATAAATGCTCATTGTCAACTTAATTAGTTAATAAGACACAAATGTGAAAGATCTGGAGGGGGTGAAATGAGATAAAAGCTCATATATGCAATTACAAACAAGACGGTTGATTGCAACTTGCTTAAAAGAATGTTGCAATTGAAATAAGTAAAGAAGAAAAAAAAGTGCACAAGTAAACCACAAAATACACTAAGATTTATTGTAAATGCATCTTGAAATTTTGTAGCTCCACTACCTAGTAGTTTCCTACCATAATTTTTTCAATCTGTAGTTGTTACTATTTTGTACCAATAAATTTACATTGGTGTCTTTTTTGGATCAAGACCAACCTCCTATTCATATAAAAAGTATCTATCACCACCTATTCTTTCTAGATAATATAATTTCATCCTTTAAGAAGATAAAAATCTCCTCCTATCACCTTTAGACACACAATTCTCATAAGAAATAGCTCCAAAGTAAGAATGAAATAGAGAACAAGAAGAAGATTTGATATTACAAAATATAAAAAATCCTACATTCAAATCTCCAAATGAACAAGTGATGAGAAGCTCTGCATGGGTTTTAGCAATGCATAACAAGGCGGAGTAGGACATTGAAGAAAGAGTAGGCTTAGGCTTGCTTGGAAGCAACTGGTTGTGCCAGTATGATTCTAACATTAATTAGATAGCATATGGAAGTAATTGCTCTATTGTACTTCAAGTTGTCTTATGGCATTCCTATATGTATGAAACACTTAGAAATAGTTTAGTTTAGTTGGTTTTGGTAGTGTTTAGAATGATTTTAGCACTAAAGTCATCATTTTAGGATAGTGGATAAAAGTAGAATTTCTAATTATACACTAACATAAAAAGTCACAATATAGATTAGTTGAATTATGTTTTGACATTGAAGAAAATATCAATCAAAATATAATTTGATCAAGATACAAGTAGCACCATCATCTGGTCTAACGGCTATATCTGAGTCATATTGTAGTTTGACCATCATTGTTTCCAGTCAGATTACAGTTAAATTGAAAAATAGTTGTATTCAAGATTATCCTAAATTTTACAAATAGATAAAACAATTTTTAAAATAAATTTACCTATCCTAATTTGTATATATAAAATCATTTTTAGGATGTCTTTTGGATATTCATCACTTTTTCTTACACAAATGTTTACAAGTTATACAATTGCACCTATGCAAAACTAGGTACATCTTTTACAAGCTTCAGAAGACATGAATTTAGCATAAGTAACTTCATATAATATTATCTAAGTTCATTGATCACCTCAAAACTTAATGAACATATTGGTAATAAAAATGGAGACTATTTGCATTATTGAATTATTTGTGGAAATATCCAAAAATCTAACAAATTCCCCTATTTCTTGGTTTCTAGTATTTCCATGAAATAAATTGAGATAGCAAATTAAGATAGTCATATCTTTCATTTTCCAAACAAAGAAACTTTATCACATTGTTTCTTCAACCCTTTGTCTAATATAAAAATGATGTCACAAAAGCCCAATCATCCACAAGCAGACACTCCCCCTAAAAATATATTGATATGGAGAAGCATAAACATATGCCCTGGCATACAAAGGATATACCATTTGAAAATTGGGATTATCAAAATCCAAAATTTGGTTAAGGAACACGAGTCTTAAAGATATACATACAAAGAAAAGGAGTGGTAGTTCCTCCATGATTGAGATATGCCATTCATAAGAAAACATTCACCAAAGCTTACCTAAACCAATGGTAAGAAATATTAATTCTTCCATTTATGTTGATGACATAATAAACATATAATAAAATAGATATAAAAATATCACAAGTTTGAGCTACCCCTTAATCTCATATTTTGAAAATTTTGTCAATGAATGAATTTGACAAACCAAGATAAAAATATCCAATGAAAAACCAAAAACACATCAACAACATGTTAAATAAATTATGTCAAATAGGAAATATCATATAAATATGAAGCAAGGTCATTCTAATAATCAAAATAAATTTGGAAAAAGAAAATTTTTGACGTAGAGCTCTAGTTGAGTTTCAACTGAATGCCCCTAGGAAGAACTACATTCTAGTTGAAAGTAAGTCTGTTGCAAACTTCTTAATCCACCAGAAATTTAGACCAAAAACTCATAAGAGAAACAAATATGCAAAATTAAAAATTATCAAATACAAATAAAATGTATGAATTTGAAGGAAAACAAGGCAAGATCACAAGTATGTACAACAAGTCTCATGATCAATCATTCATTCAACTAACATGGAGTTCTAGGAACCAAACCCATGTTACAATTTCTTTTAAGAGGGAAAGAGAAATCATAATGGCCAAATTTAACATGTTAAAAATGTGCTTCGTGTTCAAGAGAGAATTGTACCATTTTATTTGACAAAAATAGGACCATTCTTCTTCCTATGATGGTTCTCATGCCTAGTAACATATGCAGGACCTTTGTACCAATACGTACATGATGTGAATGTAAGATATTGTTCAACGTGCTTCTTCCACTTGAAAACATTTTCCAAAAAACTCTTTAAAATTTGCATTTTCCATAAAAAGAAGAAAGGCATCTTAAAAAATAAATATTAAAATATATCTAGTAGCAGCAAGGCTATTTTCAAGTATAGATATTTAATTAATAAAATTGATGTTTATGGAGAAATAACATCATAATCATTATAAGAGAATAAGATCGGTTGTTTCTCCATATCATCTAAATTTTTTGAATTAGTGGAAACTTGAAATTTGCAATAGGAGTTGAGAAAAACAATACATTGATTAGTTTGTAGTTAGTACAAAAATGTCATCAACCTTACTAAGTTCATCATTTAAATATTGATCAAAAATAGTGAGTATTTGTTTCCTTTCCTTAATTTTTTCAAGTTCTTTATGATGATGGTCAAAAGGCTCAATGAGTTTTTTTGGAATAATTAGAAAGAGTTAATATATCATCATCAACACTTGGAGGTTTTTCATCTTCCTCTTGTTCATCATTTTCATCATCAACAACAAGAAGGAACTCATCAATAAGGTGGCAAGTTTTTCATCTTCATTTGACCCCATGTTTAGAACAAGAATCCCAAGATGCATTGTAGGACTTGTTTTGTCCATGGATTTTTAATTCTTGTTCCTATTCTATTTCGTTCATCCTTCCAATGTCCCATCCCACCACAAATATAACATCTACTAAAGGGAGATCAATAATATTTGTTAGGAGAAAACTTGATGTACTTCTTACCTTTTGAGTGCTTATATTTTACACTACTTGACACCTGAAGAAGAGGAAGAAGACTTTGAATCCTTTGATTTGAGAGAAATTCTCTTTGTTAACAAAATTATCCCACTTCTTACATCTCAAAATCTTGGGGCTTTACCTCATATGCCTCTCAAAGTACCCTACAAGTTCTTCAAGCTGACAAGTAGAAATATCTAATGATTTTCCTATAGCAATATGTTTTATCATACTCAGGGGTTAGAGAATGCAAAATATTAGTAGTTGGTTCTTTTTCTTTAATATGATTTCCTATAGATTATATTTCATTAAAAATGAATGTGAATATAATGTATAGTATAGAAATTAATGCATATATTTTCATAACTCTAATTAAACAACATGATCTAACCCATTGTAATAGTCACATATCCTAACCTATTGTAATAGAATCTAATTACACAATATTTTCTAAGTCGTTTTAGTATACCATAATCACACAATAGCCATTCACACGTTACAATAGTTACCTATCATAATATATCACAATCACACAACATGATGTAACCCGTTGTTACATACAAAGATCACACAACATATTCATGTCAATTATTATATATTATAATTACAAAACAGACTCCAACATATTGTATAAGCGCATGTGTCATGTTATTAACTAACTTAATGTTATTAAAATAATTCTTGAAGATAAATAGTCTTTAGAATAAATTGTTAATTTGTATGGAAATAAAAATTTAGATAGAAATCAAATTTTAGTAAGAAATTTATTTGAAAGGAGGTTCTTTACTGGAGGGAATGACATCAATGGAAAGTAAATATTCATTTTATAGAAACACTAATTGTGAAACATATTCTTAGAAGGGAGCTTTCTGATGAGAAAGAAATATTCTTAGTTGGTAATGGGTACATTAACAAAATAAGTAAAAAATAGAGGGAGAGAATTTTTGCTCGAGAAATAAGATAAATAAATAGTATTTCTAAGAAAATAAATTTTGGTGTGAAAATAAAATTTGTTGTGGGAAGAATCTTGGGGGCACGTGTTGCCTAGAGAAGTGTATATAGGGTTCAATTCCAGACTTCCGATGCTAAAAGGGGGGAAAGAACTACCCCTTCACTCTCATTCTTTTGATGGTGGATAGAACAATTGTGTGTCACTCTATCCACAGAGCATCTCTATGTTGAACATTGTCAATATATTCATTGTGTCCATCTCAGTCAGCCTCTCATAAGATAAGAGTCTATAAATATATTACATCTCCTCTTTCTCTTTGTTGCTAGATTTCCATCACATCTCCTAATTCTCTTCTCATTTTCTCAGCGACTTTGATTTTTCACACAACGAAAATGAATGACAGACTAACCTCACAGCTTTGATGCTTTTTTTATTAGTCTTTTCTGTAAACAATGACCTTTGATTTTGCATTACATCACACAATGACAATACAATGACTTTAATATATGTGTATGTGTGAAGGGCGACCTTTGGTTTTTCATTGCATCCCATATTTGCGATGAAGTTGATTCAACCTTGGTAGATATATGTCATGTCATTCAAAAAATTATGGCTACTTTTCAAGATTGACTTTTCTTAGTCAATGTTTCTTGCTTTATTATTATGCATGATAACTAAAAGTCTACACTTTGTGATCTAATATACAATGACGTACACGATCATTTGATATTTAAGATTTCATTATTTTATATAATATGTTTTTTTTGTGCAATAACTTGTTATTATGCAATATGTAGGGAGCCCCCCAAATTTTTTTTGAAAACAAGTTATACTTTGATATCATATTGTACTTTGTAATAAATACTAAATTGTAAGTGCATATGGACCCCCTCAAAGATGTTGAATAGCATATGTAGTTATTCATATCCGAGTTTGATATTACAATAGAAATAAATTTCTCCTAAGTCAATTAGAATATGAAAAACAACTAGTGTAGAATGAGGTTATAATTGGGTACAAATAGTCAAATTTTGTTTATTAGTATCTTTATTGTAAATAAGCAAACATATTTCTGAACCTTAAAACAACACATTTATGAAACATGATACAATTTCATCATTTGACACTAAACTTCAATATAAAATAACACAAAAAATTGTAATAGACATACATAAAAAGATAGAATATAGTGGGATAAAATTAACATTAATAAAGTATTTATTGTGGATTTGATCAAAAATTGGTTATTTATTAATACAATGTGAATACATAGATTCATTAAATGTAATGAACTACATATTTCTAATACATAAATGTGAATAAATAATTAGACGTGCATGTATTATGATTGTTTGAATGATACATGTTGGTACAATTATAATGTATGGTAGAATGAATAAATAATTCTTCGACAATGACAGTTCATTAAGAGTACATGGTGTCACAATATTTTTTTAAATAGTTGACAAAACATGTAAGATTTTGTAATGTTTAGAAGTGATGATATATTTGTAAAAATAAGGTAACGTCATTTATGTTTGTGAAATTTATCCTAAAACAGATAAAACGTAAGCTATAAGGATATAGTATATTATGTCTAATCTTTTTGGGATCATAAGTGTTTTTTTGGGGAAAATGTAGAGGTAATTCTTATTCATTCTGCGCTCTACTGCGGACAAAACAGAGTGAATGTCCACGTGCCTCATATGAAGGAACCAGTGGGGAACAACAATGGTGAAGCTGAACAAATTTTTAGTCTTGACGACATATTTTGCAAGGCTGTCTGCAGGTCCATTGAATTTGTGAAGAACATGGTGGATGATCTCTACAAGGGGGGGGCCCTAGAAGGTTTTCAACCTTCCTAGCAAAGGGCAAGAACCGTGGGAGAGGTTTGTTTTTAGTAAGGTGCCTGATGGTTTGTTTTCAACCTTCCTAGCAAAGGGCAAGAACCGTGGGAGAGGTTTGTTTTTAGTAACGTGCCCGATGGCTTCCCGGAAATCAATGAAAATGTAGTAGGTGTCCTATTGATGATCCTTGCATAGCTGAGCACCTAACAGGATAGAATGGATCTCACTAGCGAGCGGAGTAGAAGACTGAATAATTTGGTAGGACCCCGTGATATGAGAGCCGTCTACAAGCACAACATGGGCGTCGATAGCCGCTGTGTTATGACCATAATGGTGAGCTGCATCAGTGAAGATATAGACTGACTTCGCAGTGAGATTCTGAGTAGGTGGATTAGCTACTGAATGAGTGTGGCCCGACCTGTCATGTAGCTTGGTAATAGAATCTGTCCAGAGCTTGATAAACTCAACTTTCTTAGAAGTAGGTAGGGTCTTCTTTTGATGGAGTTGCTCATTGCGGCAAGTCCAGATATGCCAGCAAGCAACAACTTTCAGAGTGAAAGTGTCATCCGAGTTTGTGGTGCACTTCTGAATCCACTCATTCGAAGAGAGGAGTGAGTGGTCCTCATTGGGAAGCAGTTGATTCCAAACATCGCAACTAGATTTACAGTCTCTGAGTGTGTGAATCATGGTATCCTGACTGTTGTTACAGATGGGGCATTCCTCTGGTACCTCCATGTGTCTGTGTCTCTTTTCCATGTTCGTCATGGGAGCGCCATGAAGCATGAGCCAAAGGAACATTTTTATGTGTTCCAAAATCTTGTCTTGCCAAATGCCCTTCTAGTTACCTTGCGTGGTGACTTCGTTGCCTCGCCGAAGCCACCTGTAGACTGATCTAGAAGTGAACAACCCATTCTTTTCGAGAGGCCAGACCTAGCCATTGTCCTCCGAGTGACGGCGCGGGGCAGGGATAGTAGTGATAATAGGCCAAGTTGGCTCGGGGAGGAAATTGTATATGAAATCCCAGTCCCATTCCCCATCGGAGATCGCCATGGATTCTATAGTGAGGTCTCAGATTTCATGATGGATTGGCCAACCGAGGTGGAAGTCCAGCACAGATTTTCCAGCAATCCACCTACCTTCCCAGACATTTGTGTGACTCCCATTGTTGATTACTATGTGTCTTTGTTCGGTTACTCTACTAAGGTTTTTTTTGATAAAGCTCCAGGCCGGGGAGCTCAGAACAGACTTGAGCCTACCATTCTTGGTATATTTTTCCTTCATCACCTTGACCCAAACCTTGGACGGGTCAGTGAGGAAAGCCCAGACATTCTTCATCATAAGGGCGTCATTTTGGTCCCTAACATCCCTAATAGCTAGCCCACCAATGTCCTTGCTGGACGAGACTTCTTTCCAAGAGACTAGAGAGGATTTGTGTTGGCTAGCAGCTCTAAACTAGATGAATCTTCGGATATGCCTATTGATGTCATCACACAAGCGCGGAGAAAGCTTGACGATTTGCATAGTATAGGAAGGAATAGCATGTGGGGTAGACTTGGCCAAACACACCCTTCCTGCTAGAGAAAGATTTTTAAGGGCCCAGCGGTTCATCCTCCATTGAATGGAAGCAAGGATGTCACTGTGGGTTTCTCTGTTGACTCGATTATGGAGGACGGGCACACCTAGATACTTGCCTAGGTCACCGGTCCAAGAGAAGCCTAGTTTTCTACTTATCGTTCTCTTTAGAGGTTGAGAAATACTCTTACCAAAGAAGTGTGATTTGGGCTTGGAAATAGATTGCCCTGATGCCATGGAGAACTCCTTGAGGATAGTAGAAATGATCCGAGCCTATTTGACAGAAGCTTCGCCTAGAAGAAGGATGTCATCAGCAAAGAAGACATGAGACAATTTCAGGCCCCCACGAGAGAGGGTGATTGGTTTCCAATTATCAGATTCCAAATAAGCAGAGATAGCTTGACTCAGCCATTCCATGCACAAGACAAAAACAAAAAGGCTGATTGGATCTCCTTGGCGGACACCTTGAGTGGCTTTGAAGGGAGGTAAAGGTTCGCCCTCCCACAGAATGGAGGTCGAGCCCTTGCTGATGATTTCCATGATGACGGTGGAGAGCTTAGCTGGAAGGCCAGTTTGCTGCAAAGTGTCATATATTAAAGCCCAGTTCATTCTGTCGAAGGCTTTGGCCAGATCAAGCTTGATGCACATCCACAATTTCTTGTTGGCTTTGGACTTCATGGAGTGGATAACCTCCTAAACAAGAAGTATATTGTCAGTAATGCATCATCCGGGGATGAAGCTAGACTGTGTAGGGTTGACCCAATCATTCATGAGAGGCTTCAACCTTTCAACAATAATCTTGGAGATGATTTTGAAGCAGGTGTTGTTAAGCGATATGGGTCTCAGGTCGCTGCAACGTTGAGGAGTAGGGATCTTAGGGATTAAGACCATGTAGAAATCTGCTATGGAAGTGCTAATGTTCTCAGAAGTGAAGACCTCTTGAATTGTTTGGATGATGCTTGGGCCAACCTGTTGTCAGTGATGATGTATGAAGCCAGTATGGACCCCGTCGGGTCCCGGTGCTTTGAGAGGTGCCATGGAGAAGGTGACATCTCTGATTTCATCTTTATTTGGGATGGCACTCTGGCTGGCAGTAGTAGAAGTGTGGCCGGTAGGGAAGGCTCCAGGATACGCAAGTATCCGATCAGCGTGCGTCGGGGCAGTCTGGGAAAGGAGGTCCGCAAAGAAGTTGTGAATCAGCCTCTTCGTTTCTTCACTTGTGGAGGTCCAGCACCCGTCTTCAGATTGAAGATGAGTAATCTTGTTGAAGTGTCATCTAGATTGCATGTATGACTGGTAGAATCTAGTGTTAAGGTCACTAGACTTCAACTAGTCAATATGGGCCCGCTACTGCCACTCCACCTCCTCATTCAGAAGGATGTTATGGAGTCGCTCCTGAAGAGGAATAGATGGATCCATCAGTGGGATGGGGTTCGGTGATTGAGAGTATACCTGGTGCGTGCTGATGCGAGCGAGGAGTTGTTGTTTTTCTTTATGCTGGCAGCCTGATCTCATGGAGTCCCACTGAGTGGCCTTGTCTTTGAAGGTGAGAAGAGCTTCCTGGAAGTTGCCATTAATCGGCCAGTGGCACATGACGTCCTCTGTGAACTTGGGGGTGAGGCTCCAACTCGCCTTGGTGCAGAAAAGGCAGCGTTTAGGCATACTTGTTCCACAGGACAAGAGGATGGGATGGTGGTCAGAGTATAGATGGGGGAGGACCACAGCAGAGCTGTCTCTGAACTTGTGGATCCATTCAGAGTTCACAATAATCCGATCAAGGCTCTCGTGGAGGTGCTAGCACTGGAAGGTAAAGAAGGGGCCTTGGGTTTTAAGTTCCGCAAGGCCAGTGGCAGCAAGGACTTCATGGAAGCGGCCACTAGAACGCCTATCAAAGTACTCATTTCCTCGCTTCTCATTGATGTTAAGCAAGGTGTTTAAATCACCCAGAACAGCCCAAGCAGTATTAATAGAAGCAATGATCTCTTCAAGTCTCTCACATAGGTACTCTCGCATAGTTGGATTAGGGCTTCCATACACGACGGACAAATACTAGTCGTCGTTAATACGATAGTGTATAAACTAGCGGTGGTTGAGGAGGATTTCAACAGAACAACGATGATGATCCCAGGCAAGCCAAATACCGCCTGAGAAGCCATTGGCTTCCAACCTGTGTGAGGAGTTGTAGCCAAGGCGCTTGATGAGGTTGTCGGCAGTTGGACCACTGTAGCCGGGTTCCACGATGGCTATGATGTTCACTTTGTGAATGAATTTCATTTCGTGAATTAATCGAATTTTCTTATCCAGGCATGCACCTTGGAAGTTCCAACAGACGATATTCATTGAGAGATTTATTGAAGTGCGGTGCATAGTCCTACAGAGTGATCTTCACCTTCCATGTCAACCTCCATAGAGGTTTCTTGAGAGGCACCTTCCAGGTGCTTTTGGAATTCCAAAACATGCTTCGCGTAGGGAATTGAACTTGCCATGACTTGCAAATCCTCGACTCGACCCTTTTTTCGAACACGATCTGGACTTTGTGTTGTTTGGAACACAATTTTCCTGTTCCTCAGCATAACGTAGCCTCTATCACTTCTATTATGGTGAGTTATTTGTTTGTCGCGGACCGCAGGGATGTTTATTGCTTGAGCTTGGAATAGGAACTCGCCGTCTTGAGCTAGGCTTGGCTCCCTTCCTTCGCTTACGTCGTTCCTGGTGAGCCTAACAGAAGTATTGGCCTTGTGATGGCTGGACGTGTCATGCGACACTGCAGCTTGGGCGGTTGCTTCCACAACCGCTTCCTTCTGACGCTGGCACTGTTTGGCTTTCTTGCTAAGCACGGGCTGGAACTCGTCATCATAGCTTGCTTGCACAGGGATAACAATGGGAGTGCCCGTGGTGGTCTTGCACTCGCTGTGCGGCATCAGGGGTTTGCTGTCGCTAGCATTCCTCCCAGTAGCGTTTGGCTTGCGCCGCTCAGGCATTTTGGCATGGATCGCGTCGGTGTAATTAACCGCTGGAACCGAGATTGGGATGGAGGTGGAGTCCAAGTCACTTGGAGGTGTGGAGCCTTGCTTGCACTCGTCCTCCATATGGCCAAGACTACCGCACTTCAGGCAGAAGTGAGGCAGATTCTCGTACTCGAGACGGAAGTATTCCCCATTGATGAAGATGGTTGGAAGTAATGGTTTCTGCATGTCCACCTCAACAGCAATCCTCACAAACTTCCCCTGGGATCATAAGTGTTTCACTCTATATCTCAGTATGTTTTTCACTAAATTTATATTTACATATTTATTTTTCCTCTATAATATAAATATTCTATATTTTCTCCATGTTCCCAATTAATTTTGTAACCTAAGTTACCAAAGATTTAGTGATAGATTTTAAGTTTTCTTCAATGTAAAAAAAATCTATTCAAAACAATTCCTTAGGCTTTTAGTTTTTCCTTTAATATATTCCTCTTTCTTCTTTTCTTTTCTCTATTTGTGGTGAAAGATTTTTACACAGTAAATAACAATATTTCTTGTTCACTCCCCTCCATTATCCTCACTTTTATATTACTTTTTTTACACTGGCTTCTATATTATGTTATTTGACCAAATTTAAAATTGATTATCTTTGTATTGATCTCTATCATTCCTCTCAACCCATAAACTTTGTCAAAACTAAAGCAAATGTATTAGTAATATTGATTGGTTGAGCCTTGGATATAGACATGATTTAATTATTTTGCATTTATTGATTTTTTTTAAATATGCAATAAACAACATATTTCAATCATCTCATATGACATGTTTGATTTACATGTTTGACTATTGTGCCATTGAGAAAGGCATGTTACTTAATATATATGTATGTTATCTTGTTTCTTCTTTTTCTAATTTAGCATTTTGTTATTATTATTGATAGTTTTCACGTATTATTCTCATTTTTCCTCTTTTGATTTTGTACAAAGATTTTATCAAGATATTTATAAAGACAATAAAATAGAATAGAGTATCTTTTATATGCAATGATTGTTTATTTTGAAAGAGAAAATGGATAATCACTGAAAGCTGACTTGATTAGTAGTTGATTCAAAAGCCTAAAAAATAAATACTATATTTAAAAGGTAAAACTATATACTAGTTTCAAAACATTTATGTTAAATTTAAAATTACAACTACACCCAATCTTGTATTGTCTAACCTAAACTTAAGTTATATATTATCAACTTGGAGTTGATCTGACTCTTTGCCAAACTTGTAAATGTAAAACTTCCATCCGTTCACTATAGTGAAATTTGTCATTATAGCATGTATATCCTTGTCGATCATGTCAAACCTCTCATTAAAACTAGATGATGGCAATCCCCCTTGAGCCATGTTTACTTTTAAAGAAGACAATCCTTCTCACAAATTGTTTATACTCCTATTGTTTATATTCCTAACATTTCTTCTTTCAGTCACAGTTTTGACTTGTGTCTAGCTTATCATTTATGTAGTCTAGTAGTTACTTCATTTTAAATATTTTATGTCACTTGATTTTTAAATATAGATTTCTTTAATAAATTTACAAAAATTATTTCTTTTTATCTAATAGTCATTTTATATAGTGTCTAAAGTTGTTAAAAAGTATTGATTGTGAGTATTATGTGATAAAGTTCACAAGAGACATCATTGAGACAACAAATAGAAATATTTCTGAAAATTTAGCTACTTATTATTTTTTTAGTTGGTTCAGATTTCTAAATATATTAAATAATTTACAATATATTTGATATATGATTCCAGTGTTATTCAAAGTATATTGGTTGTTGCTTCAACTAGAAGAGATCGATGAGGTCCGAAATGAGTGGACGATGTATGTTCTTGTGCATACACAAAATTATCTGACATGAGTGAGCGATGTATGCTCTTCAATATATGAAAATGTGTGAAACTCATATAGCTATTTTTCAATTTGACTTTAAGTGTGCAGAGCACTTGTTTGTATGATTGAATCTTTGTATGAATGATTGATTATTTATAAAAAAAACTGCAAGATTTCTATAAGGTTCGGTGCATATTTTGTTATGTGCTTCTTTCTAAAATTTAAAAAGAACAATTTTATATTTATTATAAAATATATGAAATATAGTTAACTTGTCAATTAAATTACTTTTATAGGTATGAAAATTTCTAAACAAATATGACATTCAATGATATGTTGTAAAAGTTATGATATCACAAAAAATAACGCATGTTGTGTAAACCACACATATTACAATTGGTGTGTCTAGGAAACACACCACTATGGCAACGGGTATATTTAGTGAAAGACGACATGCTTCAACTGTTGTGAAAAAAAATCCTATTATAGGTGCATTTCGTGAAAGAGAATATGCTTCAACTGTTGTATAAACATATATAAATTACAACGTGCCCAACACATGTTGTAAAAAATACCAATACTACAATAGGTGAGTTTTTTGAAAGACAACATGTTTCAACTATTGTATAAACATATATATTACAATATGTGCACCACATATTTTAAAAAATCCTTATTACAACATGTGTGTTTAGTGAAATATATCATGTTTAACTGTTATATAAAATACATGTACTAGAACATGTGCACACCTTATGCATAAAGCACCCCTCATAAGACCACACAGTCTAATACAACAGTTGACACCTATTGTAAAATGGAAAAATGAACAATTGTAAAAAATCATTTTTGTTGTAGTGGGCCTTAGTATTTAGATTAGCATGTCTTACTGTAGTCACATCCCAAATCTCAAGGTTCATCACTAGAGGGATCTATGGTTGGATTATCATCTTCAAAGGCTCAAATTTGATACCTTGGATGAAGAACTATATAAATCATTTCCAAGAAGTGTAGTTGGATTCATCTGATGCACATGTACTACTTCAAGGTTGTAATGGAAGAGTAGATTCTCCCCCATTCTTCAAGACTAGTAGGATCTCCTAGAAGACCTAAACTAATACCAATTAAAAGATCTAGAGAGTAGGATGAATATAGATAAAAACCTATTTGTACTATTACAATCACAAGGAGTTTAGTTGCAACTTGATTAAAGAATAATGCCGTATATAGTGGTTCCATCTTGAAATATCATACCTCTACTACCTAGCAGTTTCCTACAAGGATTTATCAACATGTACTTTATTACTTTTTCCACACCAAATACACAACAATTACCTTTATCTTTTGGGGATCAAGACCAACTTCTTTTCATCTCAAGGATAACTATAATCGCAATTATTTGAGGGTTGTAGATGAGAACCCATGAAAAGGATCATAATATCCACATATCACCTTTTCATGTAGATTTCTCACAAAAGTAGCTCTGAAGCAGGGACCAAATAGGGAACAAGAAGGAAAAATGGAAGTTCCTACAATCTCACAAAGATTATGATTCAATCTCCTGATGAGGAAGTGATGAAAAACTCCACATTGTCTTAGGGAAGGCTTGATGAGGTGGAGTAGGACACTTAAGGTAGTCTAGGCTTAGGTTTTCTTGGAGTCATCTATAAACGGTAGATTAGGATTATAAGCATAATTGGATATAATATGCAACAATTGTCCAAGTGTACTTTGGTATGGGTCATTGTTATACAATAGAAAACACAAGAAAGAGTCTAGATGATTTTTGGGAGTTTTTAGGACGTGTTTAGTTCTACACTAGTCATTGTACAATAGTATGTTTAAATAAAATGTCTAATTGTTTGATAACTATGAAGTTTGGACACTGTAAGTTTGTCACATTATATTTGACTAGGAAGTATCTTGGTCAAACTATAATTTGATCAAGAGGCAAGAGGCACCACCTTTCATTGTAGAATATATATCTCAGGTGAATCATTGTCTTTTCAACATGCTTTTTAGTTGAATTATAGTTAAACCAGAATATATTTTGACTCAAATCCTATTTGGGAAAGACTAAAAAAGATTTTTTTAATAAAGTACATGTATCATGATGGGTGATAACAAGTATAAAGCTAGTTTAGGATGGTATTTCACCTCTTGTTCTCATATAAATTATATTTGGTTGTACAATTTCACATACACAAGTCATAAAACCTAGATACAACTTGATTTACAAGCATCCAAACACATGAATTTCAGCACAAGCAATCTGTAGGATCTTGTCTAAGTTCCTGGATCACCAAAAAACTCAATAAACATATTTGTGACATCAATTAGAAATATTTTAATAATTGACTTTAAAATGTGGTTATATCAAAAAAGCTAAAGATTAGTGTAAGCATGCCAAAATATGTAATATTGGTTGAAATATTCTTATTATACCCACTTAGGCATTTATTATCAAATTAAATAAGTTTTGGGGAAATGAAGTTGGGATTGTCTTGGTCACATCAAACTAAATAGAGTTGATGCTATATTGACCAAAAGGAAAAAAAATTGTGTTGAATAAATTCATACCACTTCCATGATAAGCTATTTGATCCAATCCTAAATTCAACATGTTGAAGGTTAATGAAAAACAAAATAAAAAAAATATCAACATATCAGTTAGAAATCCTAACTAGGTAATATACATATCAATAATTGTCAAAAATAAATCTATTTTATCTTTGGTCTCATCATGATTGAAAGATTATTATAATAATATTCTTATATTCTAAATAATTTAGTTTAAAAAATCAGATGCAATAATCTTAGATAAGAAAAATATTGATGATAAATGTGATTTTATGAAATTATTTCCCTAATTTGACATGTCCTACGAATTTTTTGGGTATAAGATCTTATAAGACTACAGACTTGATTGATAGTGTCCGGAGTTCATATCCTACCTTTTGGTTGGTCTCCAATAGTGTGTGTATTATCCATCTCGTGATAACATTTTTTATCGTCTACCTTATGCATGTATTCATTCTTCATTAGACTCTTATTATCTTGAAACCAAGGTCTGTTAATACCATATGGTTTTGTATCCTTTATTTTCTTTTAGAATCCTAAAAACATTTTATTCTTAGTTTCTCTCTCCAATCAAATTCTCAAAATCCAACACCTCCATGTCTAAAAATTACTATCCTATTATCATCACGCTGCCTTTATCAAATGATCATCTAAACATGTTTCTTTATTTTCAGTCAGCTTTGAATCTATCCTCCCATCACAGCCTTACTGCCTAGAGTTATTTAATTTTTTCACACCTTTGACATTATTTCAAGCATGGTAAATCATATGTACTCTTAGTTTGGTCTCGTGAAACCTTTTCTGCACAAATTATTCCTAGTTTAAGGTGTATCTTTGATGTGCCAATATTGTGTGTGCAATGCAAGTGTATGAACGTCAAGTGATATAGGATGCAAGTCGTAAGTTGTAAAACTCAAGGAATCCCAAAACACTAGAGTACAAACTAGAATCAAATCAGCTAGGGATAAGAAAAGGTTTTGTTGGTTTGGTTAACTAAACTAACAAAGCATATTAAATGGTTGGTTGTGAATCAAAATGGGTGGAATTCTCTAAGTTATCTAGTTTCACCATAGTACTATATATAATTTATTTTTATCCATTTATCAACAAAATAATTATTGCATATGAGTAGAGATCTGAATTAAATACCTTAGGCATGGTATCCTTTTTAATGCGGTCAATACTATACTTTCATTGCATTACTATTCTGAATTAGATTATGAAGGTCAATCTCTCGATTGTCCCCTCTTAGTTGGTATCCCATTTTTTTAGTGTATTATTAACTAAGTTTATGCAAAATACAAGTAACAACTAATCTCTCTTCCGAAGAATCCAACTGCTTATAATATTTCCTATGATGATCAAGCATCAACCATAACATCAATTTCAAACTAGATAAAATTCAAACAACAATAATCACATTTCTAAATTTCAATAGTCAAGTATACAATTGCATCATGCTTCTCCTACTGCATAGATATTATGAAAACTAGTAGGAACTGTTAACATGGTATTCGAGAAAAAATCAGAGAAGATAAAACATAGAATACAATATATGGATCATTGGAGACATGATTAATGGAGTGTTCCATTGACGTTGAATAAGATTGCGATCTGCCATCATTTCTACTAGTAAATCACTTCTCAAAGTTGCCAAAATCCACAATTGATGCATTTTTCCTCTCCCTTGTCATGATTTTATCCAAACTAAGATGAGTTGGAAGTTGTGGTGCACTAGGTCTTAAAGAGATCAAAATATATAACTTTAACATTAGTTGTTAGATTTATCACTTAAAATATTGATCCTTGATGGAATATATTTGGTGCTATCAGCTTTGTATTTCCTTTTTGAATTAGGATTAGTTTTGGTCCCACTGAGATTTTTATTGATGGCATTGACTATATCGGCATGGCTTTCTGATGGCTGAGTGGTGTTACGAAGCTGACTATCAGTGATACCAACTCTTAGAATCTTAGTGACATTTATAGTGGTTGAGGGTATTGACCCTGGAGCATTGTTTTTCTATCATTTTATCGGCAAAACATCATATCCATTTTGATGGAACCAACATAGGATTGTTTCTATCAACTATGTTTAGTTTACATTCGACCTACTTACATATAAAAAAGTAATGCATTAGTAAAATAGTAAAATTAAGCCAAAGAAGTGCAAAAGGAAAATAATTGATGTAGAAATGTTTATATGCTACTCCAATGAAATATGAATGAGATGGAAAAAAACCAAGCTCAATCAACACATAAATCACCCAAAACCACATAAAAAATGATAATTATGTGTGCATTAAAACCCCCTAATCTTGTATATTTCTAATCCTTGAGCAACACTTCTCCTAGAAGTATTTGAAGTAGTCAGCAAGAAGATATATTTAATCAACTGAACTATCCCAACCACCCTCCACTGATCAGCCCAAACTAGTCTTGGTCAACCACAAAGTGGGTAGCTTCTCTAGAGAGATCAATCATGATCATAATAGGTATATTAACAACAAGATCAGTGAAAACATAAATATACTAGAGTATTAAAAACAACATGTCCAGTAAGAAATATTTGTATGTTTTATGTATCATGTGACCTCCCTATCTACATTTCTCTAGAATAGATAATAGAATTTATAATGGATGCAATCCACATGTACAAATGAATGAGGGAAAATATGGTGGTATCCTACCATACAGAACAATGGGAGGATGGGAAAAGGTGGCATGAAATAGAAATCACAAAACAATCCAAGCCAATATTTAACTCAAATAAAATGATTATATGTTGGATGTTATGAAGTGTCCCCTAATGTCTACTAGTCAATTGATGCATGCATGGATGCCGCATCCTAAAATGTGATTGGGGGTGTAAGGTGTTTGTGATGTAGGATTCGATCACACATGCAAATTCCATAGGGATGAAATACCCAAGTTTCACCTAACCAAAGCACAGGACAATCCCACCTGCATGCGGGTGGATCTTTCCACTATATAGTTTAGGTTTGAACCCAAATAACAACTTATGTAAAAATTATCTAATTAAAGTAATTGAGAAATAACCAAAATTTAACAAAAGAAGTTTTGTCAAGAGGCTTTTGTATTCATCTCGCCTTCCTCTAACAACTAAGTTCAAGGAAAAGCTACAAGCATTAGGGTTTGAACAAGAAGTAAACATTGTAATACTTCTAAAATTACAAATATCATTATCAAGACATTGTCCAAGTAAGTTTGGGGGTCTAGTATATTTCAAAAACCCATTCTTATTTTGTAGGTGGCTCTTAGACAATATATCAACTACAGCGTTACACTCTCCTCTTACAAGTGTGATCTTCGACTCACTCTTCACTTTCATTTTCCTATGTATCATATCAACCACTTTGTCATATCTGGGGTTAGAATTAGGTTCTATATCTACCATGATATTTCCTGCCTTACAATCAATTTCGATTCAAAACATTGGAGAGATTCATCATTTGCAATGTTGGTCGCCATGTCAATAGCGCATATCTCAGCTTGGGTTGTATAGATTTATTGGATACTTCATCCATATCCACCAATCTTGTTGTGTCTTTTATCTATGACGACAACAACAATTGTTTCCTTATTCTTCCCCCATCCAGCATATGTATTTAGCTTAATAATTCCTCATATATGTCTTCTTTAGATTGGATATCATATTGTTCTCCCAGGGACTCTTCACATTGCCATGCTTGTGCCGAGTATGTGTCTTCTTTAAGGATGTATTGAAGTTCATGGGTTGTAATATTTATGCATTGCTAAAAATGTGATTGTTGTTATACTACCATGTATACCAACATGCTATCATGAAAACACGTCAATGTTGCTCAACTCCTCCCATGTATCGAATCCATGTATCAATATCCATACTAAAGAAATTACAAGTGAGCATAACAACCCTCTCCATATATCTCTAACATATTTGCAATCTCTCACATCATGTATACTGGTGTCTTACTCTTACTTGCATCGTTCACATTTGTTGTTTCTGGTCATGTGCCTTCTCACTCTCATACTATTAGTCATATAGCATCATGTGAAAATATCCACATGAATATCTTTAACTTCTCAGATACCTTACCTTTCCATATACTTTCCCATGCACCTTTAACTGTTATAGTTTTGTGCTTTTGGATGAAGGAGTATGCATATTTGGTTGTAAATCTCATGTTCTCAGTGATCTCCCACACTCTAATGTCCTTCATGTTTGTTGTGCATGGAGTAAGGATATGTAGAATATTGTTGATTGTGATATCTAGTAACCATTTTTTAGGAATCCCACATCCCCCTTGTGTTAGGTTGTACTCTGCTTGATTTTATAGTCTGAGCAAAGATTGCAATAACAAATTTGTAGGATGAAAGTGCTAGTTATCAGTTTATGTAAACACTAGGGTGAATGGGTTTCACCACCCCTCCCTAGTAGTCACTCTCTCACTATATAAGATATGCTCATTAACATGTTACGTTGAAACTTAGAAATCCATGCTTTCATAATCATGATAAAAATTGGATAGATATTACTCTAAACTTGTTGTTGTATTACCTAGAGATCATGTATCTATGACCTCGGAAAACACTTATAAAAAATTCTCATTATGGGTTAAACAAGAATCTAGTTGATATCCTTGAGTCTAGGTTTGAATTTCTCTACACCCAAATCTGGATTAATGTGCATACATGTCATACAAACACATAACCAAGAAATACGAGATAGATTGAAAATGTAACGAAGTTTATATGAGTTTAGATGCAAATAACAGAGAAAATTTGGAATCAAGGTGACTTCTTGTACCCCTAGCAAGGGGAATATTTCTACTAATGGTAGTAACAAGATAAATAATAAATATAGAATAACATGACATAGTCACAAAGGTACATAGATGAGAAATTGTGATGTGCAAATGCTTGTCTTCCTTCTTAGGGACTGACATGCTAAAATTGTGCCTATAAAATTCAAGTACATGCTTGTGTAATATAGACCTATGAGGCCTGAGTGTTAAACTCAGGGAAATGTTCACCAAAGACTGCTACTTCTGAGACATAATCAGCTAGGCCTCGAAAATGGTTGATTCATTATTTTATAACTAAGAGTTACAAAAAAATCTAAATTAAAATGGTTGTGATCATGAATGGATGGATTCCTCGGGACTACATTTTACCACAACATGTATTGTGTTCAAATGACATTTCATTAATAATTGATTCACCCTTAACTCTAGACTAAAAACTTGAAGCAGGTATTACCTGCTCGTGTATCGTAATACACTACCTAAACTAAAAGAAATCACTCTCCCGTAGCAGTTTAAGAATTAGTTAGGTGAATTACCAAAATCTCTAGTTGTTCTTTCACGGTCGTAAGCCCTCCCCTAAGGCATGATATAGGTTGTGTGGATCTATGATTTCTCCAAACCCTAATCTATTTGCCAAAGAAATTAATGTCTATTACTTTGATTATGGTTTCAAGCACGAACAAATCGATATGAGATAATAGATTCACGTATAGGACAAATGGAATAGATTATCAAATAAAAAATTAATACAAAGCAATTACAGACTAGTCTGGGTCCTAAGGAATATGGGGTCTAGTCCCGTATGATTTCTATCATCATACAAAGAGAGGATTATGAAGAAACCATTCTAAACAGTAGGCAACCAATGTGAAAATCCCTAGAGAATTCATCTCAGAGGGCCCCTCTGGTTAACACCTTGATATGTAGTGTTCCAACCCCTAATCTGCCCTTCATAAGTGCCTAGAGCATCTGCTTCATGACTATCTCCTTTGTCTCCCCTCTCCTAGCTTCATGCTTTATTGAAACATGACAAAACGTGATGTGATTTTTTGATGACACACCCTTAGGTCATAAGTGGGGCTTTGGTCATCATTAAGTTTCAGTAGCTAGACCTGACTTAATCTCGTATGTGAATTCATGTTCAATGTTGGTACCACCAATAGGGTGTC
This sequence comes from Alisma plantago-aquatica, assembly GCA_963693085.1. Lineage (NCBI taxonomy): Eukaryota > Viridiplantae > Streptophyta > Magnoliopsida > Alismatales > Alismataceae > Alisma > Alisma plantago-aquatica. Next base: position 1,910,231,369 of record OY856409.1, on the reverse strand, counting down.
TGTCTCACTGAGTTGTTGGTTGACTTGTAACCCTTGAACTTTGTTAGTACTACCAACACTGTGAGTCTATAGCCCTAAGTTGCTATCTTTGAGTTTTGATGTAACTTGAATGTTAAAGTCATTACCAATAACAAGTGAGTCAGTGGCACTGAGACAATTATTCTCTATTCTTGATGCTCCCTAGAAATTGAGTCAGTAGCATCAACTCATGGGCTCACTAAAATTTATGCCAACCTTGGGAGCATTGATCGTGCTCTCAGTAGCACTAAGATTTCTCTATTCTCCTATTGAAACTGCATGCATTGTCGGTATCATTGACATATGTATGTGTGGCACCACGCAATCCACTCAGTGCCCAATTTGCTTGAAATAAGGGAAACATAGTAAGTCCAAATTATAAACGATAAATTAACAAGATTCAGTAGAGTTATTGAATATTTGATGTAGCAATGATTAACATGCTAATGATAGAAAAAAAATGCATAAACATGTGTTAAGACAAACATATATGCAATTCATACCTAGAAATTAACATGTGAAAAGTGACTGAAAACTAATGCATCTAAATCACCTAAGCTTGAATGTTTATTGTTGTCAAGCAATGCTACTTTTGGATTTGTTTGAAAGAGATGGAAAGAGGACAAATCATACGAACTACTTTTCTCAAATACCCCATCTTGACGGACCTGAACTGGCCCTTACCAACCACTAAACAAATTACTACTCTGGAGTGACCCAAAAGTTCACTAAAGATGTCCTCACTTAGATCAATGAAACACTATTAATATAGAGTAGTTAACATCATATTCAATAGGACATATGCTTACACCATGTGATTCCTTATTTACATTGCTCTGATCTACCTACACAATTATATTGGAAATAGTTTCCCGTATAGACTTGAATGAGGGGATGATAACATCCCATTTTATGCACTTTTTGCATATGTTTTATGCCTCTCCTAACATACCTTTTATAGACGTTTTTCACTTATTTTAGTACTTTATACCAAAAATCTCAATCGCACACATCTTCCACCTTTGTAGGGTCATACTAAGAAATGGTCAAGGTTAGCACCTTGTTCGTATCTCATCAACCACTAAAGACCCCCCCACCACCACGGTTGAAGCCCTCATTATCATCCCTACACCCCACGACCATGGTGACTTGCTTCCCTTCGGTCGTGGCCTATGACTCGCACACCACGACCGCGGTCAGAGCCTCGACCGAGGCCAAGTCTCAACCGGCCACAGTGGGATCTTCGACCGCAATCAAGCCTCCATCAAGATTGAGCCTTGATCAACCGCGAAAGGATCCTAGACTAAGATCCTACCATGACCGTGGCTCGGATGGTTAGGTCAGTGGGCAGCACCTATAAATAGGCCACCCACCTTGACTTGTTATATCATTAGATCATCAAGGACCATGAAGTGCTACCAAATTCTACACTCATTCACATCCATATGATCAGTCTCAGATCTCTGAAGGCGGAAGCTGGAGGAGAGAGAAGATTGAAGGCCCTCTTCCTCAAAAGAAGGAGAAGCCTTTGCACCATCCATTCTGGGTCTAGATTCTAAGGAGTATATTAGTGTATTGTCATCATCTCTCTCTATCTAGATCTATCACCTTCGTTATGGTGTACCCCTTCCCTTTTCATGGTTGTGATGTATCTATCATTTTGTAACGCCGTTATGCTACTCGTTAACATGTGTGGATAAACACTTAACTCAGGTTGGGAGTAGCCACTAAGGCTCTCCCCACATGTACATTCTTTCCTCCCTTTGAATATATATATATATATATATATATATATATATATATACATATATATGTGTGTGTGCTCTTGTCAAGATTGTCTACATACGCTTGTTCTTAATGCTTCACTTTTATGCTTAGCTACCATCTTGTGATGTTTGATCGTTGGTACCTTAAAAGAGTAGTATCTTCTTTATCCAGTGTTGTGAAGTAGAATGAATGCATGAGAATTTTGGAATGCTAAATCTTATGGCCATATGATTGGTTTTGTAGTTGTAAGGTGGTTATCTCAAGAGGGAGGCCACCTTTGATCTTAGATCTATCCTTATCTCGAGAGATGAGGGAATAGACATTTTTATGACTACTTGTAATCTTGATAGGAGTATACGAAGGGGGTGAGTTTTGCATGTTGGTGAGGGACCTTAGCAGGAGAAATCTGATCCGAATTTCCTTCCATACCTTTGTTTCTTACAGTTCATACTCATTTTTCTCTTGTTGTTATTTTCTTTCCTTTAACTTTCTTTGTTTTGGCTTGAGCACAATTGTTACTTAGGGAACAACCTTTTAAAACCATCTATTTGTCTAGAGTGTATGAGTGTGAGACCCTGTGTACTTAACACATGTCAACCTTGTCCCTGTGGCTCGACCCCGACAAGTACGTCAGACCTCGTATAATTGTTGTGGGGGCTTGAGTGTAGTGATAATCTTAAGACTCTGACTACTCTGGATCTGCTCCATTTTAGACGTGCGATTTAGGTTGGTCAACTTTTTGGCACCATTGCCAGGGACAACACAAAACGGCATTGTTAAGAACTTGACTCCACTCACTATACTCCCATGCCTCAAGCTTAGTGATAAGCTTGACTGCACAAAAACCTTAAATCTCCTACCCTGTGATTTCATAGAATAGTTCATTTTAACACATCTAGTTTCCTAACTCGACTGTGTGGTCTATCCAGGGAACCTAGAGGGAAGCAGATCCATTCGGGTTTTTTTTCACCTTAAGCTTGAGTCACCATGAGCGTGATGACTGGAACAGTGAGAGAGAAGATGATGAAGAAGAAGAAACTCTTAGAGAGTTGGCCGCAACTAAAGCCAATGAATCCAGATGTCCAATTTCATCCCGCACTTCAATGCAGTGAACTTTGAATTGAAACCCGCTATAATATCAAAGATCCACAACAAACCTTTCTATGGAAATTCAAGGAGAGAAAATCCATACCATCACCTTGATGCCTTCAAAAACATCTTTGATACCATTAAGATGAGGGGAGTCCCTCAAGAAGTGATATATTGTAAGGGATTCAATTTCTCCCTTGAAGATAAGGCTCTGTATTGGTACCTCAACCTACCCTACCAGTCCATAGATGGATGGAGACCCCTTGAAAATGCCTTTGTTACTAAATTTTATCCTACTAACAGAACTTTTCAAAATATGTAAAAGATCACTTCTTTCGGGCAAAAATCAGGAGAAAACCTTCACTAGGCATTGGAATTCTTTCAAGAATACTAGAGAGATTGCCCTTACCATAACTATCGTAAGGGGTTCCTGGTGACTACCTTTTATAATGGGCTAACCCCAACTAAGAGAATTTCATAGAACGCAACTATTGGAAGCAACTTTCTTGGAAAGAAGTTGAGCATAACTATGAAGATAATTGACTACATGGCTGGACTACAAGCGGGCATGGATTACAACAGAAATGACAGAGGATTAGTGAAGAAAGCAGGATCTAAAGGACCATCAATAGAAACCAAAGACTTAGAGACTATTACAGCCCAAATTCAAAAGATCATCACTGATGTCAAACAGTTAAAAGACATTGGGGCCAAAGGCAAGAAACACACAGAGAAAGCTAGGAAATTGACTACCTGTGGAGAAGGAGGATATGGAAATGACAACTATATCTAAACCTGACTAGAGGAGAGCAAAAAGAGTGAAATTGAAGAAGAAACTGAGAATGTCTCCTTTGTTCATTTCAAACGACAAGATCATCTTGGGTTTAACTATGGCAACAAGGAAGCTGCGGAAAATGTGCATCAACTGAGTAATTCATCTAAACCTCCTCTAGGATTCAAGAAGAAAGGAGGGTTGACTCAATAGACTAAGACTACTAATTATTAGACAAACAAGACCAGCTACCAAAGTCAGAATTAAAATGTGAGTCAAAAAGGGCAAGGACAAGACCCAGGGCCGAGCCAAGCCAAGGACAACAACCAAACTGACACGATTGCTCAACTATTCGACTTCACAAAAAGGCAAGCTTCAATGAACAATCAACTTGCTCAAAGTGATATCACCAATTCAGGAGTGCTAACTTCAATGCAAATTCAAATGGCAGACATGCAAACTCACCCAAGGTAGATTGATCAACATCTTTCACAACTAGATGAACTCATGAAAAACCTCTTAAAGAAGATCCCATCAAATACTGTGTTACACCTGGATCTCACAATTACCATTAATCATGCGATTAGGGCATAAATTGAGGATTTAACGTAATACAAAGATCACCCTTAACTTTTTCTTCTTTTTCAAACTCTTTGTTTTCTCGCATTGAACCACATAAACTAACTTTACAAGGGAATCTAAACATTGATTTCTTTAATATGATCTCAACATAAATGATACACATCCATACATTCATTCTCAGGTACATATGACATGATAATCAGATACATTCTCTCTTATTAAGGAAACAAAGATACAAAACATTACTTACAACACTCTCACATCTATACTAGGACCTAGAGTGACAGGGACCGACCGAACTTAACTAATCTCATACTTAACTCATGTGGTAGATCTACTCTGATGCTTTGACCTTCTTAAAGTCCAAGTGGTTTCCCTAAAAATTGTGAGTAGAGGGGTGAGCCTACTCGCTCAGTGAATGAGTACTTCAAAGAAATAGTCTAAAGTAGTGATATAATTACAGATATACTTTTGAGCAATTGATATCAATTATAATAGCAGCAAGATTTAAAGAGATTGAACATTGACAATTATAAATATGGCATGATACTCTAGATATCAACAAGAGTAAATCAATATATGAGCATGCTTGATTAATTTCAACAAGAACTAATAATTCAGAAACATACAAAGAATAATTGCTGGGAAACTATATTCAAATCTTTTTTATCCTTTCATACTTATAAGAAACTCTTTAAACCTATATGAACATATTTTAGCTTATGCCCTGATCTTATGTAGTGTACTCTACATATGAAGACTCGTAACAAACTACAATCTCACCATACAAGACTTAGCTAACACACCTGGGATTGCTAAGCCTGACTACGTCGTTGGTCTACAACAGGAAAATGGCTCTCTGGCCTCGGCACACCTATTATGTCATAAAAACTGGACTCCTCCTCTAACCTGAGCAGAAAGGCGGAGAGTCAAGCCACCTATTGGCTTTTCTATACTCTAGTGCCACCATGAAATCTGGTTGATGTTGGACACTACATGTTGTATATTAAGGAAACTTCCACTAGGGCTTCATCCCCCATACCACCTGTTAGTACATTCCGACCCCCATATACTGGACACTGCCAGGGTTAGGTCATTTCATCCCTACGGCAATCTCATAGGGAATCTACAGTGTTCAGGGCTCTTAGGTCTATTATTTTATTTTTCTTGGAAAACTCTTACTATATTGTATCTTTTCCCTTACTTATACTTGACTCTGGTATCTCTATGGTACTGTTTCTATTTATTTGAAGTTTATAATACAACATGTATATCATCATTAACTTGGAAGAGCAGTATATTCAAACATTGTAATATACTGAGTAATCAAAATACTATACATTCAAGTAGATAGAAATACTTAAATAAACATAATGCATGTCCATTTGGCACTTATACACTAGAATCACGCAATTAAACATCTTAATATACTGATAAGAGCTAATTATTTGGCATACGAGTAATCATCATTTGCACCCATAAATTATTTGCACTTTCTTGGAAATGTGCACATCAACCCAAATCTTGGGTTGTGCATCTCATATTGAGAACATGGTAATCAAAATGCTTAATTCATTGAACACCCTATCCTTAGGGTTTCATTTACCTCATTCACTTATCACATGGCTCTCATAAGGATTTAATATGTCATAAACATCCTCTAAATACATATTGCTTTAAACAAGTCATATACAATCAACATATGTATGAAATCCTTGAATTGAGCTAAATTAGGGTTTTCCATGCCATTCATTGAGATATTATGAATCAAGAATAACATTGCATAAATAGAGTCTATGATGCCAAGAAAAACACTTCAAATGGATTTCACCATATTTATTGACAAATTTCCAACTTCCACTCATGTAAGGCATCACCCTCTTTATGAAGATATCAAGAAAACACTATTCACATCACATGAAATCCAAAATAGTATCTAACATATATGTACTATGCATTCATATAAACAATCATTCATAACCAAGGGGATCTAGATAAACAAATTTCTCTATTTAATTATACAGCAATTTCAGTCACAGACAAATTCCCAATATTTTAGTTAACTCTTATAACCTTTGAGAATACTTAGGGAATTCTCATTAGTATGTATTGTATACATTTCTAATATGAATTTAACATCTGAAATTCAAACAAACAGAGGAAGAATCCATTTCATATCATTTTGCAACAACATAGATCAAACAGACAATTCAGGGTTTGTAGTCGCATACTAAGAAATTAAAGATTATGGATGATTTAACAAATTTTCGTGCAATATACTATTTAAAGGAAGTTCCCACTCACCCTAAGGTGTGAAAACACCTTAAAAATGCATCTCATCCCTGAAAATCTTGATCTCATATCAAATCCCTAGCAATTCACCTGATTCTTCTTCCTTTCAACTCGAAAACCCTAAAAATGAGGGATTATGAAAAAAGAGTGAGAAAAGGGGAAGTTTTGATACCATTTTGAATCAAATAAGAGGATGGACGTATCTTGACATGTGAGAGAAGATTCACCATTAAAGTCTATGTAAATAAGCTAAACTTACATGATTTCATCATTCCTCAGACCGCAAAACCCTAGGTCAGCATCTCCATCACTTTCTCCTCTCAAACCCTAACTCTCCTTCTCTCTCTTGGATTTCATTTCTCTGGATTGAATCACGAATTATGAGATCTCCTTGTGTGATAGGTTGACCATATAGAGAAATTGAGTTGCTTGGGTCAATTGCACATTGACCGCTCACTATACTTTCTCTTATTTCAGCTGAATTTTTTGTCATAAGAATATTACTGTAATTTGTCTACTGATAAGGTCTAAACTCATCCAAAAATTATGAAACTTTTAAATATTGTTTATTATTTATTTTTAGATCTTCATTCAAAATTTCAGATCATTTGGAGTTACCAATAAATAACTAAAAATAAAACACTACACAGCTGAAAACCACTCTGTTAGCATTTTGGTCAAAGTATAGTTTGACTGAGAACCATATTCAAATAACACTCAAATATTCTGAAATTTTTCTCCAATATTCATGATTTATTTATCCATATCATATCCAAAATTCAATAAAATGCAAAATTTTTAGAAAATATGAAAAATCATTTACCACACTGCTATCCTGATCAAATTCCATATTCATGTACTATCAAAACCCTAATTTTTGCCGATTAGGGTTTACATTTCTCAAACCCTAATTCTTCAAACTAAAATCATAGTTAGAGTTTCTTCTTAGGTTTGAAACATCACAATTGATCTACTATCATTAATCGAGTCTAAATAATGTTCAATCTAATCAAGCATGTAATCATTCAGGTAAACCCTAGTATACCAATTAAGCACAAATGTGGTCATTACAATTCTCACACCCTTAAAAAGTTTCCTCCCCAAAACATACATACGCAAACAAGGTATATTCAAAGTTTATTTTAAGCTTCTGAAATCTTACATGTAATTACATTCTTGTATTTTATACTTGAATGTAGTTTTCAACGTTAAGTCCTTTATTTCTTTTCTAATCACAACATGTTAAAACAGTTTTCAATGATAACAAACAAATTCTCTATGCCACAATCAATCATAGGATAGAGAGAGAAACAACCATTTCAATATTTTTATACTCTTGAGGTGTTACCTAAACATTGATAATCTGATCCAACTATCTCAATTCATACGGCTCAATATGTACTATTGTTATGTATTACCTCTAAGTCACAAAAGAGAGTTCACCATGTTCTTTAGAATTTTACTATTATGCTACTCAAATAGCAAAACAATCTTGAGTTGGAAGACTAGATTCAATAGCAACTATACAATACTACTCACAGCATCACCATTGTATCATGGATGCATAAGGTGAAGCATTACCATCACATTCCATACTATTCTCAAGTATGAACCCACACATAATTCAAGGTATAACCATCAGGTTATAGCATACTTGGGTTTCAACAATAGTAACAGAGTGCTCCATGATTGTATTAGTCATTCAAGGACTATTCATACCCAATTACCATCACTTATTTATATTAAAGCTAGGTATAACAAGCTATACCTCATTAGGGTTACATATCAATACAATATGGTTATCATCCCTTCTATTCATATGAGTGAATAGGTAAGACTAGCTTATTCAGTGTAACCCTTCATTTGTTCCATCCTTATTCAACCCATATCACCATACCACAATTCTATAATACTAAGATGGATTACTGGTATGAATGACTACAACTATCAGACACCTTTAATTAACATATTGCTTGCACATGTACACTGAAATCATACATAGAACCAATTTACATCCCTTAATATACCTTCAACAAATTATACTTCTAAAAACAAATTCACATATTACTAAAAGCCATTGTTTTCTCTTATCTCTCTCCTCATTTACTACTACTTACTTTTTTCTACTTATCCTTCTCATTTTAATCATGTAGATTAAATATTCCTAAAATTGAAACATATAAGGTACAAATAGATTATTCATCATTCTTACTATCACTTCAAGAATTTATCTCATATTTCACTTCACTCATATTGTATTTCTCCTTTTGTTCAAAACACACTTGTTACATTTCAAATTTATATCTTACTCTTTTCTCTGAATCATTTTCATATTATTTATCTACCTTTCAGATTAGCTATCTTTAAACCCTGGATTACTATTAGTGTTAGTTTACTTATCATAGTGCAAATCTCATGATCTTGTTTTATAGAGATGCTAGTATTCAAAGTCAAATCACTATTGACATCCCTTGAACTACTACAACTCTAAACTTTCTAGGGTCTGGTCCTTATCAGAAACATGATGTTATTGTGATGTGACTTTTCTCCATTAATTTGAAACCCCAAGGTCTTTCTTATCTTATCAATTGAATTTCCTTTCTCTTACTTGGCCATTCAGATAGATTACATTCTCAATTACCCTACTATGGTTTCATCATCATATTGTGTGTCATTATTACATTCATTAGATGTCTCTACCATAGTGGTTATGCATCATATATGATTCATTTTCTTATCACTTCATTCCCACATTGCTTTCATTAAGGAAGATATGAAAGAGAACATGATTCTAAGAGTTATAATTCTTATCTTCAAACATTCAATAATACATTTATCATATGTAGGTTTAATTAATTATCAACAAGGATACTTGACTAATTAACACTTTCTTGAATCTTGCAACCTCTTTCTTTTATAATATATATTACTCTATTATGTTTCAAACCCTTCTTTACTTTCCATAATCCCCTTACCATATAATACTATTCCACATTTCATCTTTAACTTCTAGTTTTATCTTATGATCATGTTACTTCTTTTATGTGTATGATCATATATACCATGTTGCATATATTTCCTTTTATCCCTCTACTAATGTGAAGTTGAAATTCTAAATCAATAATCTCTCTACTAGTATCACCTCATGTTTAATACATTACATATCCTTCATTTTAAATCAAACAGCTCATGCATGGGTGAAATATAGTTTCTCTTTCAATCAAGTTTTTCCTTCCTGAATATAGTCTACCTTTGTATGACTTATTCATTTATTTAGCTACACTTTTGTTCTTCTTTTAGAAACTAGTTTGTTGTTCTATAGAAACTTGGAATCCAAAGGTAGTAAGGATGAATGTATTAACTTCACAATAAAGTTATGCATTCCATGTTCTCAATTATATCATAACCCTCATTCCTTAATCAATCTCATCATTTCCAACATTTATCTTTGTTTTAACTTAGTTTCTTATCCTAGTCTTATGATTTACATGTTCATCTAATTCTCTTTACTTTAACTCTTCGTAAGACTCTTTACTTATATTTACTTATTGTCTACTTACCTCTTTTCTTCTATTTTACCTTTTCTTTGGAGTACATAAAAATAGTGTACTCGATTATATAGTCCATTCCTCATGATTGATTCTTACTATCTTGGCCCCTTACATACTTTTCTCATATCTTTCTCATATTTCATATTTAGAGTTCATATAATACTAATAATTAAACTTAATATGAACCGTATGTCGTGTTCCTTTATTTCCAATTAAGGGTTTCTCATATGAGGCTCCAAAGTTGGATCTCAGATATTAGTTCCAACTAATTCTTAGTTATCCCAGTCTTTCCCTTATACTTCAAAATCTTAGAGTATATACATTCATACTAGAATTTGGATCTAATCTATCCAGAATTTACTCTTGTTATGTTACTAATACGAGTCATTAGATCCCAGTAATGCATCCTGCCAGCCGGACCAAGCTGAACCTGTAGTCCTGAAGCCAAGAGCTACTCAGGATTACTCAACTCCTATTCATCTCAAATGTGTGGAAGAAAACTTATCCACTTAGGAAAGCTCATTCAAAGATCATTTCTAGTCTACTTGATACTAAGAATGTAATAAATAAATGCTACAACTTCATAGTGTACAACAAATCTTAAAGACCCATACATATTTCAAAATACTGAATATTTGAATTCAAACATATAAGAGCGTTTCTATTCATGTCCAATAAAACAACAATATGAAATGAAAGTTCTATCTCATTTTATATTTATGCTCTTAATTCATGTTACTTATCTTATTTCTAACCCTAATATTTCTAGGGTTCCTCTCTAGTCCATCCTTCCATTGTATACCTGGCTAGGGTATACATGAAAGAATAGACAAAGTAGCTTGATACTAGTTGATCCAAGTACTCAGATACCGGGCCAGGATATCCAAATACTCAAATCCCTAGACCTAACATTATAACATTTCCTATCTGCCACACTTATGACTCTAACTTACTAAGTTAATGGTCTCTGACAACTCAACCTAAGACCTGATACCAAGTTGTTACACCCCGATCTCACAATTACCATTAATCATGAGATTAGGGCATAAATTGAGGATTTAACATAATACAAAGATCACCCTTAACTTTTTCTTCTTTTTCAAACTCTTTGTTTTCTCGCATTGAACCACATAAATTAACTTTACAAGGGAATCTAAACATTGATTTCTTTAATATGATCTCAACATAAACGATACACATCCATACATTCATTCTCAGGTACATACGACATGATAATCAGATACATTCTCTCTTATTAAGGAAACAAAGATACAAAACATTACTTACAACACTCTCACATCTATACTAGGACCTAGAGTGACAGGGACTGACTGAACTTAACTAATTTCATACTTAACTCATGTGGTAGATCTACTCTGATGCTTTGACCTTCTTCAAGTCCACATGGTTTCCCTAAAAATTGTGAGTAGAGGGGTGAGCCTACTCTCTCAGTGAATGAGTACTTCAAAGAAATTGTTTAAAGCACTGATATAATTACAGATATACTTTTGAGCAACTGATATCAATTATAACAGCAGTAAGCTTTAAAGAGATTGATCATTGACAATCATAAATATGGCATGATACTCTAGATATCAATAAGAGTAAATCAATATATGAGCATGCTTGATTAATTTCAATGAGAACTAATAATTCAAAAACATACAAAGAATAATTGCTGGGAAACTGTACTCAAATCTTTTTTAGCCTTTCTTACTTATAAGAAACTCTTTAAACCTATATGAACATATTTTAGCTTATGCTCTGATCATATGTAGTGTACTTTACAAATGAAGACTCATAGCGAACTATGATCTCATCTTATAAGACTTAGCTGACACACTCGGGAATGCTAAGCCTAACTACGTCACTGGTCTGCAACAGGAAAATGGCTCTCTGGCCTCGGCACACCTATTATGTCGTAAAAACTAGACTCCTCCTCTAACTTGAGCATAGAGGCGGAGTGTCAAGCCACCTATTGGCTTTTCTATACTCTAGTGCCACCAGGACCTCTGGTTGATGTTGGACACTACATGTTGTATATTAAGGAGACTTCCACAAGAGCTTCGTCCCCCGTACCACCTATTAGTACGTTCCGACCCCCATATACTGGACACTTCTAGGGTTGGGTCATTTCATCCCTACGGCGCAGACCTCTCATAGGGAATCTACAGTGTTCAGGGCTCTTAAGTCTATTCTTTTATTTTTCTTGGAAAGCTCTTACTATATTGTATCTTTTCCCTTACTTATACTTGACTCTGGTATATCTATGGTACCGTGTCTATTTATTTGAAGTTTATAACACAACATGTATATCATCCTTAACTTGTAAGAGAAGTATATTCAAACACTATAATATACTCAGAAATCAACATACTATACATGCAGGAAGACTGAAATACTTAAATAAACATAATGCATGTCCATTTTGCACTTATACACTAGAATCATGCAATTAAACATCTTAATATACTGACAAGAGTTAATTACTTGGCTTACGAGTAATCATCATTTGCACCCATAAATTATTTGCACTTTCTTGGAAAACATGCACATCGACCCAAATCCTGGGTTGTGCATCTCATACTCAGAACATGGTAATCAAAATGATTAATTCATTGAACACCATATCCTTAGGGTTTTATTTACCTCATTCACTTATCACATGGCTCTCATAAGGATTTAATATGTCATAAACATCCTCTAAATACATATTGCTTTAAACAAGTCATATACAATCAAAATATATGTAAGAAACCCTCGAATTGAGCTAAATTAGGGTTTTCCATGCCATTCATTGAGATATTATGAATCAAGAATAACATTGCATAAATAGAGTTTATGATGCCAAGAAAAACACTTCAAATAGATTTCACCATATTTATTCATAAATTTCCAACTTTCCACTCATATAGGGCTTCACCCTCTTTACGAAGATATCAAGCAAACACTATTCACATCACATGAAATCCAAAATAGTATCTAACATATATGTACTATGCATTTAGATAAACAATCATTCATAACCAAGGGGATCCAGATAAACAAATTTCTGTATTTAATTATACAGCAATTTCAATCACAGACAAATTCCCTATATTTTAGTTTACTCTTATAACCTTTGTGAATTCTTAGGGAATTCTCATTAGTATGTAATGTATACATTTCTAATATGAATTTAATATATGAAATTCAAACAAACAGAGGAAGAATTCATTTCATATCATTTTGCAACAACTTAGATCAAACAGACAATTCAGGGTTTGTAGTCGCATACTAAGCAATTAAAGATTATGGATGATTTAACCAATTTTCATACAATACACTGTTTAAAAGAAGTTCACACTCACACTAAGGTGTGAAAATACCTTAAAAATGCAGCTCATCCCTGAAAATCTTGATCTCATATCAAATCCCTAGCAATTCACCCGATTCTTCTTCCTTTCAACTCAGAAACCCTAAAAATGAGGGATTTTGAAGAAAGAGTGAGAAAAGGGGAAGTTTTGATACCATTTTGGATCAAATCATAGGTGGGAAGGAATCTTGACATGTGAGAGAAGATTCACCATTAAATTCTATACAACGAAGCTGAACTTACATGATTTCATCATTCCTTAGACCGCAAAACACTAGGTCAGCATCTCCATCACTTTCTCCTCTCAAACCCTAACTCTCCCTCTCGCTCTAGGATTTCATTTCTCAGGATTGAATCATGAATTATGAGAGATCCGTGTGTGTTAGGTTGACCATATAGAGCAATTGATCTGCTTGGATCAATTGCACATTGACCCCTCACTATAACTTCTCTTATTTCAGCTGAATTTTCTGTCATAAAATTATTACTGTAATTCGTCTACTGATAAGATCTAAATGCATCCAAAAATAATGAAAATTTTACATATTGTTTATGATTGAGTTTTAGATCTCCAATTAAAAAAATTTATCATTTGGAATTACCAATAAATAAATAAAAATAAAACACTACATTGTTGAAAAGCACTCTATCAACATTTTGGTCGAAGTATAGTTTGACCGAGAACCACATTCATAGAACACTTAAATATTCTAAAAATGTTCTCCAATATGCATGATTGATTTATCCATATCATAACCAAAATTAAATTAAATAAAAAAATTGTAGAAAATATGAAAAATCATTTACCACACAGCTATCCTGATCAAATTCCATATTCATGTACTATCAAAACCCTAATTTTTGCCAATTAGGGTTAACATTTATCAAACCCTAATTCTTCAAACTAAAATCATAGTGAGAGTTTCTTATTAGGTTTGAAACAACACAATTGATCTACTATCATTAATCAAGTCTAAACAATGTTCAATCTAATCAAGCATGTAATCATTCAGGTAAACCCTAGTTTACCAATTAAGCACAAATGTGGTCATTACATACTGAGATTGTAAAAATGTCCACTCTCTGATCTAGGAGAATGTTGGAAAATTCTAACACTAACAACACCAAAGAAAGAGGAAGCTATATTAATCAGAAATATCAGAATGAGAAAGCAACAGAGGAATCAAAAGGGAAAGAACAAGTTGTAAGTGGCAAGGAAGAAGGGAACCACAAAAAGAAGAAGGAAGAAGAGGAAAAGAACTCGAATCCTATAGGGGATGTCCTTTCATAGAAAAACCCCTATGCCCAAGAGTTCCTTTTCTCTACAAACTGATCAAGACACACTTCAATAAGAGGTACGAAAAGTTTATGGAAGCTGTAAAGAAGCTACACTTAGATGTACCCTTTCTTGATGCAATCGAAGAAATGTCGACCTATACAAAGTTCTTTAAAGACCTGATCACGAAGAGAAGGAGAGGAGACCACATCGAGACTGTTCAATTGACAAAATTTTCAAGTGCCTTTGTTCAAGCTGAGTTACCAACCAAGAAAAGGGACCCCGGGGCATTCAATATACCCTTATGCGTCAGAGACAATGTGAAGAGAAAGGGGTTGGCCGACTTGGGAGTGAGAATTATTCTAATGCCCTTGACTCTAGAACAAAGGCTTGGGATGATATACATGGTGAAGATAGGGATGAGAATCGAGTTGGTTGATCACACCTTTACTAGACTTATAGGAATAGTTGAATATGTTCTGATACAGGTCGGGTGGTTCTTCATATCGTGTGATATAGTAGTGATAGACACAGTCGAGGACTCTAAATCCCCAATGATATTTGGGAGGCCTTTCCTCACAATAGGGGGAGCCTTAATAGATGTAGCAGAAGGAGTCATCACCTTGCGAGTGGGGGATGATCACCTAGATTTTTGGGTACAAGATGCCATGAGGGGACCTTCTCTCTCTGAGTCAGTCTACTTCATGGATAGCTACAATCAATATTGTGAAGAGGTACAAGAGGACAAGGCAATTGTCGATCCCCTCATGTGAGCCTTGAATAGTCAGAACCCTAAAATGGAAGATCAAGAGGTTGTAGAGATCTTAGACTACCTGAACCAAACCAAAGAGGAACTCAACAATGATGACGAGATATTCAAGACCATGAAGTATGCTTTGCTAGAGCAAACACCTGAGGAGAAGAAAGCACCAAAGCCAAAACCAGAATTGTAACCACTTCTAGAGGGGCTGAAATATGAATTCCTAGACAAAGAAAAGAGGAATCCAGTGATCGTTAATGCCAACTTAACATATGAACAGCTGGAGAAGTTTCTAAAGGAACTCAGGCTGCATAAAAAGGCTATAGGGTATTCAATATAAGACATCAGAGGCCTTAACATGTCCCTATGCATGCACAGAATTCATCTCGAAGACATAGCTAAGACTTTAGCTCAACCACAGAGAAACATGAACCAAATGCTAAAGGAATTCGTAAAGAAGGAAGTTATAAAGTTGTGAGATGTTGGGATCATCAACCTGATAAATGACAGCAATTGGGTTAGCCCCATCCATGTGGTGCCCAATAAAGGTGGAATGATGGTGATATAAGGAGAAGACGAAGATGAAGTAGCAATGAGGGCAGTGACAGTCTAGCATATGTGCATCTACTATCACAAGTTAAATATTGCTACCAAAAAAGATCACTTCCCTCTGCCATTCATATACCAGGTCCTAGAGAAACTGGCTCACCATGACTACTTTTGTTTTCTGGATGGATATTTAGGATTTTATCAAGTATCGATTCATCTCGACGATCAAGAAAGACAACTTTTACCTGCATTTATGGCACTTATGCCTTCAGAAGGATGTCGTTCGGTTTGTGTAACGCACCAACGACTTTTTAGTGTTGTATGATATCTATGTTTTTAGACTTTTGGAAGACATAGTAGAAGTCTTCATGGATGACTTCTTTGTATATGGAATAGAATTTGAAGCATGCCTAAGAAACCTATCTTTAGTGTTGTAGCATTGTGAAGAAAAGCACCTTGTCCTAAACTGGGAGAAATGTCACTTCATGGTTCAAGATGGTATCGTGCTAGGCCATAAGGTTTCTAAGAAAGGAATTGAAGTGGATTTAAGTAAGATTGAAGACATACCCAAACTCCCACCACCAAAGTTGGTCACAAGAGCACGAATTTTCTTGGGACATGTAGGATATTATAGAAGATTCATAAAATATTTCTCTAAGATAGCCAAACCACTTTCAAATCTACTGATTATAGATGTTGAGTTTGAATTCACTAGTGAATGTCTAGATTCCTTCAGTACCCTTAATAAGAGCATTAACCACAGCACCAATCCTACAAGCACTAGATTCGGAGCTACCTTTCAAAATCATGTGTGATATTAGAGATTACGCCCTCGAGGTGGTTCTTGGACAAAAGAAAGATAAGAGACATCATGTGATTTTTTATGCAAGTAGAACCTTAGACGAAGCCCAAGTAAACTACACTACAACTAAAAAAAATTATCACTATCGTGTTTGATTTTGATAAGTCCAGATCATACCTAGTAGGATCAACGGTAAAAGTGTACATAGATCACGGGGTGATAAAATACCTTATGCAGAAAAAGGACACAAAGCCGAGACTTTTGCGATGGGCTTTACTACTGCAAGAATTCGACCATGAGATCATTGACACAAAATGAAAAAGAAAATGTGGTTGCAGACCACATGTCGAGAATAATTTTTGATGAAGAAAACAAATTGCCAGTGAATGAAAACTATGCTGACGAAGCTCTTTTGATGACTCAATCGGAAGAACAGAGCCTTCTTTGGTTTGCAGATATTTGTAATTATTTAGCATGTAGACAACTTCCACCGGATATCATGTATAATCATAAGAAGAAGTTATTTTCCGAGCTGAAAAATTACTATTGGGATGACCCGCTGTAGTTCAAGAGGTGCTCTGACAACTGATATCGTCGATGCATACCAGAAGAAGAGGTACCTTTAATCCTCAAGGAATGCCACTCCTCACCTTACGGGGGACACCACAGAGGAGAAAGGATAGCTGCAAAGGTTTTGCAATCAGGATTTTACTGGCACCCTCTCTTCAAGGATGTTGTGTCATTTGTCAAAACATGCAAGGAATGTCAACTTACAGGAAACATCAGCAATAGGAATGAGATGCCAATGGTAGATTGGTGGACGTCAAAATCTTTTGATGTATGGGGGATCGATTACATGAGACATTTTTTGTTATTGAAAGGGAACTAGTACATACTTGTTGTTTTCGATTACATTTCCAAATGGATTGAGGTTGTTGCCACTCAAACCTATGACTCCAAGGTAGTCATTAGGCTTTTCAAGAAAACTATCTTCCCACACTTTGGAGTACCACACACTATTATAAGTGACGGAGGGTCACACTTCGGTGAAAGGAAGTTTGAAGCTCTATTGAGAAAGTATGGGGTGAAACATAAGGTTGCAATGCCATATCACCCCCAAACATCAGGGAAGGTCGAAGTATCAAACAATCAGATTAAATAGATACTAGAGAAAACTGTAAATCATAAAAAGGACAAGTCCATGAAACTTGATGATGCACTTTGGGCTTATCGCACAACATATAAGACACCTATAGGTATGAAACCCTACAGGTTAATTTATGGGAAGTCATGTCATCTACCTATCGAACTCGAGCACAAAGTCTTGTGGGCTATCAAGTTT
This sequence comes from Alisma plantago-aquatica, assembly GCA_963693085.1. Lineage (NCBI taxonomy): Eukaryota > Viridiplantae > Streptophyta > Magnoliopsida > Alismatales > Alismataceae > Alisma > Alisma plantago-aquatica. The sequence goes on along the minus strand of OY856409.1, from coordinate 1,910,213,214 downwards.
TCGAACATGGACCTCGATAAGGCTGATCAGAAAAGATTCCTTCAACTCTAGGAGCTAGAAGATTTGAGGCTGCATGCTTATGAGAATGCAAGGATTTATAAGTAGAGAACAAAAGTCTGGCATGATGCTCATCTGAAGAACAAAGATGTTCATGAAGGAGACAAGGTCCTTTTATTCAACTCAAGTATCAGGTTATTTCCTGGAAAGCTGAGAACAAGGTGGTCTGGTCCTTTTTCTATCATGAAAATATACCCATCAGGGGTGATGGAGATAGCAGGCGACAAGACAAGAACCTTCAAAGTGAATGGGTAGAGAGTGAAAAGATATTATGAAGATGAAGCTTTTGTAAGAAGGACAAAACTGAGTTTGGGGGGAACCAGCCCAGTAACAAGTGGAATGAATGAGGAAGTAACTACACTTGCTGAAGGAAAATGAAGACATATGATAGAGAAAGTCAAGCTAAAGACTTTAAACAAGCACTTCTTAGGAGGCAACCCAATTTGTTGCTTTCTTTAATTCATGTTTTCCTTATCTCGTGCTTTAGTATTATGAGCTATGTACTTCTTATCTTTCAATATTTCAGGTTTCCATACCTAGTAGGGGTGTAAATATAGTATGGATATTAATCTCTCTCCCAAAAAGGCTTTGTTGGGGAGTACAAGTTCTTGCTTTAATTGATTTTTGTTAACTTGGTTTGGAAGGACCACAGTCACATCCTGAATCATGGTTGCAGTATGAGCCGCGGTGGAGGGGTCTGTCGCGGTCACAGTGCCCTCTCTTTGCACACTAGGTCGCTGTTGCGGCGTATGTAAGAAAGAAATTCACCACGGTCGCAGTGATCCTTCTACTGCGGTCACAGTGACCCAAGGGTATATATAGCTAAAACCCTCTGACATCAGGGTTCTTCTTTCGCACCTAGCTCTCTAATATTCCCAAACAATCAAACATTACTCCAAGAAGAAAGTACACGAGATGAAGAACAAGCTCAATTTAGAACCTCGTCGATGGATTCACATCTTTGTCGTAGCAACACTCTAATGTGGTCGCCTCTTTCACCACCAATTCAAGTTGATTAACCTAACCAAGGTACTCATTAGAAACTTTCTCTTGACCCCTGTCATTATGGCTCCTCACTTTTCTTAGGTTTTTTCATCTTTTTCGTGCATTCAACAGCCTATCGATATGCATAACGCCACGGCGACAGCCATGACTCTGCTCGTCGGAATTTCCCTCAGACACGATTTCTCCGGTGTCTTTTAACCTAGAATCGGGTTTAGCATTGTGATTCTACTCGCTCTATCCCACCGCTTTGGTCTTTGGCCGATCGACCCTCGAACAGGGACTTATACCGCAATCGCCATTTTTCCAATCGACCAGGTACTGCTCTGTCGCGGTCGCTATCGCGGCACTCCTTAAGCGTGAATATCGGTCGAATGATGATTGCGGTCGTAGTGTTTCTTGGACGTGGTCGCGGGACGTTCTGTTTGCTTATAACCTACAACATTTGTGGTACATCCATGTCACGGTCGTGGCATACCATTTTGCTAGTTTGATACCTAGGCTCAGTGATGTCGCGGTCATGCCACCTTCCACGACCGTGGCACAACTTCCTGTTTAAGGCTGCAATCACGACACTTTGAGCCTTGAACGAATATGTATATATATATATATATTATATTAATAATAAAATAAAATAGATGATGATGAATTAAAGTTGATATAATTATGCTAACAATGAAATTAACATTGAAACTTTCATAATGTCAACCACAACTGAAGATACATTGATGAAGAAGGCAACCCCGTTGAAAGGGGTAGAGGAAATCCTGGAAAAGATAACAAATGTGTTGAAGGATAACCCGAACCTCTCCCCAATGAAAAGGATTCAATTGCAGTTGATGAAGAAGTATGACTACATTCTAACCCACAAAACACAGAAGAGTCAGAGGAGTCCCTGAACACATCCCAGACAAAAACTTCATAATACCAGCCTCCTGAGACTGAGCTAAGAAAATTGAAAAAGAGAAAATTTGAAGCCATGGAAGTGAAAAATGGCAAAAAGAGGAAGGTGACAGCCATAGAGAAATTAAAGGGGCAGGAGAAAGAAGCAGCCCCTGAGGAGGTCAAAGAGACAGAGTAGATGGCCCTCAACCAACAGAGGCCAGCATTCGTGTTAAGAAATCCTACACACCAGTCGTGGATTGATTGGATATTGCAGACTAAGGGGTTCAAGCAGACAAGATACTTGGACATTGAGGACTTCAAAAAGATGGCAGTCTACGATAGGGTAATCATCTTCTTGGAAGGTGTAAATCTATGCACCCTATGCACTTCAGAAGCCCCCTCCCTAACACAACTGATGGCAGAATTCATGTCATCATTGGAGAAGTTCCCAGTCAGTGATAACGAATGCAAGAAGGGTGGTGGTGACTTCAAACTAGAAGTGAGACTAGGAGGAAAGTATCACATGATCATGGAGGCTATTCTTAACACAATATTCACTAGAATGACTGAAGAATCGCAAGTCTGCTCTGTCGTGCCTGGAGAAAAGACATTGTCGAGTACAACAACCACTGAATGTGGGAGAAGCTGACGGGAGAATAAGAACACAATTCAAAGAACTCAAAGGCAAATCTCTTCACCTCATACTTTATCAGGGTAGAGTAGAAGATAATGTCCAACACTATCTTTACAAGATCAGAAATAGGTGGTGTAACAAAGGGAGACATATTCATAATATGGTCAATGCTAAATAAGAAGTTTGTGAACATAGGAAGAATCATGATCAAAAGGCTATCAGCCGCAGTAGGAGGGGAGGCGAAACAAACAAAGGAGTTCTGCATGGGAGGTTAGATTACAAAAACTTCATGGATGTAGATCTATTGGTGAAGTACAAGTCAATAAAGGGACATACAAAGATTGATATAAAGTCCCTCATCAATACGAGGATCTTGGCACAGAAAGAAAATAAACTCTTATACAAACAAATCTGCTCCAAGATGCTCCTCCCCCACCTAGAAATGGTATATTATGATGCCCACAAGTTTCGGCCCATCCGAGAAGATGCTGATAAGATGTACTCTGGGGCCATCTACACTACTGCAGACCAGTCATCTACAGCCGGTGAGAAGGAAGCAAGAGCTAAATCTTCAGAAATAGAGATGAGGAAGCCAGAGGAAAGGAAGAAGCTGGCAATAAGAAAGAAAAATAAAAAGACATCAAAAAAGCCCATCACCTCGAGCCCACCCTTACCACACATTCCAACTGAGAAGGCAACGAGTGAAGGGTGCCAACCTGAAGTCAAAATCATAGAAGGAGGCAACCATGCATGTCTTGAAGCTACAACGAAGGAACAGTATGTTGAGATTGAGTAAGAAACTAACCAACCATGAAAGGACCCCGAGGTTGTACCCAACCCCGTGATGCCGGAGGTGATCCTACAAGTGTCGGGGAAACCAGAGGAGAGCACTTCCAGCCAAGAAATGCAAGCTGACCCAACAAGAAGCAAGTCGATTCTACAACCAAAGGAGCCCATAGCATCCACAACACCAGTGGAGCAGCAACAACAACACCTGCACACGTTTGGTGATGTACTGGGCAATAAGTTTGATGACATGTGGCAACACATGCAACAAACTTCTGAATTAAATTTGAATATTAACTCTAGCCTATGTACACTAACTACGCAGGTACAAACTTTAAATGGGAGAACTGAGGCTCTTCCCCAGTTCATGCAAAGGGGTAATGAACACTCAGAACGTGTTGATGGGAGCTCTGAAGACTCTAACTGAGAGGGCGGACCTCAGGAAGGAGCGAGACTCCATGAGAGTGGACAAAGAGCTAATGCGGAAGGGATATGAGGAAGCGTTGGACGACCTAATGAAAGAGTGTTAGTGCCTAGATGAAGAACATCGGCAGCTAGATGTTGAATGGCAAGAAATAGACGGCTGGCGAAAGAGAAAGAAGACAAAGCATCTAACAAGCCCTTTAACATCACATGCTTCCTCAAGTCCCTTTGAGCCCAAATAAAGATGATGATGATGTGAGAGGAACTGGTGCAGGAGCATCATCGAAAGATGAAAGTGATAATGTGAAGACTTCCCCAAGGGCAAAACCACAGGAAAAAGAAGCACCAAAACAAAGAAAACAAATATGTTGTCAAGGGATTTTGACTTAAATAGCAGCCCAGAAGAATATAAGGCTATGTCAGAGGACCCCAAATAGATCATCGTCACCAGAGCAGAAAGCATAGCGACAGAAAATCTCACGTCATGAGAAATAAGAGATCCCAAGAAATTCTTAGATGACCTGACGTTCGGGATGGATATCTACAACGACTTCCTCAAAGATCTGAAGCAGTATGAACAGGATGATTCTTTTTATGACAAAAAATGGTCGTGACGTTAGTCGCGCTCAATGCTGCAGAACTAGAGCAACCATCAGAAGCGAATCATCTAATCAAAGACATAACTGTAGAGATGTCCATGAAGGATGAAGGCAAGGCAACAACCCAAACACCAACAAAAATAAGGGTTCATCCTTCAACCATAGAAGCACTGCCCACAGCAACACAGGCAGCAGAAGACGGCACCTCAGAAGATGAGGAAGGTAGGCTCACCTCTTTCTTCACAAATGAGCCATTCAGAAAGCAGAGCACGCCAGTCAATGCAATATAGTTAGGTGTGGCTCCTTTTCTACCTTGCAAGATGGCGGGTATGGACATGACTACATTATCAAGGATAACATGCAGAGATGTCCATATCCTGGAAGACATACTAGATGATAACCTACCCAGAATTGATATTGCCTATCACAACAAGGGCATGTCGCTTAACAGAGATCACTTTAGAGGGATTTTCCTAAAATAAGCATGTGTACATAAGAAGCTATTCAAAGTATTGTGTGACACTCTACTTGAAGAGTTCTTACTTCCCGATAAAGTGCAACCAGTATTCAACAGTACCATGCATCTAGAAAGGCTCCTATTTGATAACAATGACAAAGTGGCTAATGTGATAGAGTTACAATGTGCAGTGAGTGAGGAAGAAACAAAATCTGTGGTCCTGCTCATAAGGACTGTAAATCACTGGGCATTGATTGTCATCAACTTAAATGAGAGACGGACAACCGTGTTCAACTGTTGTGCAAATGAACTGGACATCACCTCATTGGTGTACAAAAACAAGGAAGCAAGGCTATCATAAAGGTGTCGCTGCATTTGCAAAGATCTATACAAATGGCAGATAAAAGACATAAGTGGATGTGGAAGCAATTCTTCATCTGCAAAAAGGTCCCCCACGAAAAGGCTGGAACAGGAGATTGCGCCTTTATAGTGCTCTAAATACACTACAAAAAAATAATGATTTAACTACAATTTTTCTAATTACATATATTTTATCTGTAGTCAAAACTACTTGTGTTTACACAATACAACAATGCAAATAAAACAAATGTAGTCAATAACATGACTATACTTTAATTCGTCTTTCCGTTTCAAACCAAATTCACTTCCCTCTCGATATTCATCTCCCACGCTCTCAATCCATGTTCCTCATCAATAACGCCTCCCCCAATTTCACCCTCTACCCCCTCCCTCCAATTGTGGCCTGCACAATTTTGTCATATCTCCTCCGCAAACCCCTCCACCCCTACCCCCTCCCTCCCTGCAAACCATACTGTACAATTTTCTCCTCACACAGGCTATTGTCTTCTCAGCGCCCACTTCCAGATCCTGGGGGTGCCGACGGTTGCTCCTCTGGTTAGCAGTTTTGCACAGAAGTTTCAGGGGTGTCTCCGAGTGCTTTTCTTCTCCGAGGCTCTACCTAGCATCTGAGGGTGCCACATGAACATGATCTGGAATCCTCGTGCCCATAATCTTGACAATCTGCATCAGTTTTATATCCATGGTCAGTCTTCGCAGTCTCGTCTCTAACCCATTTTTGTTCATTTTCATCTCATATCTTCTTCAAAGGGTAACTACTGGTTTCACCAATGTCGAAGAAATACATCTATCTAGTAATATTTATTATCAATGTAGATTCTGACATTGAGGTTATATGTAGAATAACCTACCAAATGCACCCAAAGAACCACCTACTTCGGACGTAATATATTATTTATCAGATGCTTGTTTTACAGGTCAGATATTGATAAAATATTCTAAGATGTCGGTGACCTAATAGAATATTATCGAGGTTGGATATCAAGCCATTGCACACTAAAAATTATATCTAATAAAAAATGTATATGATTTTCAAAATTGGTTCGAATTGCTTCATACATGTCTCCTTAGAATTGATGATACACTTCACTTCTAGATTTTGTTTGATCAAAATTTTGATCTAACTCAAGTTAACAGTCATGTCCCAGCATCCGTTATAAAATGTTGGACAATATATATTCTGGTATGTCTCCTCCTTTATTCTTGTTTGAAATACTTCTACATAAGATATTAACATATTTTGTTGTTTAATGAAATGTCACCAATGATTATTTGGTGAAACAACCAATCTAGTCGATCATAAGACCTTTGGTCAGTGTCACACAACTCATATGTTTCTGTTTGAATCCCCATTTTTTACCATCTTTGACCTGCTCACTCTGAGTTGTCGAGATTAGTAAATATTTGAAGGAATTATCTTCATCTTTTAGTTTCTTTCATGGTGTCAAGCTTTAGCATCCAAGTCTACTGCATGAATCTGAATGATGCTTCTGACTTCTTTGAAATGACAAGTATGAGGGTGTTAAATTCCAGTGCATATGTCTAACGGATCTCATCAACCAATACACTCATTGACTTATTTTATATTTTGTCACATTGCTTAGCTTTGACAAATTAGCATATAATGCCATATGTAGAAGTGGCTCATGTCAATTTGTTCCAAGCAATAGACTTCTTCCGTAAAAGATAAAGAAGATTTTAACTATTAGTCAACCATGCACCTACCAATTTTGTTAGGGGTTGTGCCAATAATCGTCTCAATGGATGAATAAAAAAGTGAGGAGAAGTTATGCCATCAAAATTTCCCTCTATAATTTTTCTGGTATCGTAGGTTCAGACATCTCTGTATTCCTCTTATTTTTTTCCCATTAAGCTTCTAGGTTCTCATTTGATTTATTGATATTAGCAGATCTAGTTTTTTAGATGAATATGAATCTTTGCCTAAGACATGTCATAGTTGTAGAAAGATAGGTGAATTACATAACGACTGCAAGACATCAGTTCCAAATGCATCTACATGACTACTACAACAACAAAATGATGATGCTAGTGTTATGTGTTAGCAGGAATGGAAACAATTCGTAACAACATGATGATGCTAAAAATTTAATGCAACAGCAGTGGTGACACCAAAAACAACGATCAATGGAAGGAAGAAAAGCTCACACAATCTTGTATAAGGGCATCTCTGCCTACATCTAGCCACCTAGTTGCTACGATGTAACTATGTTGGGGTGATGTCTACCACAATGAAAGCATGCTTCATAGTCTCTCGTACTATATCGGATACATGTCTGAAGTATCATTATACCCTTTCCTTCTTTCAAATCACATTCGCCTTCCTAGTCGTTATAATATGATTGGCCTACTCTCTAGTCTTTTTCCATGTCTAATGTTGTCTTGTGATATCTACAGACCTGTGATGGTTGGGCTAGAAGAAATGGACACGGTTGCTTTTTTGCAGTCAGGTATCCCAGTTAAATAGATGACTATGTTTATCGATAAAATAAAGCTCTTAGTTGGTCTTGATGAACATCCAAAGAAGCATGTTATTAGCCAAGAGGACGCTATTAGTGCCATTGCACATGCAGTTAAAAGATCATGTGTTGGATTGAAGGTTTTAGATAAGCCCATTGCAGCAATTCTTTTCTTTGGTCCTATTGGAGTGGGAAAAACAAAGCTCAAAAAAGATTAGCGGACAACTACTTTGGATCAATACAGTTCTTTGTCATTCAATTTTTTTTTTAATAACTAGAACTGCTTCAGTGTCCGAGTGAAATGGTAGACGGCCACATTTTCACTTGAACATATCTAACTTTATTTTACCTTGGAATACAACATCCTAGGAAATTGTAGTGGATTTTAATTGTAATCGTCTCCTTGCACAAAGTCCTAATATACTTATTATCATGTTGTAGGAATCATCGATGTTAAGATTGGATACGATTGAATATACAAAACGCCATACTATAAGCAAATTAATTGGATCTCCCCCAGGATATGTAGTCTATGGGGAAGGAAGCAGTTTGACTGAGGCTATCAGGAGAAGACCATTCATGGTCATATTGCTGGATGAAATAGTGAACACACACTCTGACAAGTTCAATATCCTCCACGTTTTTTAGGATGGGTACCTCACTGACTATAAGGTATACATCATTGGTCTTGATAGTTCATACATTTAGGTTTTTTCTGTTAGAATGCTTCATACATTTAATTTGTTATTCTACATTAATTTGAACTAGACATTGGTAGAAAAATAAAAGGCCTTATATATTGTGAAAGAACTGACTAAAGACTTTAAATGTTCCCAAGGTCACATCCAAAATGTTTGTGTACCCAATGCTTCATATATTTTCTAAATTGTTTGGCTTGTGAATGAACAAACTTCATTAGTATTCCAGGTTTAAGTTGCTCTTCACTTGGATACACTCTAGCTATTGTTTGGTGTAAGCACTAGTTGTAAAATATTACAATCCTATATTTAACACTCTAAAAGGTGGAGTCTAGCATCATGTTTTTCCAATCGCAATGATGTGAAGTTTTGAATAGGTCCACATGGAGAAAATGGACATAAATCACTTATAGGGTGCACTGAGTCTACTACTGCAAAGTAGAGCTAGATTCATTAAATCTATTATTTGAAAGTGTCTGGTGATGCAAAGTTTTGGAATGAACCATGTGCAATATGTTTCTTTTATTTACGAGAGAATTGCTCCCGTAGAAGCGCCACAATCCTGACCCCCCCCCAGATAGTGTAAACTCTCGGGATATGAGAGGGTGTGGTCTGGTCACCCCCAATATGTTGATATAATATTCCTAATATTTATATCATTTTAGCATCTGACATATTAAATAAATAGTAAGAACTTAAAATAGTATGAAATATATCTTTATACTGATAATAAAGTACCTACGTATTATATTTTGGTTTTATTATTCAATATTTACAGAGCTGAATTCCTCACCACGGGATTAAGAGCTCTGCACTTTATGTTGTACAATATAAACCATGTGTTTGGTCTGCTTCACTCCCTCATTAATTAGTTTCCCTTTATTTCTTGTCAGTTTATGCATTCAAAGCTTGGGGATAACATTTGATTTACTATTTGGACATATGCAAAATGTGATATCTTGTGTTCAATTGACTTTTAGAAATGAAATCAATATGATTTTCTATAAAAAAAACTTGTATATATCTCACTAAAAAAACATTATGTAGAAAATCTTGGACCATATTCCTTTTAGTCACATGTCAACCACTCCAAATACCCGATCTTCAATATACAAGGATGAAAAGTATCATTCAAGAACATATTGTTTGTTATTGGTTCCAAATCCATATCCAAGGGTAAGGATGTGAGATGAAATTTGAGTATCGTGTGCACGTACTCCTTTATGCAAGATCATGTAGATGTCATTTGACCATATGTCAAAGAAGTAGACTTATCCTGTCTTGTGGTTAGCCTTGGAAGGCATTCTTAAATACCTTCAGTATGACAAGAAACTTGACAATATATTTTTTCATTAAATTTTATATTTATGCGGAGTCTAAAGCATGACATTTTAGAGTTTCATGATTAATTAATTTAAAAGTATCTCCTCTTCATAGTATCTTCATGTGACTGACAGTGTTTAGGTATCCTAAGAATATTTTCTACGAACTCTTTGCAACAAAATGGACATGGTTTAAAGCAACAATATCCTAGTGTACTTTTGATGTGCTAGTACATTAATACTAGGAATAAGATTCTCTATTTGATTGAATTCCAGGTACTTAACCATAGATAAAAAATATTATAAAGAAATATGATCCTACTTTGAGCATCTATTAATGTTAGTTGGATATGTATACAATGTACACTCTACATATAATAATCAAAGCTTTGTGACATACAAAATTCCTTTCAATGATGATTTAGAATTCAAAAGCATTGATGAGTATTGAGTAACTGAAATCATGATTAGAATCAAGAATACAATTGCCAACCTAAGAAAGACATAGACGGTGATGGTGAAGTCGATGTTATACAACTAATAACATAGGAAAGACATACTTGAATAATTTTAGTCCTTTTTCTCTTTATTGCAAGAATCTGCAACATGGATGAGGATGCTTTTCTCTATACCAAGTCGTGAAGGTTGTTGTTGTCATCTATGTTTACCTCTTTATGGTGGTGATTTCTTATATATTTGATGTTCCTATACGTCCGTGAATAAAGACCTTTTTCTACTGGAGAGACTTTCCTTTAGTTATGTGCTTTGGGTGAAAATCCCTTCCAGGAAGCAAGGGAGGATATTGGGATGCCTGCTTCATAGTATAAGGTAACATTTTCTTTTATTGTAGCAGTAGTCCACCTTATCAACATATAACAACACAATATGATATATGCTATCGGTATTGACTGCGTCCTATTGACAATATATAACAACACAATCCTTAGAAATACATGTTAGTCTATGAATTACTAGTACAATATGCTTTACATCAAACCATGGTTACAATTAAAATATTTAAAGCATACTTAATTCATGTTATTTGACAGACACTACTTCAGAACCGTCTTTACTGATAAAAAATTGAATGATGTACTATTCGTACCCAAGTATTTTCAGATTAATGAGTTGTTGGACTTTGCATGCTTGGTCTTATATTGCTCATAGAATGACTGTATCTCAAATAACCATGCTTAAGTTCATTCTATTTTTTTAGTTGATGTGCTCCTTGGGTTGTTGTTCTCTATTTTCTGGAGCAGGCTGTAGAACCACCAACGACTTCAAGGTCTAGACTGGTAAGCACAGGGCTCCGCCTGTGCCTGGTCTCTCCACCTCTGTAACTCAGGGCGCAGCGTCAAGCCTATGATAGAGCGAGCTTGACAACTGCATCCTAGAAGGATAGACAGGCCAGCCACTGCCCCTCTCCATTTCGTTCTCACACTCATGTGTTACCTTGTTGATCGCTGAATAATTTCTATCATGCTTCAGAACCTACAACCTTAATCCTTTATTTTACTTCCTATTTCTATTTCCCTCTTTCTATGATAAATCCTCACTCACTCCATGTCGAATGTACACGGTGACCTTGTAGAGGCTGGAACATAAGGGGAATCGAAGGATTTAGACACTGACTCCAATGGTGTTTTTGACATCCAACAATAGCTGCATATACCCTTAAGGTATGACGGTTGTTTGCTTATTCTTTCTATTAGAGGAAGACATATGCTCATTATTAATTTTTCAAATTGCGTGTGGCCAAAAAGGAAAATAGTGTGGATAAGAAGCTTGTAAAGAAAGCACCAATGATGGATATCAGGTTATACACTTTTTTGATGTCATGTTAACACTAAACTCATTTGACAGTCAATACTTATTAGTAACTGCACTGCTTTACCCACAAGAAATAAACGATAAGAATAACAGTGTCCTTCATTTTGTAATAGAAGAAACTTAATATGCTACTTTATGTTCTCTAGGCAGAAATAGGCTCAATGCAATGTTGTTTATACTTGTCAGATTCCTAGAATCCACATTCGTTGGTTTTGATTCCTTCATTACCAATTGAGACAATGCAAACACAAATGTGACCAGCCAATTTTCTAAATAAAGTCGGCCCATGCCCATATTTGTTGCCCACGTTCCTCCAATGATGATGTACCATCTGACTGTGGAGTTGGGTACGTTTCTGAAGCGCAAAGGGGAATAGGATATAACTTACAGTCACGGTAGTTTCTACAATGAGCTGCTCGAGTAGATTGGCACCATGTATAAATAATTAAACTGGAACTCAAAAAGTGGGTGAGGCACATGCCTCACCTGACCTTTATGTGGCTCTATTACAAAGGGTCCCTTGATGAAGAGAACCCCTTCAGAAAAACCATACACCCAACACTATGTTCTCTCTCTCTTTACACATTTAGTATGACACAGCCCTTGTAAATCAAAAAAATATGAAGTCCTACATGGTGGTGGCATGTCCCTAATGCTACAGAAGAAATAGCAATCAGTAAGACCACTCCCATAAGCTGCCAATTCCCTAGCAACCCTGTTAGTATCTTTTTCGACACAAGAGGTAAGTGTGTTGATAGTTAGATTACTCGTAATGACATACAAAGCTGTTTCCATCTTCCGAGGCCAAGCATGAGAATTTGAGAGAGTGGCTACCAACCACGTGCAGTCCATTTCCAGAAGATTTAGCTCACAACTTTGGGCCTTACACAGATTAAGACCATAGATACAAGCTAGAATAATAGCCTCTTTAATAGACAAGCTAATCCCCGACGCCGAGAAACCCCAAAGTATAGTCTCATCAAAGTTTCTCATAATTCCCCTACTGCAGTATCACTGACTTTGTTGCTTCGTTGTTTCCATCCTATTGTTGTTATGTTTAGCTTCAGTTGTCCATCCCCAGGCTTTAACCAAGTAATATCCTTGTAAACATATTGCTGGATGTGAGGATAATGAATCATGTGAAGCTTCCATAGCTTGTACTTCTGAGCAGTGCCCCTTGTGCCAAGAAGATGGTATGTGTGGTCATAAGATTGAATTTGTGAAGGGCTTGCTTCCATATTCCCAAAGGATTGATCTTCTTCCCTTCAAATTTGCTGTTTTAGCAGGCTTTCCCACACATCGTGCCAAGATAGGAGTAATGTGTTGCTTGTGCCCAGCATTTCTTAAGGATATCAATCACATGATGATTATTGTCACCATGCACTTGTAGTAAAGCTTGTTCGCACATGCTTCTAAAATGGGCACAAAATGACAATTCGAACAACATCCCATTTACTATGTTGCAGTTGTACCTATCCAGCTTGATGTATCCTCATGCAATAATGAGGTTCTTTTTGTATCCATGGTAGGGAATTGTTAAACTAAGATGCATTGTAACGATTGATCAGTTATCTACCCAAATTTAAAAGTTGTTATGATTCTTGTAGTAGGATATCTTTCTTTTTTTGTGATGGAGCAGGGGATTTTTGTTTTGTAATGAATATCTTAATGTTAAGACTCGCCATTAATTCTATTATCTTTTACTCCTAAGGAATCATATCCCATTGCTCTTCTGGATGCAACTACAGTCATGGCCTTTCTCATAGCCTAAGGTTATAATCAACTCTTTGAATTTATCTTTTCATAACCCTTAAATGCAAAACCACGTAGTTCTTTGTAGGTGTTCAACATAATGCCATTACTACTAGATGACGTTGACAGTAAAAACACAATTCATTGTTGTTAAAAAATTCCTTTACGAGAATAGCATCATCATTTTCCATTTTTCTTAGCTGGTAAGTAACTATTAGCATCTCAAGAAGGCATTGTGGTTCTAAACATTGTTCTTCAGGAATTGCTTCTTCGTTGGTGATGTTATACATTATGAAACACCATCTTTCTTGCAACTACCAGAGATCTCTTTGTTTGGGAGCTAGAGGTAGCATAAATGTGTCTTGATAGGCCCATATAGAGAATCCATGTTTCTAAGTGAAGTTCATCACCTTTTTATGTGTAAGAAAAAGTATATAGGGTCAGAAAATGAAGTTAAAGATAATTAGGTGATGTGTATGCAGGGAATATATTGTTGCATACATGTGACGTGGTTTTTTACTGTACTAACAATGATGCCATTATAACTCATATATAGCTATGTTTTGTATAAATTTTGATATGTATAACTTTTAGCAAGGCAACTTGATCATTCACTATGACCTTTTTTGCAGGTCAGGTTATTTGATGCAAAGAATGATTGTAGAGAACGCCTTCGTATCACATCTTCATCCTAGTCAAAATAACCCATTGCATAACCTTGATTGGAGTATCATAAATTGGTGTTCATGTACATGTGAAAGGTAAACCATGTAATAATTTCATTGGTTTGTTCAGGTACACGTCATTTTCTCAAAATTAGTGTCATACTCTCTTACCTTCACCCGCATAACACAAATTATGTTAACTACATGTTAAGTTATAGTTGGCTGTCATATCTCTTACATAGGAACAACTACCACAGCAAAAGGAAGAGAGGACAAAGGAATTATCCAATATATAGTCTCAGATTCACAAAATATGTGCTAAGATATATGGAAACCTCAAATTGGGGATCGGGTGGAATTGCCAGTTGTTGATGAGAATGATTTGTCTTTCAAGAATCTCCATGAATATCAATATCAACTACAAGAGCTTCCTATGGCCAATCAGAAGTAAAGCACAGAGAAGTTTTTTTTATTTTCAATCAAGAAGCAATACCTTAGCAATCTTTCTCTTCTTATGAGTTTATCAATGTTATCATATTCGTTGACGATATAAGTAGAAGAATTAATACAAAAGAAAAATTAAGATAGAAGAAGATGCACATGATCATGTGGCATATAATCTGCAGTGGACAGAGGCAGTCAAAAGAAGATATTGTATACATGTATCTTTTTTCTTTGAATATTGTAAAACAGGGGACATATTAATGTCCTCCTCATGTGTACTCATTGTTCAAATATAAATAAAAGTATCATTGTTGTCATTGTAAGAACAACTCGATCTTGATTAACATTCATCTTATTTCTTTTTTAAAGCCTATCTATAATAGCAAGCAACTGGATGGATACATAATGTCTCTTACTACATATGTATGTGTAGTACATTGTGTCCTTCACTACACACTAGCTATAATTACATGTGTAGTAAGTGGTAATTTTTGCTATACTTGAACTACATATAAAAATTGTAACCAATGTCATCTCTCCCTACATATCATAGCTACAAATTGAATTGTAGTCGTATATTTAGCTACAATGGAAACTACATTTTTATGTGTAAGGATGTTTTTTACCTACAATTAGGGTTACATATGAATTTATAGCCAAAGGAATAACTAACTACAACTTTGAAAAATGTAGCCTAAACAATTAGCTACATGGGTATTAGCTTCATATTCTAAATGTAAAGATAAATGTAGCCAAAGCTTTTAGCTACAAATTTTTGGGTTTTTGCTACAATTTTTTTTTGTTGTTAAAGACCATATTTTTTGTAGTGATAATGGAAGCCATCAATAAGGGAGTCACGCTGGAAGACCTCTGGACAGAAGATCTGTGTGGGTTGCGTGGTATCTATGCAATGGAGGTTATATATGATCGCCGCTTCTTTAATGACCCGACGATGTCTTCATACGCAATACCACAATAGCTTCACCAAGAAATCTCACTCCCTAAAAAAAATATGGAGAGAGGAACTTAAGACCCTGTGGATCGATCCTACAAAACCCTCTAGAGTGGTAGCTCAGAAGGAGGGCTAGGCAGCTGACACACCTGACAGAGTAGAAAGAAAACCAGAATATGAGCCCGAGCAGCCTCCAGTGGCAGAAGAGAAGGACGAACAACCTCTAGCGGGCCAGACAGAAGAAGGAGAAATAGAGGAAGATGATCTGCCCGAGATTAAACCATACAGGATGGCAGGGGAATAGTGTCAACCTTCAAAGATTTCAATAGGTGGAGCTGCAAGAGCCTACCACTAGAATCCCTACATTTAATAATGAAATCTTTAAAAGAAGATGACACGTCGGCAGAGACGATCTTTGAAAGGGATGGCATCTCCATACTGAAGGACGACCTATGGGATACATTGAAAATAGGAGGGTACCTCTTACTCAGTACCATGTCAGCTTACCAAGCTCTGCTAAATGATAATATACCAAATGTACACATGGCCTACTTCCTTCAGGTGATGACATCATGAAAGATAAAAGGTCGGGGGAAAAGGAACACCTACAACAACATCTGGAGACATCTCTTCCAAACTATATATTCTTGCCTATTCTACATGATAGTCATTGGAATTTGTTAGTAGTCAGTGTCATTACAAGGACTGCAGTACTTTACAATAGCTTGGATGCAGCCTTCGCACTGAACAAAAGAACAAACATGACTACTGCAAAGACACCTACAGAAGAAAAGGCAGTTACATGTGTCGAGGCAATTGTAGGGATGCTCAAGAGTCATAGAAAAGGGTACAGGCACAAAGAAGGAAAAGACTTCAAAAAGACGCAGTTCTGCCACAGAAACCCTTAGCAGGTGCCTCTATCAAATGACTATGGCTTCTATTATCTGGCCTGGATGATGGCCCTAGCTATGATTATTATGAAGGTGGAGGGTATGCAATATGATCAATACCACCCGATACGCGGAGTGTATGCCAGCATTCTCCTCGAGTCAAAGTGGGCCACCAAGACCAATTAGAAGAAATAAAGAAAGCTTGTTTATACATCTAACTCCAATTTTGACACATCGAGTCAGGGTGAATCATTAGTTTGGGGGAGGAGTCATAAATAGGCGTAAGAGGTACAATTCCATCCCAAATTTTCAAAAATTCAAAAATTTACTTATACATATTCTACTTGTACATATTCCAGTTCCCACCAAACTAATTTTGCAAAAATTTATACTTTTAGGAAATTTTGTTATGAGTCACAGTTTTTCTTAGTTGTCCTTGAATTTGTCCATTCCCCTACTAAATGTTGTAGTGCTACCATTTCAAGAGAGGAATAAATGAGCAACTAACACATATAATAGTAAAATGAGAAGCATAACAATACAATTTTATCTCATTCTTACAATAAAACATTGTGTGTGTAACAATCCTAAGCTTATGAAAGCGGTGGAAACTAGAGGACTTCACCGAGACATACTCCCGACCAACCAACCTAACCCACTTTGAGATGAAAAGAGGCTTGGCTTCCAAGAAGACCGTATAGAAACCCCCTCACCCAAACCTGAGAGGAGATATGAAAAGCCAAAAGAAAAGAAAAATATATATATAATGAGAGTTGTGCCCAAAAGAGGTCGAAGGGTCCCACACGGCGGGTGTATTACTACACTCATGAATGCAGATATGTCATGCTCGTAAGTGGAATCTTGAAGCTAAATTCATCCACCTACAATCCTAAATGACCCTCACACAACCACCTGACTTAACGTCAGGAGCCCTTGGCGGCAACATTGTCCTTATGACAGTTTGTGGGTGAGGGAAATTTAGGAAAAGAGGAAAACACTTAAAGACTAAAGCCTACCCGAGCACACCAGCATAGGGCCAACTGAAAATAAAGGAAGAGTGTGCAAGCTACCCCTCAAGGAGATGTTGTATCAGTATGGCTAGCAACCTAACGTAGGAAGGGGTAAGACGTTGAGATGGAGATACCTTTACTACCAAAAGGTACTGTCAAGAATTTGAAGTCATACAACTCTAGTTATGAAGGGGGAGAAATGGGATTTTAGGATTGAACGAACATACCACAAGAATTTTATTGTAAGAATGAGATAACTCGGTAATGTTAAGTTTTTTGCAAAAACAATTGACACACTTTGCTCTTCTCTCTATGATTTCAGGCCTACCCTTAGTCTGAGAACATGTTCGATTCAAAGTTTAGAGGAGTTAATAATATCCCATTTTATGCACTTTTGCATATGTTTTATGCCTCTCCTAACATACCTTTCATAGACTTTTTCTTCTTATTTTAGTACTTTATACCAAAAATCTCAATCGCACACCTCTTCCAGCTTTGTAGGGTCATACCATGACACAGTCATGGTTAGCACCTCGACTGCGGCTCATCAACCACTAAAGACCCCCCCACCATGGTCGAATCCCTCATAATCATCCCTACGCCCCACGACCGTGGTGCCTCGCTTCCCTTCAGTCGCTGCCTATGACCCGCACACCATGACCGCAGTCAGAGCCTCGACCGACTGTGGTGGGAGCTTCGACCGCTGTGGTGGGAGATTTGACCACGATCAAGCCCCGATCGACACAGAGGGAGCCTCGACCAAGATCCTACCATGACTACATGCTCAGATGGTTAAGTCGATGGGCAGCACATATAAATAGGCCACCCACCTCGACTTATCACATCATCAGATCATCATGGACCATGAAGTGCTGCCAAATTCTATACCCATTCACATCCATATGATCAGTCTCAGATCTCTGAAGGAAAAAGTTGGAGGAGATAGAAGACCGACGGCCCTCTTCCTCGAAAGAAGGAGAAGCCTCTGCATCGTCCATTCTGGGTCTATATTTGAAGGAGTATATTGGTGTATCGCCATCATCTCTCTCCATCTAGATCTGTCTCCTTCATTATGTTGTACCCCTTTCCTCTTCGTGGTTGTGATGTATCTATCATTTTTCAATGTCGTTATGCTATCCGTTAACATGTGTGGCTAAACACTTAACTCGGGTTGGGAGCAGCCACTAAGGCTCTCCCCACATGTATATTCTTACCTCCCTTTGAATATATATATATATATATATATATCCTCTTATCAAGATTATCTCCATATGCTTGTTCTTAATGCTTCACTTATATTCTTAGCTACCATCTTGTGATGTTTGATCATTGGTACCTCGAAAGAGTAGTATCTTCTTTATCTAGTGTTGTGGAGTAGTAATGTTGGAATGATAAAGGTGATGGCCATATGGTTTCTTTTGTGGTTGTAAGGTGGTTATCTCGAGAGGGAGGCCATCTTATATCCTAGATATATCCTTATCTCGAGAGAGGATGGAATAGATATTTTTATGACTGCTTGTAATCTTGATAGGAGTATACGAAGGAGAGTGAGTTTTACATGTTGGTGAGAGACCTTAGTAGGTGAAACCCGATCCTAATTTCCTTCCATACCTTTGTTTCTTACCGTTCGTACTCATTTTTCTCTTGTTGTTATTTTCTTTCCTTTAACTTTCTTTGTTTTGGCTTGAGCACCATCATTTCTTAAGGAACAACCTTTTAAAACCATATGTTTGTCTGGAGCGTATGAGTGTGAGACCCTGCGTACTTAACAGTTGCCGACCTTGTCCCTATGGTTCGACCCCGATTACTATGTCAGACCTCGTATAATAGTCATGGGGGCTTTAGTGTCGGGTTATAATCTTAAGAGTCTGACTACTCTGGATCTGCTCCATTTTAGATGTGCAATATAGGACGGTTAGGGGATTAATCACATATAAGGCCTACCATGCAGAGCAATGGGTGGAAATGGAATAGGTGGCCATAAAATAAGAATCACAAGCAATATCAAACTTATTGATGTATAAGTAAAATATGATGCACCAACATAATGAAAGGAATGAAAATGCATGAATCCTAATTCATACTATTATGGGGGATGATGAATGCACTTAATATCTCATCCTAATAATGAGTGTGGGTGAAAGAATGCATACATAAAATTTGTGTTCCCTTCTTTCCTAGAAGAACATTCAGATTGATTTCAAGGCATCCATTTTTCTCCCTTTTCCAGATTTCCTTTTTTCTTTCTTTTCTTCCTATTATTTTAGCATGATTCATGATTAATGTTTGGAATTCCTTCACCATACATCATTTCTTTTTTTTCTCTTTTTTCTCATTTGGAGAGAAATGGATGTAGATCCTTTCACTCTTTATTAGTAGAGAAAGCTAATAGATATATGTTTCACAGTATGCAAAATATCTTGACAAGTTACCCATCAAGATTTGTCCTTGAGCTCCCCTGATGGAGCTTAGAGATCGACTAAATATCTACTTTCTTTATCAATATTATGTGTATATATAGAGTGGTGTACCTCGAGGTCAATCGTCTATCCATAAATCTTTGTGATTTGGAGTTGAAATTTATGCATTTCCCAAAGGTAGTTTAATTAGCAGGATCAATTGGAAATTGTGCTTCAAAATGGATAGATTTATAAATATTATATGAGAAACTAGATTGATTTCTTGATTGGGAGATCGATTGATGCTTGATGTATCTGGTATATTGACCTTCCTTTGTTGCTCGAGGTTAGTGTTGATTTAATCGAACCTTGTGCTTGATTGAGTTTAGTACATGGTAATCAACATGGAGTTCGATTGGTTTTGTTCTTGGTAGGATAGCTCTACAAGTTCCCTATTAAGATTTGTACTTGAACTTGCTTGATCAAGCTTAGATCTCTATTAAATATTTTACTTTCTTGCTCAATATTCCATGTATGTCTAGAGTGGATGATCTCAAGGTTGACGATTTATATATTGAGCTTTATGATTTGGAGTTGAAATTTCTACATTTACAAAAGGTAGTTCAATTAGCAAGATCAATTTCCAATTGTGCTTAAAAATGAATAGATTTATGGATATTATATGTGAAACTAGTTTGATTTCTTGACAAAGTAAGTATAAAATATTCACAAACTTGATGTTGTCATATTTTCAAGGAGGATGCTAATAAGAACCCAAAGTATGCTAGAGAAAACTTATGGGAATAGTAGAAGATGAAGAAGAACATGCAAGTCAAGTATGGAAATAGGGAAAGTAGCCATGTGGTTGACTACTTGGAGTACCAAATAAAAAACTTCCATGGACAATGTTTACATAAGAATACCCAATGGGATGACTAGTCGCATCTCTTATTATTGTAATGGTAGTAGTACTACTAACTTTACTGCAATTAGTACTTCAGTTTCTTATAGTTCTTTATGAATTTGGTTGCCTGAGGAGGACAAGATGAATATAATAGCCTCCTCACTTACCCAAAAAAACAAAGAGAGTAAATTAGAATTGGTCACTGATGTGGCCTAGATGGAGGAGAGGAATGATTCTGTCATGTGTCTCAACAATAAGCCCTCTAACAAATGCTCAAGCTCAGTGAAGAATTCATAATAAAAGTTGATACGCTAAAGTGATTGGTATTATCTACAATATTGGATTGGGGACGTATGTCTCATGGTACAAAGAAACAACTCCTCAAATTTTTCCTTCAAAAGAATTGCACATTGCTTGGTATGACAGGGTTATGCCACCGAAAAGTGTCAATAGTATCAAATTCGACATATGGTTGTTGGTGTTATTAGTAGTCTGGATCGTCAAGTCCTTCTCTTAAGCATAAATGTTGGTGCCACCAGCTATGAAGACGGTAGTACCAGATTAAGATGTGTTTCTTATGCTTGATTTTTTCCATTTGAGTTGGTGCTACCGACACGAGGGACGGTGCCACTAAGTTAAAAGTGGGTCCTTAGTGTTGAAATTGGTGAAACTTCTCGGTGCCACTGACATAGGGGTCGGTGTCACCTAGATGGGATCTGGTACATCCTGTAGATTTTTCAAATTGAATTGGTGCCACTAATAGATTGGTCATTAGCATTGACTATTCATCTATATTTACCTATCGATTGTTTGTAAATAGTTGGTTTTATTGATTATGGTGTCAGTGCCACCAAGTCTGTGAAAGTCAAACCTCACAACAACGCAAATGTGAGTTAGTGCCACTAACTTTGGGTTGATGGTATCAGCTCCACGATGTTATGCACACTAACAAACATATCAAGACACCTACTTTACTTGCATCTGAATCATTCTATTATATAGTCATGAACCTAATTCATCTAATCATAATAAAACTATCTAACAACTAAACAAAATTTAAACAAAAGAAAATCGCAACCTAATTGGTGGTTCGCCTCCAACAAAGCACCCTTGTTTTTATGTCCTAGGCTTGACACAATGCATTCCACTAACCTAGGTTATCTAACATGGATGATGAAATTGGATTCGATAATTTGAATTCCACTCAATCATCTACTATGCCCAATGTCAAGTATCCTCTATCCACGACAATAATCACATATATTTTAGTTTGGAATGGACTCCCTGATAGTAATTCAAATCAGTGGCTATCATGCATATCCATCACTACAAATTTGGTTGTATATATGAATTTTTCTACCTTCACTAGCATATCCTTACATATCATGAAGGATCTAACAATACATTTGTCTACCAACTGTATAGTCATGTGGACCTTTGTTGGCTCCTTTAATCTAACCTCTTGGATGTAGTAGAGGCATGAGATTGATGCTTTCCCATGAATCACACAAAGCATCTTTGAATGTCTTATTGTTAATGGAGCATGGCATTTGAAGCATCATGAGTCTTTCTTCTTGGGTGGAAGCCTTCTCTAGATCAACACACTGACCACTTCATCAACTATAACCACTTATGATTTGAATTTTTCTATTCTTTTTTATTATCTCTTGCAAAAACTTCCCATGGGCTAGATCAATTCAATGGCTTCAACTAATGGAAGACTGATATGAATCTTCCTAAAAGTATTTAGAAACTTCTGGAATTTATAGTCACTCTTTTCTGACTTCATACTATTCAGGGACGATACTAGTGTCACATGGGTGTGGGTGGGTGGAAGAACATAAGCTTTTGGTTGGTTGTTCTCTCTTGCTAGTTTAGTTCAATTGCTCTCTTAGTGTAGTAATAATTTCTCTCTTAGAGTAATCAACTGAAACCAACTTTAAACCATTGAATCCTTCCACTTTGCACTAGGAACATAAAGAACCAACCTATCTCTATGTACTTCTCCACTTCCTATGAATTCAACCGCTAATTTTCCTACTCTAATTGAGTGTGCTCGATTAGGGTTACATTTTGTAAATTTAGTGTAAGCGCATCAACTACCACATAAGGTTTTAGTTTTTGTTTGACTTAATTGTCATATCATGCATCAGAGTAGCTATGAATGATGTGTAGGACATTTTTTCTTTGTTACAACATTTCGAGTAGCATATTCCTCAAAATATGTAAATATTAAAAAAGTGACTAACTATTCATAATAAAATTCTAAAAATACAAAAAAATGGATTGAGAATGAGAATAGCATTCTCTAAGTCAGTAACTTTAATAACATAACTTCATTGTAAGGACCAAATTTCATGTTAGCACCAATACCAACCATTAGCATTTCCTTTGGATAAATCTGACGAAATTTACAAACATCTATGATTGAGTAGAATTCTAAAAAGACTGCTAAAATTTTATGTTTTCTTAAAACATCATAATGAAAATGTTGCATTATATTTAAAAGCAAACCATTTACATAAACAATGATTTTTGGTCTATTAGGATAAACCATTCAACTAAATCTAGAAAAATAGAACAATTATCTTTTTATTTACAATTATATACACTACAAAAGAAACAACATACACTAAAACACCCAAACTTGCCCCTAGAAAAAGAGAGTACATGACATATATTCTAAATTGATTTTCCTATAGCTCAACTAATGCAACGGACCACACCCCTCAAGTGAGGTCTAAGGTTTAAATCACATTAGAAACAACAAAATAAAAACTCCTTAAATGACCTATATGCTGGTTGAGTGTCGACTTGGCTAGCTAGGGACCCTATTTGGAAAGGACCATCCCAAAAGGAGTTTTGTCTTGTCACAAGCCTTAAGAAATGTGTCATGTTATAACAAAAATAATATTTTCAAATTGTTTCATCTTTTTAATTCTCTCTTAGCTTGACATTTCTACTATTTTTATATCTTCTAAAAACATATAAGTCATTTATACGAGTCACATGGTCCTAATGAGTGATAGAACATCCAAAGAGAGATTGAATATGCATATTTGTTTAAAATTATGTAAATAGATAAAAGGTATAGTTTAAATAGGTAAAATATGACCATTTAAAGCAAACTCATAAGTAATTGGGAATATAACGTTAAAACTAAGAAATTTAAGCAACTGCACAGATTAAATACAAAAAATGAAAATAAATTATTTTACTTGGATCCAGTTAGTTGACTGTCCTATTTTAATATATTTCTCACTTAGCTTGGGTTGCAGCCACTAAGATGTAGCATTATAGATAAACTCCAAATAGTTCGATTTAATGTCTAGGGGCTATATTACCACCAAGATCACTAATTGCTTGACATGTACGAGTAATTGAGTAGGGGCGCAGCGATCTCTGACCTACAATATCTTTGGACCTAGTATCATGGTAACTCTTGACTGAGCCAAAATAAATATGTGAAAAGTGTTTCATTCATGTTATACACTACACTTCTAATGTATAAGTACATGAATTATATAACCACACCCTACTAAAGTCAGACATACACTGAGCTACAGATACCCCACTAAGAGAGGTCTTGCACTCTCTCAGTTATTGTCATTTTAAGAATAAAGGAATAACCCTCAATCACGCTCATAATATCAAAAAGTTACCAGATGGACCCAGTGGCGAAGGGAGGGGGCAAGCAGGGGCAAGTGCCCCCTTCCAATTTTGAAATTTTTTAAACATATATATATATATATATATATATATATTGTGTATATTTAACATGGTATCAAATTTAATATTTATTTTTATACTTTATCTGCTTCACACTCTTATTAACCTATTTTCAAATTCTGTAAATTTTCGTTTTAAATAACATTTTTACGAATACAATTTTAAGTAAGAATTACAAATATGAATTTATTAAAATAGGATCAGGTTAATAAAAATAAATGAATTTTCATTATTTTTATAAATATATCTCATTGTTACATAATTGACAAGTTGTGTTTTTTATTAAACATATTAACAACTATGCCAAAAATACATACATTAATGTCTATTGGCTAACTATTAGTTTACATAAATTTTATAATGATTACATAAGAAACTGATATCTATAATTAATAATATGTTTTATGATCTATAATTAATAGTATACTTTATGAAATGTCAAATATTTTTATATTATGTATAAATAAGTAATTAAATGTATAATAACTATAAAAAATATGTAGTTCTATGGTTAATGAGGAAAAATAAACTAGTATCTATAATTATTTATATACTTTATGGAATACCAAATATTGTATATGATGTATAAATAATTATGTGTGTAATAAATATTACAAGTACATAGGTAATGAGAAAACAAAAGCAATATCTATAATTAATAATATACTCCATGGGAATTCAAATAGTATTATGTATAAATAATTAAATCTATAACAAATACTTACAACAACATAGTCTATAGGTATATATGTTGCGTGTGTGGATGTATGCTGACTCTTTTCTATTACGAGTGGAATATATGATAGAAAAGATAATCTCAAATGAAATATGATATTTTTAGTAGTACATGGTGTCACGATAAATTTACTAACAATATTTTTAAAATATGTGTATTGTTTTGAATTTTTTTACATCAATAAATATTTATTAAAATAATATAATAGCATGTATCTTATGAAATTAATTCTTAAAATAATATTTCTATTTGCAAGTTGTGCAATATTGTTCCTCTAAATTATATATATTATTTCATCATGATGTCAAAGACAACCTACTTTTTATATTTACCTAATTTCCAGTGCAACATAGAAATGACAATCCTAATAATTTAGTGAAAAATATATGGTCACAACATTTATTGATTTATTTGATAAAATTAATAAATAGATTTAACACCATTATAAGTATCTTTATTTAATAGTAAATTGATATAGTGTTTTTTATTTTTAAATAATAATAGTAATTGTCGCATGATACTACTTATATATTTATTTTTCCTAACTTTATGTTACTTTTTAATTACTTGAGTTGTCAAATTCATCAAATAAGAAATTATTTGTTTGATCTTAAAAAATATAATAATCCACACAAGTCGTCATTTCAAACTCATCTTAAATGTAATAAAATCATAAATGTGTAGCATGTTATAATATATATACACAATAATATTTATATACACATATCTAAAATTAAGTACCTCGTCAAGTGATGAATTATGTCTTCAAATTCTTTTTTCATTTATATAAGATTCATCTATTTTCCTCTCTAGATCTAAGTAAATAGATCAATTGAGACATGTTGGCACTCAATATGAATTCTACATATGTACATAACATTACTTTTATTTATGTCCCCTTTCATCGGGGGGGGGGGGGGGGGGGGGGGGGGAATAATAATAATAAAAAACATGAACCATTCTCCGTCATAAAATTCATAACTAGAAGTACAAGAATATAGCTGATTTGCCTACAGTGAACATCATGGCATGCCTTAATACGTATCTCGGCAATACCTGGATAACTAATCAAAGAGGGAGAAACGAATCTAATTTGTGGCTGCTTTGCTTGGCGCAGACTCCTGTTGCGCAAACATGGACATCCGCATTCCACATTTCAAATTTGGACTCAATCCACTTCTCACATTTATCCAGACATGCATTCACACGTGTACTTTCACTTGACACGACGGTTATATTCTAGGTAAGTCACCCATTAATTTGTAGGTAAGTCGCTGTTATCAAAATTCCAGTTTAGTTTTCCATGATAAGCTAAAAAACCATGGCTAGCCGTCATTGATCACTTGGCAGTCAGAGTTTGGGAAAGAGGAATACATGCAACCACCCGTTATATACGCGTGCCATAGTTATCTTGAACTAGATAAAGCACGGGATAGACGTCAACAATAACACCAGAACAGTCTAGTGGAACTGTGCACCATTGGAATAAAAGGTTACATCCAAGCCAGCCTCATAGCATGGCGTAGATATTTCTCGTATCCCAGCGTCCAGTAGCCATTGTCAAATTAGAATGATTGATAATTTAATAGCCCCTGCTGCTCGCAGTTTCAACGGGTGGATTCTTTCCAAAGGATCCTTAACATCACATGAAGTTGAGACAAGGCCAACTGCCGGCGGATGCAAGGTATGGCTTCACACCTGATAGAATCCAGAATTGATGTGTATTCTTCGAAGTTACAGCCGATGTCACTTTCTACTAAATGCGGATTATGACTATTCCGAGTGCAGCTGTTCAGTAATGGGAACTTTTCCCACACGTTTACAGACAAAAGAAACAAGTCAATGCATAGGCAGATAACCAGTCGTAGCACTAGATGAACCTCCACATGTAGCATAGGTTAGAGTAACAGTTTAAAATAAAATACAAGTTAGTATGAGGATGAGTTAAATGAAACAAAGCACGGGTCAGTCGTGAGAACATCTGTAATTGTCATCATTGTATTCATATATTCTTTATATCAGCATTTAAAAGTCGTCAATATTTCTGAAACCAAGCAATCTGATACATTAGCTGCTTATGATTGCACTTACAAATACAAATAAAGTCATTGTGTTGAATCCTTGAGGGCTAGTCAGACAACTTGGCAGCAGTTTACGGGGAAGATCCCTCGCTTTCGTAGCCATACGACTGATTAGTGGAAAATATAATGCCATCATGGGTGTTTGCAGTCAGACATTTTCTAGCTCCGTTATATCTCTTAACAATATCCTTATTGGCAATCCTATTTCTGTATCTTAAGATGAATCCTTCTGGAAGTGGTTTTATCTGTCAATATTATTTGCATAATGCACATTATTAGTTTTTACATTTAAGTAGAAGATAAGCGGATAACAAACTGTGTCGATAGTCATTTCTAAATGACAAAACTAATCCTCTAAAACATTACATCCATACACATGGGAGCCATAGCATTACTCCCAATTGTTCTATTTCTGACATAATAGAGCATAAGGGTATGGAAGGCTTGATATATCTCAAATTTGAATTTTTTATTAACCACTTGCCACAATTTATGTAGGCACATTTTATGAACAATCATAGTCATTTTGAACTGTGAGAACTGCAATTGCAAACGAGATGAGATGACTATAGCAAAGTTGGGAGGCTGCATTAGATGTTATTTTGAAATGGAGAAGGGAACTAGGAATGATACTGGAATAACTCGTCAAGTGTGTTATATATATATATATATATATATATATATATATATATATATATATATATATATATATATACACTACTAAATGCATGTGTGATGCATGTGGCTTCTAACAATGAGTGTATTAATAAATAGAAAAAAATGTAGAGAAAGTTACTACATAGTTCAAACTTAATGTATGACGACTGCATAATAGTAAATGAAAATTTTCAATGATATTTGATTATATCATTTAGTTGTATGTTTTTTCCTCTTCCTCGTCTTCTTGGTGTCTTGTAATATTTCCTTTTTAGCATTATTCTGTAGAGTCTAACTTGGTAATTTTCTTCTCATGTTTGTCACGTTATTCTTATATTGATCAACCAATTTGACTTGGGCTTGGTAAAATTGGTTTGTCTCAAGAAGGTTGGTACAATAGAGAAATATATAGTCAACATAGGTATACTTTATGTGTACATTTAAAAAATATTGATTTGAAAAGGTTATAACCTAAAAAATAATAATCAAATACTACAAATCGGTAAAACTAAATACATAAAAATTGTTGAATCTAATTAGAAAAATATGACATTTCAAATATGGTTGACACTAAGATATAAACCAAGATCCTCTTATTTACATACAAAGTTATTAATAAACTTCAGGGTCTCTTATTGGACCAAGAAAACATTGCAACAAGTAAATTTAAATAAACATTGCAGAACAACTAAGACTTAATTAGAATTTTAGTAGTAAGGTAGAAAACATGTGGGTCTGATCTCAACAATATTTTTGCAACCACTGGTCTCTGGTTGTAACCAACTATTTATGATACATTCATGAATTTGGTCCTTCCAATGATATTTTTGAAAAATTTTATAATAGTTTTTAAAGGATACGATCTATAAGTATAGATTAGGACAACATGAGTTATTTATTTGAAAAAGCTTAAATTAGAGTTTATATAAAAATACAAAATATAAAAAACTAAGAGCATTTACACGGGTATTCCTAAACTGTATAACTGATACTTAAGATTTGACTCATATGATGCATACAATAGCAGATGGAACCAAAGTTGAATACTAAAATATGTTTTATATTATCCATAATGCTTTTATAAGACCTTACACATTCAACGATATCTCTCTTTGAGAAAATATTAAATGAACATTCAACAATTGACCATACAAAACCTGTCGCGCCCCGATCTCACACTAACCACAACCCACGAGATTAGGGTGCGACGGATGGGATTTACACACAAGCCAACCACTCATCACTTTTTAAAACATTTTAAAGACATTAAAAAGATAACCAGATTTATGCTGTAAACTAAAGTTAAACGAACTACCGAAACATTTCTATTAAACTGACAAAAGATATAAACAAAGTCTACACCATATTACATTGTTCGACATAAGGTAAAGCATACCAATTAATTTACATCTTTATACACATTCCACACACATTCTCTCTCACCCACACCATGTTCCAAGGATCAAGGGGAAAGGACTAAGAGACCTCTAACTAGACTAACTACAACCTTCTAAAGACTAAGCGTTAGGATGAAACGATCCTTCCGATTCCTGTTGCTGATGCTGACCTGAAAATGTTTGAGTAGAGGGATGAGCCTACTCGCTCAGTGAATAGCATTTCATTTAGCTATCACTAAATAACTCATCAATTACATAAAATTGAAATAAAGCATAAGTGCAGTATTAAACAGGGCAGTTCTAATGACATAACAGATTTACAGATAACAATCTCATTTCTACGCAACATCAGATGTCTTAAACAATTAAACAATTATAGAGAATTGGCATAGAAGTTCAAATCTCTTAACATATTAAATTTACTGCGATCCTATGTGATTCATATTTATATTTTTATTATGCCCTAATCATATGCAGTGTACTCTGCATATAAAGATCCGTAGCGAACTACGATCCCACCGTATAAGACTTAGCGACACACCCGGGAAATGCTAAGTCTGACGCCAGCCCTGTTCTGCTACAGGACCACAGGCTCTCCGGCCTACAGGCTCTCCGGCCTCAATGCACTAACTCCGAGTGCTCTAGACTCCTCCTCTAACCTGAGCACACAGGCGGAGAGTCTCACTGGGTTACCACCGTGACTCCGCACGGATTAATGTTGAATAACCCCTATTTTTCTCCAGTGCCACCGTGACTCCGCACGGATTATTGTTGAACACTGTCTCTCTGTCCTCGTGCCACCATGACTCCGCACGGTTATTGTTGAACATGAGTTTCACCCCTAAGAAGCAGACCTCTCAAAGGGGTTCTACGGTGTTAGGGCACCTAAGTCTATTGACTGATTAACAAATAAACACTTAAACAGGAATATCACATTTCATACTTATTTCACATTCTGAACATCACTTGAAAACACATATATATCATTTGTCATCTTTAAACATAACTCAGTATCACATATCCAGTTTCAATGCTAAACATCCATTTTTAATCAACGTATATATTACAACTGTAATACAGGAAATTCCATCATTTTCATCAATCATATTATGTATTTCAAGTTCCAATGAATCTATCATACTCTATTGTATGTGCTACACTGTTTAGAAGTTATACCAACTGATACTTAAGCAATTAAGCACTTAAATTGAGTTAAATAATGATTTCTGAATGAACTGCCACTCACAGCTCTGAAACTCGGCCGATCGGTCTGGAACTCGGCCGACCAACTGGGCAACTCGGCCGATCAGCTGGAAACTCGGCCGATCAATTGGAAACTCGGACGATCGAAACGCTGCTCAACCTATAAAAGAAACTCGGCCGAATCAAATCCTAACTCGGCCGACCAAAACGCTGTTCGATATCCTAAATAAGGAACTCGGCCGAATGAAACCCAAACTCGGCCGAACAGCGCACAGACAGGAAATAAAAATGAACCTGCTAATGTCGATTTCACTCGAATCGACGGGCAAAACCTCCGATTTGCACTGCAAATCGCCCGCAACTGGTGCA
This sequence comes from Alisma plantago-aquatica, assembly GCA_963693085.1. Classification (NCBI taxonomy): domain Eukaryota; kingdom Viridiplantae; phylum Streptophyta; class Magnoliopsida; order Alismatales; family Alismataceae; genus Alisma; species Alisma plantago-aquatica. The sequence continues at coordinate 1,910,182,478 of OY856409.1, read as the reverse complement.
CACCACCAAGAACTGGTTGGAGGGAGAAAGAAGGACGAGCTAGGGCTGCTCTTCGCGCCCTATTCTCCTGGCCACCTCTGAGCTAACGCAGCTCCTGCTACTACGTAGCTCCTGCTACTAGCTGGATCAATCCAGCGGAGAAGATGGAAGGAGGGGAGAAGAAGGAGGGTCGCAGCTGCTGGCCGGAGCAAAACCAGGGCTCCAATCGCCCTTCCCCTCTCCGCTCTCTCTCTCTCTCTCTCTCACGCGAAGAAGGAAGGGAAAGAAAGATCGAGTATGTCGCTCGTTTCAGCCACTTAGGCGGTTTACGGAAGAAAAGAATGAAGAAGAGAAGGGATAAGGGAAAGAAAAGGCAAGGGGGGCGAAATGCAATTTCGCCCAAACATTTCTGATATTTACAACTAGGTCCAAAAACACTCAAATGTCCATATCTTTTGACTCGAAAGTCAGTTTCGAATGATTTTTCTTACAACAGTTTAAGCACTGAATTCTCCACAAACTTAGGGCTAGGAAACAAGCTAAAAAAAACTTTGTTATTAGTTCAAACATCATTAACATAAGTGAGTTCTCAATTCAACATCATTAACTGAATTATATGCTAAACTAAGTATTTACCGGTTAATTATAGAGTGGGTCATAACAATCTCCCTCCCTTATAAGAATTTCGTCCCGAAATTCCTAAAAGAGAAAAGGAAACTTGTTGCGCATCTCTAAATCAAGCTCCCACGTAGCTTCCTCTAGATTATGATTCCTCCACAGAACTTTCACTAATGGTATCTCACGATTCTTGAGTTTTCTTGATCCTCTGATCAACTATCTATATTGGTCCCTCAACATAGGGCACATCTGATCTGATTCCAGATCAAACCACAATACATTGTCTTTCTAGAACTGTTATAACAGTAACTCAATTATGGTAATTACTGAGAAATTATCATACTATACATGCAGACAAACAAAAATTCTTAAATAAACAGAATGCATGTCAATTTGGCACTTTATACTAAAAGTCATGCAATTGAACTGTTAACATCACCACATCTCATACTGAGAATTTTGATATCAAAATACTTGATTCATTGTACACCCTATCCTTAGGGTTTCAGCTACCTCATTCACTTGTCACATGGCAACACTATCCTTAGGGTTTTAGTTATCTCATCTATTTGATTGCATTTCAAATCACAATACGGTATCATTCTAGAACTGGCAGAGCAGTATATTCAAGTCATTGTAATTACTGAGTAATCCTTATATCATGCATGCATGCAGATTTAAAAAATTCATAAATATCCCAAATTCATATAAATTTTGGCACATACATACTGAATTCATGCAATTGAACATCTTATTACACCAATAAGAGTAATTTACTTCACATATAAGAAATCATCTATAATATTTATCAATTATCTGAAATTTTTCGAAGAACATGCACATTAACCCAAATCCTGGTTTGTGCATCACATAACTCAATTAAGAGTTGTTTACGTATCATAACACAAATAATTAATAGTGCTTGAGAATTTCTAGTAATATTTCAGAGTAATGTGCCAATTCATATAAGTGTTAAGTCACACACATTATCATAACAGGAAGCATGCAACTAGGTTTATTTGCATATTTTGATGCTATCGTATTTTCTTGAAATCATGCACCTGATGATTTACCAAATCTATATTGTCTAGGTTCATACCCAAACCATATCATTATCAGTTGTGTATTTCTAATCTCAACATTCACACTAAACAATTTGGGTTTCGATGAACTATGTAAATTCACTGGTCCAATCTACATTTTCTACCATACAGAGCTTCATACAAGGACAAACCAAGCTTCATGCAAACTCTATAAGGCTTAAATGTTCTTCCCAACTTCCAATGAAAAGCAAAACACATGCTCTCAGCCTGTCCTCAAAAGTCTGAATGGTTCTCTCAGACTGGCCATCCATCTGCGGGTGAAAAGATTGTACTGGATCTTAACTTTGTGCCCGAAGCACGATGCAACTATTTCCACAATCTAGATGTGAACTTAGGATCTCAATATGATGTGATTGAAACTGGATTACCAGGCAACCTAACTATTTCATCCATGTATATCTTAGTCAAGTTTCGAGACATCAAGGTTGTCTTTAATATGAAGAAAGCGAGCAGACTAAATTAGTCTATCCACAATCATTCATATCGAGTCATAACCTCTAGGTGTACTGGGTAACCCTTCCACAAATATCCATTGTGATATGTCCCCATTTCCATCCAGTCATAGAAAAAGATTACAAGGTAGTTGTAGGTGTTCAGTCTTAACCTACTGGAACACACTACTTCTAACCACACAGTCAGCTAAATTCTTTTCCATACCTGACCACCGGTATAACTCCTTGAGATTCCTGTACATCTTAGTGTTACCTGGATGCATAGTATACATCGATGCATGTGCCTCCTCAAGAATTTTGTTCTTTCAAATCACTGTCTCGAGGTACACGACATATCATGCCAATACAGCACACCATCATCTAAAAACCTGAACTATGATCTTTTCCTCCTATTGCGTCATGCACGATCTGCTGCAACCCACTGTCACTCTGCTAAGGTTCCTTGATCTAATCTTAAAAAGTAGGTTTGACTTGCATCTGTGCAATCAAACCGCTCTGTTTTGTCACCCCTATGTCTAGGTTCAACTTTCACACTTCTACTAGCAGGTCTCTCTTGAAACTTGCCATAGAGTATGCATCAGTTGTTGAACCTAACTTCCTGCTGAGGGAATCTACTACCATATTCACTTTTCTAGGATGATGGTCTATCATTATATCATAATCCTTAATCAATTCTAATCGTCTCCGCTATCTAAGATTCAGATCCTTATGGGTAAAGGTATATTTCAAGCTCTTATGATCTATAAACACCTGGCACACCTCACCATAAGGATAGTAATGTCATGTCTTATGAGCATGATCTACAAAAACTAATTCCAGTTCATGTGACGAGTAATTCTCCTTTTGTTTCAATCACATTTGTTACATTTCAAATTTGTATCTTACTCTCTTCTCTGAATTATTTTCATATTGTTTATCTACCTTTCAGATCAAATATATTTAAACCCTGGGTTACTATCAATACTAGTTCACTTTTCATAGAGCAAATCTCATGATTTTGTTTTATAGAGATGCTAGTATTCAAGGTCAAATCACTAGTGATATCCCTTGAACTATTCAACTCTAATCATTCTAGGGTTTGGTCCTTATCAATAACATAGCATTATTGTGTGTGTGTGTGTGTGGTCGATCATATAGATCAATTTGAGCTGCTTGGGTCAATTGCATATTAACCCAACACTCAACTTTAATTATATTGGCTGAAAATTCAGTTTTCACAATAGTTTCTGTAATTTGCTTACTAAATAGCTAACAGAAGCTCCAAAAATTCTGGAAATTTTATATGTTATACCTAATGAAGTTTCAGACCTCCAGTAAAAATTTGAGATCATTTCTAATTACCAATAAATAATTAAAAAATCAAACAGTGCACTGCTATATTGCAGTCTGCAGCAGATTCGGTCGAGTTGTCCTACTCATAACTCGACCGACACCCTCACTGTTAAGATCTCATAAGTTTACTCAAGTCTTCCTTATCACTGGAATTTCCTTCCTCTTACTTGAACATCCAAATAAGTTACATTCTCAATTTACCCTGCTAGGGTTTCATCATCATATTGTGTGTCATCATTTTACTTACTTAAACGTCTCTACCATGGTAGTTATGCACCATATATGATTCTTTTTTTTACACGTTTCTTCATGTATATCATGTTGCTCTTCCAAAGGCTCTTTATTTCTATGTAAGAAGTACAATAAAGTATTTTATTCTATTACATGATCCATTCCAGAGTGGATTCTTATTATCTTAGCCCTTACATACTATTCTCATATCTTTTCCATATTCTCATATTTAGAGTTCATATAATACAAATCATTAATTTTAATATGAACCTTATATCGTGTTCTTTAATTTCCAACTAATGATTTCTCATATGAGGCTTCAACATTGGGCCTCGATATCAATTCCAGCTACTTCTTAGCTGCTCTAATCTTTCCCTGATATCTCAACATCTTAACGTATGTACATTCTTACTATGTTGCAGGTCTAAATTATCCAGAGTCTACTTTCATTATATTCTTAATAAGAGTCGTTAGATCCCAGTAACGCATCCTGCCAGCCGGATCAGGCCAAACCTGTAGTCCTGAAGCCAAGAGATACTCAGGATTAATAAACTCTTATTGATCTCAAACATGTGGAAAGAATATCCACTCAGGGCAAACTCATTTAAACATAATTTCGGGCCTACTTTAATACAAAGAATATAAACACTAAATAATTCACTTCATGTCACAACAATATAAAAGAATCATATTTATCGTACAAACTGAAAATCTAAATTCATACATATAAGAGCATTCCTAGTGATCTTCAATCAAATAAGCAATATAAAGTAAGAGTTATATCACATCCTATATTTAATCTCTTACTCATACATTAATTTCTTATCTCATAACCCTAAGATTTATAGGGTTTTTCTCTAGCCTATCCTTCCTCTGCATACCTGGACAGGGCATCCAGAGAAGAATAGACAGAGTAGCTTGATACTGGTCAATCTAAGTATTTAGACACCTGGCCAGGGTATCTAAACACTCAGACTTCCCAGAGCTAGAAACACATCACTTCTTATTTGCCTCACTTATAACTTTATCTTTTGACCCTAATGATTCTTAACGATTCAACCTAAGCTTGTTACTTGGTTCTCGTAACCACGTCCTCTTCCTACCATCTGCAATAGTATAACAGAACACTTCCTGTTAGAAAATTATAGATAGAAGAAAGACTCCCAAGCCTTAATCCTATTGGTCTCTTATCGTCCCCTGATCTGTTCTGAGTAACTATGTACTCAACCTCGCTCTGATACCAAAATTTCATACCCCGATCTCACACTAACCACAACCCATGAGATTAGGGTGCGACTGATGGGATTTACACACAAGCCAACCACTCGTCACTTTTTAAAACATTTTAAAGACATTAAAAAGATAACTAGATTTATGCTGTAAACTAAAGTTAAACGAACTACCGAAACATTTCTATTAAACTGACAAAAGATATAAACAAAGTCTACAACATATTACATTGTTCGACATAAGGTAAAGCATACCAATTAATTTACATCTTTATACACATTCCACACACATTCTCTCTCACTCACACCATATTCCAAGGATCAAGGGGAAAGGACTAAGAGACCTCTAACTAGACTAACTACAACCTTCTAAAGACTAAGCGTTAGGATGAAACGATCCTTCTGATTCCTGTTGCTGATGCTGACCTGAAAATGTTTGAGTAGAGGGATGAGCCTACTCGCTCAGTGAATAGCATTTCATTTAGCTATCACTAAATAACTCATCAATTACATAAAATTGAAATAAAGCATAAGTGCAGTATTAAACAGGGCAGTTCTAATGACATAACAGATTTACAGATAACAATCTCATTTCTACGCAACATCAGATGTCTTAAACAATTAAACAATTACAGAGAATTGGCATAGAAGTTCAAATCTCTTAACATATTAAATTTACTGCGATCCTATGTGATTCATATTTATATTTTTATTATGCCCTAATCATATGCAGTGTACTCTGCATATAAAGATCCGTAGCGAACTACGATCCCACCGTACAAGACTTAGCGACACACTCAGGAAATGCTAAGTCTGACGCCAGCCCTGTTCTGCTACAGGACCACAGGCTCTCCGGCCTACAGGCTCTCCGGCCTCAATGCACTAACTCCGAGTGCTCTAGACTCCTCCTCTAACCTGAGCACACAGGCGGAGAGTCTCACTGGGTTACCACCGTGACTCCGCACGGATTAATGTTGAATAACCCCTATTTTTCTCCAGTGCCACCGTGACTCCGCACGGATTATTGTTGAACACTGTCTCTCTATCCTCGTGCCACCATGACTCCGCACGGTTATTGTTGAACACGAGTTTCACCCCTAAGAAGCAGACCTCTCAAAGGGGTTCTACGGTGTTAGGGCACCTAAGTCTATTGACTGATTAAAAAATAAACACTTAAATAGGAATATCACATTTCATACTTATTTCACATTCTGAACATCACTTGAAAACACATATATATCATTTGTCATCTTTAAACATAACTCAGTATCACATATCCAGTTTCAATGCTAAACATCCATTTTTAATCAACGTATACATTGCAACTGTAATACAGGAAATTCCATCATTTTCATCAATCATATTATGTATTTCAAGTTCCAATGAATCTATCATACTCTATTGTATGTGCTACACTATTTAGAAGTTATACCAACTGATACTAAAGCAATTAAGCACTTAAATTGAGTTAAATAATGATTTCTAAATGAACTGCCACTCACAGCTCTGAAACTCAGCCGATCGGTCTGGAACTCGGCCGACCAACTGGGCAACTCGGCCGATCAGCTGGAAACTCGGCCGATCAACTGGAAACTCGGCCGATCGAAACGCTGCTCAACCTATAAAAGAAACTCGGCCGAATCAAATCCTAACTCGGTCGACCAAAATGTTGTTCGATATCCTAAATAAGGAACTCGGCCGAATGAAACCCAAACTCGGCCGAACAGCGCACAGACAGGAAATAAAAACGAACCTTCTAATGTCGATTTCACTAGAATCGACGGGCAAAACCTCCGATTTGCACTGCAAATCGCCCGCAACTGGTGCACATCACCAAGAAGTGGTTAGAGGGAGAAAGAAGGACGAGCTAGGGCTGCTCTTCGCGCCCTATTCTCCTGGCCACCTCTGAGCTAACGCAGCTCCTGCTGCTACGTAGCTCCTGCTACTAGCTGGATCAATCCAGCGGAAAAGATGGAAGGAGGGGAGAAGAAGGAGGGCCGCAGCTGCTGGCCGGAGCAAAACCAGGGCTCCAATCTCCCTTCCCCTCTCCGCTCTCTCTCTCTCTCTCATGCGAAGAAGGAAGGGAAAGAAAGATCGAGTCTGTCGCTCGTTTCAGCCGCTTAGGCGGTTTACGGAAGAAAAGAATGAAGAAGAGAAGGGATAAGGGAAAGAAAAGGCAAGGGGGCCGAAATGCAATTTCACCCAAACATTTCCGATATTTACAACTAGGTCCAAAAACACTCAAATGTCCATATCTTTTGACTCGAAAGTCGGTTTCGAATGATTTTTCTTACAACGGTTTAAGCACTGAATTCTCCACAAACTTAGGGCTAGGAAACAAGCTAAAAAAACTTTGTTATTAGTTCAAACATCATTAACATAAGTGAGTTCTCAATTCAACATCATTAACTGAATTATATGCTAAACTAAGTATTTACCGGTTAATTACGGAGTGGGTCATAACAAAACCAGTCAAATCTAATTTAGTGTCTCATGTTCTGAGATTGATATTAAAACCTAGACAAACATGAAGCGTGTTGGGCAGTAAGAGGCCAAGCTAACGTGGCCATGCATAAGCCTCTTGTACGCAAGAAAGTTTAAAGTTTTTTGGGCAGACTAAGAATTTTCTATGTACTACGAAGCACATGTATTAGAGGCTTACAATACCATGGTTGCCATCAATTTCTGTCTAGTTTACATAATATATATCAAGCACATCAATTTCACTTGTACAGACAAAACTTGTTCATGAACTGAAAATACAAATTTGTTTGTGAACAAACAAAAGAGTTAGACTGATGTAAAAATTCATTACCTAGTGTGATTGTGTTGTGTTCACTAGAATTTATTTTAGACTTCTCAACTACCATAAACAATTAGCTTGTTAGCATTTACATTATTGGAAACAAACTAAGAACAAATCAAAAGGACATAAATGGAAATCGTATCCTAAACGCAATGAAGAAGTCGTGATATACAAAGCAGAAATTTATGATTTACCTAGATTGAAACTGTATCGGGCTGCATCTACAACTCGAATTCCGGAGTGCGGTTGGTATTCAGCCTGGTAGTTTTTCCAATCTGACTTCTGAAATTTCAAGCATTAGCATGGGCGACAGAACGAGAAATCATATCATAAACGCAATGAAGAAGATGTGATATACAAAGCAAAAATTTATGATTTACCTAGATTAAAACTGTACCGGGTTGCATCTACAACTCGGAATTCCGGAGTGAGGTTGGTATTTAGCCTGGTAGTTTTCCCAATCTGAATTCTGAAATTTCAAGCATTAGCATGGGCGACCGAATGAGAAATCGTATCCCAAATGCAATGAAGAAGCAGTGATATACAAAGTAGAAATTTATGATTTACCTAGATTGGTTGCATCTACAACTCGAAATTCTAGAGTGTGGCTGGTATTCAGTGTGGTAGTTTTCCAATCTGGCATATGAAATTTCAAGCGTTAGTATGGGCGACAGAACGAGGGGGGTTGGGTAATGGTAGTCGTTCTTCTTATTACCTTGCTGCTTGAGATCTTGTTCTAAAGGAACCTCCACCGCAATGGATGGTAACGCTCCTGGTTGTGGTCCTCAGAGATGTTTTGGGGTTGGCTAGCTATTGTTTTGTTTGCTCGTCACAACTCACTCCCACACAGGAGAAGGAGGAGCACACGGATCGTGGATTCAGAGATGTATACGAAAGGGAAAAAGGTAAAAAAAATTAGGGGATGTGGACGGCAGGCTTCAATGGAAGATAATATTCAGTATAGAAACTTTTAAAGACCTCTTCTAATGCCCGTCTCTGATCCCTGATTCTGTTATTTCCTCAAATTCAGTTACCTTTTTGCAATTACTTCCTCCTATTCGGTAGATGTTGCTCTAGCCTCTCACCCCAAACAAGTTCAAACTTAAAACTTAAGCTCTCCACAAGTCCTAATTACATCTGAAGAGATTAGAGAAAGGTTCTAAGCACATGATTAAGCCAAAGCAAATAGGGTTTCCCCAAAAGTCAGGACAGGGGTCATACAGTAATTCCTTGTGACCTTAAGGAATTACAGTAGTATGACCATAACCATCACTAATGTTTTATATTGCATGTTTATATTGTGGTATATAGCATGTATATGATACATACTATATATATATATATGTGTGTGTGTGTGTGTGTGTGTGTGTGTTTGTTCGTGTGGTGATTGGATAAAGTACATATAGAGAAAGTTACTACATAGTTCAAACTTAACGTATGATGACTGCATAATAGTAAATAAAAGACTTCAATGATATTTGATTATATCATTTAGTTGTATGTTTTCTCCTCTTCCTCGTCTTCTTGGTGTCTTGTAATATTTCCTTTTTAGCATTATTCTGTAGAGTCAAACTTGGTAATTTTCTTCTCATGTTTGTCACATTATTCTTATATTGATCAACCAATTTGACTAGCTATTGTTTTGTTTGCTCGTCACAACTCACTCCCACACAGGAGAAGGAGGAGCACACGGATCGTGGATTCAGAGATGTATACAAAAGGGAAAAAGGTAAAAAAAGATTAGGGGATGCGGACGGCAGGCTTCAATGGAAGATAATATTCAGTATAGAAACTTTTAAAGACCTCTTCTAATGCCCGTCTCCGATCCCTGATTCTGTTGTTTCCTCAAATCCAGTTACCTTTTTGCAATGACTTCCTCCTATTCGGTAGATGCTGCTCTAGCCTCTCATCGCCAAGGCATGATAATGATTCAGTTGACCGAACTCCACCTTAGTTATACAATCCCAGGAGTAAATCAGACGCGGTGGCCGGACGGACTGCAGAGGTAGCGTCGAAGGAGGAGTGGTCAGACGGACTGCGGTGCGGTGGCCGGAGAGACTACGGAGGTAGCACCGATAGAGGGGTATTGGATTTGGGAGATTTGGCAGATAGAGGACGGCAAGTTGGCGGAACAGCTACGCTTGATGTGTTTTGGGAAAAAAAGAGGGTGTGCAGCAAAATTCGTTGTGAAGGAGTTGTACAATGAGGCTTTTAAGACAAGTGGTACAAGGAACGGACGGACGAAAACGAGTGGTATGATGACCATGATTAGTAGAGTAAGATAGTATATATATATATATATATATATATATATATATATATATATATATATATATATATATATATATATATATATATATATATATATATATAGAGAGAGAGAGAGAGAGAGAGAGAGAGAGTCAGGCTAGAATACACTCGAGTGTACAGATCGCACTGATACACTCAAGTGTGTTTGTATATCAAGACTATTTTTTGCAAAATGTAAACTATTAATCTTCACCGTCATACTATAACTAGGATACATACAAATTTTGAACCCATTTGGATGAGTGTAAGTCACTCATCCAAGGGCAACAAAATCGACGCACGAAACTAATTTCAAATGCATAATTTTTGTTGTCTTCATAACATGAGCTATACATATCCAAATGTGCTCAAATTTTGTGTATGAGTTGTTCACGAGATGTTTAATAAGATTAACGTATTAGATTTTCAAAAAAAAAATTACATCATGAAAAACTACTTGAGTGTATTCTGCTCTGGATACACTCGAGTGTATTCTAGCCTGACTCTCTCTCTCTCTCTCTCTCTCTCTCTCTCTCTCTATATATATATATATATATATATATATATATATATATATATATATATATATATATATACATATATATGTATATATATACGTATATATATACATATATATGTGTATATATATATATGTGTGTGTGTGCGTATATATATATGTATATATATGTATATATATGTATATATATGTATATGTATATATGTATATATATGTATATGTATATATGTATATATATGTATATATATATATATATGTATATGTATATATGTATATATGTATAAATATATATACATATATATATATACATATTGTAATGACCCCGCCTCCCAGTAACCCCAATTAAGGAAGACCAAGAGGTCAGAGTCGTTATTCCCATTTCAGGATCAAAAGTTTGACAAATAATCAATAACAATTATCAAATTCTACCAACTAAACTGAAAGGTTGTAATAAAGTAAAACTTTGCATACCTTTTTTTCTTTCAAACTGAGGGTAACTACTTCTATCCATAACTGGATTCTATTCTACCTAATCCTCCTTTGTACTTTAATCCTCATTTAAATCCACATATGCCACTTTATTATTTGTTCTTTTCACTTGTACCTAAAATGCCGACAAACAAAACGTCAGTTAGCATAAAGCTGGTATGTGGGGGAAACAATAATCGTGCAACTATGATAACAATGTAATCATCCATTTATCATTTTACAGCGAAGATTAAATTTTAAGCAATACTACTCAATCCTTGCATATCCCCTATCTTTGTGATGTCCCTGCAGTAAACCTGGATGCTACATTCCTCATGGTAGATCCCCATTAAACCCCGCATGATCCTACCTAACAGGTAGATCAATACCTAGGGTTGAATTGCATGGTACTACTCATAGGTAGCCCAATCCCTAACTCATGGTGTGCTAAAGAGTCGCATGGCACTACCCATAGGTAGTCCAATCCCTGACTCAAGGTGACTTGATGGACCTACCCCATTGGTAGCCATGTACTAAGTCATCCAATGACATGATGGACCTACCCCATAGGTAGCCATGTACTAGGTCAAACTATTAAGCCACAGAGGGGACTAGGATCTGAGCTAGTAGAGACATATCTTAAGTGATAGTCATATCCACATTATAGTTTGCATGAATTAAATTCATCCAACAGTTTAATTCAAGCCATCGAGGAAAACTTCGAAAAACCTCGAAAAACTAATTCGAGATATTCATAAGCATAACCACATACCTGTCAAGCTGATTTGAGATAGAATAATCCATGCAAGTAAGAAATCCAAGCAAGCAAGCACATACAACAAGATCCTGAAATAATCATGCAATTCCCTTTTATTACTAGATCAATTAAACCTAGCTCGCTTCCTAGGGTCTCTAGTCCATTTTTAGGGTTTCCATTACAATTAGGGTTTCCCTTCATCTTTTACTATTTTAAACCCTAATTATCTCATTTATTCTTCATGAAATATATTAAGGTTATCTTTTAACAACATACTAGTGAACGCACATGTGCACATACACGTGACATATAAAATTTGTTGGAAATATGCGGGGAGAGGACTCATCCGTGAAAGAGTCCCTACGGTAAAAGATATTTGTGTTGGTTGTTTGAAAGGAGAGAATCAAGGAACCATTTCCGTGAGATGGAGAAAAAATACAGAATTAAAGATAATAAAAGTTAATAGGAGAGTGTGATAATAAATATTTGTAGGAGTAAAATTCCTTGAAAAAAGGAGAGAAGAGAGTGAATCAAGGAGAGCGCAACATCAAACTCACTCTTTTTATAGTAGTATAGATAACCCTGATTTCAGAAAAAAGCATATTTAACCATCAATTAAGTCCATTAAGCCTCTTTTACATTAAAACTACCATTTTTATCCTTTTAATCCATGACAATATCATTATGCTCATTTATTATCAATTCATAGTTCATTATGGTCTAATTCACATATGAACTCTATTTGTCATTAATCCTTCCCTTTATTCATTAGAAAAAATCTTATTACTACATTAAGGGTATTTATCCACAATTATGAACTTTTATACTTGAAAAATCTTAAAATTATCATATCTCAACTTTAATCATGAAATCGATCAATTAAAGCCATTAATAGACTCATTCACTAATATTAGGGTTTCAAGGCACATTAAAGCATATTAATGCACATGCAACTCTAAATTAACTAATTACTTACAAAGTTCATCCTTTTTATTCTTAATGTACCTTTTTACCATTAACAGGTTAATATCAACTTTAATCATCCATTAAACCCTACTAATTACATTAATCATCTCAAAATAGGGTTTCTTAATCTTTAATTTATTAAAGTTGATAAATTACACTACTTTTTGAATTGCAAAACGAATTAGGCTATAAAACTATTTTTACTGCATTCCTCGTGTTCTACTGAGCAAAATTCATATATAATGTGCATCCATCCGAGCTACCCTTAGTTAGTTATGAATTTTGCAAGGATTACCTGTTTGAACCCATCGGCAAGCGCCACATGTTCCTTCCATGCATCGCGTAGCCAAAATAGAAATATACCGGAAAGTCAACTTTGCCCTTGACTTAAAGGTCGGTTCTTTAGCCTGCGGAGGGGCAAACTTGTCCAATGACCCCAATGGTCATCTTCCTCCTCGCAACCCTAGCAGTGCCGCGATCTGCAGCACTTCGGAGGTCCGCCTTACCTTCTTGGGGGCTCGAGGACCGCCACCAGAGGGTGCCCTAGCCCCGCCACCTTCCGTTGTGCCTGGGGTGCCACCCTTCTTGCGGCCTAACTGGCTTAACTGCAACACATGATGCATGTAACTTACGGATGACTTGCAGCCATCCAGCGGATGTGGCGCAAGCTCCTAGTGCACGGAACGATGGCATCTCTCTTCTGGTGTTGTCGTGGGAGAATTGGGCTTCCAACACACCTCCTTTGCATCCCCTTGTTGCTCCAGAATAGAGCCACACTCAAGGGTTAGGGTTTGTATGCAAAGAATAAGAAGAGGAAGAAGAAAGAAAGAGAGGAGTGTGTGGGATCCTTTTCAACTTGACCCTGGGCTCTACCCCTTATATAGGGGAGGGTATCCACGCCCTAAGATGTTCATACAAAGGGAAACAAGTCCCTTTTCTAATAGGAAACTACATTCCTTCTTTATGAAGAAATCTTCTCTCTCTTATTTATTCTTTTTTATATCCTTTATTATTTGGATATTTAGGAATATGAAAATCCTCTCCCTTATTCTCCTTTATACTTGCCTCTTAACCCATAGGCACGAAATTCTATTTTCATTTAGTAGAAAATACTTCCTTTTTAGCAATGCCACCAAAACATTAATAATGTATCACATTATCCTCTTATTTGACATTATTGGTATTTTCTCTTTCCTCTTTCTTCATTGGGGCTCCTTGGACCCCAAGAAACTCCAAGATTTCGAAATTCCTTCATTATGATATTTATTATCCTTTTAGATGCATCAATATTCATTATTTCACATTATCTTGTTTATTTCTTATTAAATATATCTCTTTTTGACGATTTCTCTTTATATTTCTTTTTTATTATCCTCATTGGCATTCCATTTAACATTAGGTATCCTTTAGATATGAAAATCCATCAAGGATAACTCACTTATACCTCTTTTCACTTATTTCCCACATTTTGTCATTGTTTTCAATTTCTTTCTTAATAAAGAAATATTTAATTGATCTTTTCTTTTCTTATTGCTTTCATTTGGCAACTTTGGACTCCTTGGAACCCAAGGAACCCAAGAGGCACGAAATCCACCTTTGGATTACATACTTTTACCTTCTGGAGGTTTCTACATTTTTCTTTTCTCCATTTCTTATTAATAATGGAGTTCCTTTTGTTTCTTCATTGTTATTGGGCCCAATAGCCAATAAAGCCCACAAAACAATCATCAAGGCTATTGTAAATGAAATCCATTTATTAAAAACAAATTATATCTTTATTCGTTCAAATATATTTAATATGATAAATCATATTTCTCACCAAATGAACCCAAAAGTTGGGGTTGTAACATCCTTCCCCTCTTATAGGAATTTTGTCCTCAAAATTCCTTCAAGCAAACAAACAATTCAAGATAAGATTTTTCCATGTCCATCATTGGCCCCTATGTGGCTTTTCCCTATCCATGGCATTTCCAAAGAACCTTTATCATCACATATTCTTTTCTCTGAGTTCTTTCACCTTGGCATCTATAAACCTCAAGGTGACTCAGGTCATTTCAGCCTCCCTTGGGGCTTACTAGGTTCATGGCTCCGTACATGGCCCGGGTACCTCACATAGTGCTCTAAATTGGACATATGAAACTCATCACACATCACATTATCCTAAGGGGTAAGGGCAAACTTAACCTTCTCCACCAAACCATGTCAAAAGAACCCATGCATCGGGAACTCAGCTCTCTTAGCTATAACTTATAGGGGTCGAATTTTCATGTCACATATACCTCCACAGTGAACTCCATGTCAGTCTACTTTGCATCAACTTACAACTCATGTCATCTCTGGGCTCCTTTCAGCCATTGCATGATCAAAGTGACTTCATCTGCACACAATGTGGTCCTTTCTTGACCTTTGTGAGGTCTCTTCACTGACATCATCTTAATGAAGTGGTGACCGACACAACCTCCCTGGTAGAGCTTCTTTACATCCCGATATTGGCTATGGTGGTTATCATCACATCGTACAGAGGACAAGAACTCTCTCTATATATCACCCTGAATGAGCACACATGCTCTCATCAGACCCTCTAGTCTGGATTACACTAACCATTAGTTAGGGGTGATAAACATTACTAACCTCGAGTTCTTCATGTACCTACTTCCACCTTATGGAAGTGAACCTTTAGGTCATACTCAAGAACTTCTAAACTCGCATCATGGTGTAGTTGAACCATCTCTCTCATGTATAGTTCAACCAGATTTGTCCCTTGATAGAACTCTTTCTTTCTCATGTCATATAGGTAAGGCGATCTACCATAACCCATATTGCATCTCGACTTTCCCTGGTCTAGGGGAGACTTACAACATCCATAGTGATGAACTCCCATTCCCTCTCAGGAACTCTTTATACTTTATATCCATGCACTGGGTTACTGGTGTTCGTCCTTCACCTCCTGGCTTGCATGGCCACATGCTACATGCAACTTTTTCTTAAGCATCCAAAGTACTATTGTCACTTATTATCTTGGTAGTACCATGGTATATGGTAATCTTAAATCATGATTTCATGTATCATCATGATTCCTTAAAATCAATTCCTCAGAAACCCTAAACCACTCTCATCAGGGTTTTATCACCTTCTGTTCCAAAGAAGTGCATATGAGGTTCTACAAACATCCTTTCTTTGCATCGAGGCCTAAGTTGGCTAACCAAAAAATCATTAACTTGTTCCACAGATCTTGTTCCATCTGAGTGTTAGCCAAACTTATCTCTTTTTCAACTTAGGGTTAACCTAACAACCGCTTTCTAGCCTTGAACTAGGAGCTGCATCTCATCCAAAGCATCCATTACCACTTCTCATCCTTAGGTGTTAGGTGATATTGATGACATACACCTCTGTGTATTTATCTCATCTCAGCTCTAGGTCTATCTTCATCAAGAAAACTCTCAGCTTATTCTCTTTGTTTTTCCAACTCAACCTTGTATGACTCATATCTCATGATAAAACATCCTCAAAGGATGACTACCTTATTTGTAAACCATCCATGTACAAGGGCATGTTATCATCTCTGTCCTTATACCTCATAGAAACGTTCCAACTCACATCATCTTTGATCCTTGGTGTATGGCATGTGTATTGTCCTATCTCTCACTCCCATAACAAGAGGAAATAAGCATTTGGCTATAGTCCAAATACAAAGTTCTTCCCATTCTAAGAGTAGAGATGGTACATCCCACCTTGCCAATACACCTTTAAATCTAAGTTGAAATGTGCCCCATATGTCTCCACATCACAAATATCTTGATATCAAAGTTACCTCCATCGAAAACTAGTCTCGAACCCACTTGGGTCACCACACAATCCTTGGTCATCTCCTCTGCGTCTATAGGGTGCCGACTCTTTTGGGGTCATCCCTCTTCCCTCATGCATCCATAGAGTGCCCTACTCATCTGCCCTTTGGGTCCCATGAGTTCATGAAGGTAATCAATCTCCTAACCCATGGGCCTCAGACAATTATAGTTGTTACCTCCCGACCCTATGGTCATGTGCAACTAGGGAATTAGGCAACTCCTACTTCCATCGGTCTTATCCCTACCTGACCCTAAGATAGACTTAGGATTCTAACATAGTACATGTTCAACTTAGAACCTTACCCAGGCCTGCATCATCTCTCTCTCTCTGCATTCACGGGCTGATTTTCATCCTTTCATAAGGTCCTGGCAACCTGCCTACCTTGGTCAGGCCCCATATTGGTTACCACCATGGTAACACATCCACATGCAGTTAGAGATGGTTATCTATGGGTCTATAGGTTCATTCTCATACCATGTACCTTTCACTTAGCTTCTCAAGATCCTATGAGACCTCTTTAGGTTTCCTTAAACCAACAAAATGGGGGTGCACCCTACAAAAAGGGTCCCTCTCCCAGGATGGGAGGAAACTACACCTCTTGACCACAAGGTCACAAACATCCCTAGGGTTCATATTCACATGAGCATGCTTAATCCAGCAACCACTAAGGCACAAGCAGATCACCTACTAAACCATGCTAGGTCATACTTGTTCTCATCCTTAACATTGGATCAAGATCACACCTTCCCATGTCATCACTTAGCTGTGGGGGTTCATCAAACATACCTTAAACTCAAGGGGTTTCCCTCTTCTCTAACCATGAGAAGTACCATGCTCGCATCAATAGAAACTCAAATCTCATCATGAGCATTAGGTACACAACTTTCCCTCTTAGGCCTAGGTTCACTTTTTGGGTGTCCAACTGCATGCTCAACCTCTTAACCACACATCAAGCATGTATAAGGCATGACATGCACTTCCTATCATCCTTCTATTCAAGCAACACTTCATAGTTGAGTCCTCCTCGAGGACAATCAATAAGGTACAAGGCCTCACAACGGGTTACTAAACCTCTCCAGGTCTAAGGAACTCTTATTCTCATCTATACCATAGGTACAGAGGTACCAGCAGACTCATCCTCTCCCCATGAAGATGGATCAAGCTCGCACGGATACCTCTACGTGGATGAAGCATGTATTCAACTTATGTTTGCTCAAGGTTATCCCTATCCCCTTATGCTTATCTCATCAGCTATCCAACATACTCCCTTAGCCAGGGTTTCTACCTAATGCTCACACTACTGACGTATTTTGGGTGCCTACTATGCCATGCTCATATAATCTTAGGGGGTTTCCATAGGTTCTTCTCTAACCTCATCAAAGAAGGAGCTATCCTTCACTCTAACATGAACGACCCTTCCCAGGGTTGGGTTGCCAAAGGTACTCGGTCATCCAACCTCTCATGGATCATATGGCATCCAAGGCATGTCTATCCAAACACTCGGTCTACCATGACATCTAACTCATCATGTCATCTCTCTCTCTAACCTTCACTCTAGGGTTAGGGTTAACATCATCCTTAGAGGATGTGCCTGGTCTCTACTTTTAATGGAGATCTCTACCTCCAAGACTAACTCTCTCTACCTATCCTCCTGACAAAAAGGTCTAGCCTCGGGCCTCTCTTGAGGGCATGACAACTTATGGCATACGACCTAAGCATGTATATATTCTTTTACGCTTAATCTATTAAGCTTATGTCCATGACATCTTATTTACATGCTTTTTATTAATTTGTTAGAGGATTCCTTAAACCTTATCATACCTCAAGAGGGTGAGGAAAAGAGAAAAACCCCTAATCCTTATAATCCTTAACAGCATTTGAGGTGAGAAGGGATGAACAAGATGAGAGAGTCCTAAAGGTATCTTATTTTGAGTCAAATCCTGAGACTTCGGCCAGGCAGTCACACTAATCCGAGAGTCCTCGTATTCTGACTAGCTATGCCGAGGAAAATCTTTCCAGCCCCCGGACGTGATCCTTTTCTAGACACCTCTGTCTTTTAGAAAAATCCTCTAATAACTCCTCGGGGTTCTATGGAGTTTGTAAAATTTAATAATTATTAAAGATTAAATGAAGAACCTATGCTCTGATACCAAATGTAACGACCCTGCCTCCCAGTAACCCCCAATTAAGGGAGACCAAGAGGTCAGAGTCATTATTCCCATTCCAGATTAAAGGTTCGACAAATAATCAATAACAATTATCAAATTCTACCAACTAAACTAGAATGTTGTAATAAAGTAAAACTTTGCATACCTTTTTTTTCTTTCAAATTGAGGGTAACTACTTATATCCATAACTGGAGTCTATTCTAACTAATCCTCCTTCGTACTTTAATCCTCATTTAAATCCACATATGCCACTTTACTATTTGTTCTTTTCACTTGTACCTAAAATGCCAACAAATAAAATGTCGGTCAGCATAAAGCTGGTATGTGGGAGAAACGATAATCGTGCAACTATGATAACAATGTAATCATCCAATTATCATTTAACAGCCAAGATTACGTTTTAAGCAATACTACTCAATCCTTACATATCCCCTATCTTTGTGTTGTCCCTGCATTAGACCTGGATGCTACCTTCCTCATGGTAGATCCCCACTAAACCCCACATGATCCTACCTAACAGGTAGATCAATATCTAGGGTTGAGTCGCATGGCGTTACCCATAGGTAGCCCAGTCCCTAACTCATGGTGTGTTAAAGAGTTGCATGGCACTACCCATAGGTAGTCCTATCCCTGAATCAAGGTGACTTGATGGACCTACCTCATTGGTAGCCATGTACTAAGTCATCCAATGACATGATGGACCTACCTCATAGGTAGCCATGTACTAGGTAAAACTATTAAGCCACAGAGGGGACTAGGATCTGAGCTAGTAGGCACATATCTTAAGTGATAGTCATATCCACATTATAGTTTGCATGAATTAAATTCGTCTAACAGTTTAATTCAAGTCATCGAGGAAAATTTTGGAAAACCTCAAAAAACGAATTCGAGATATTCATAAGCATAACCACATACCTATCAGGCTGATTTGAGACCGAATAATCAATGCAAGTAAGAAATCCAAGCAAGCAAATACATACAACATGATCCTAAAATAATCATGCAATTCCCTTTTATTACTCATGTCATCAAGATCTATTAAACCCGGCTCGCTTCCTAGGGTTTCTAGTCCACTTTTAGGGTTTCCATTGCAATTAGGGTTTCCCTTCATCTTTTACTATTTTAATCCCTAATTATCTCATTTATTCTTCATGGAAGATATTAAGGTTATCTTTTAACAACATATAACCCTGATTTCAGAAAAATCAAATTTAACCATCAATTAAGTCCATTAAGCCTCTTTTACATTAAAACTACCATTTTATCCTTTTAATCCATGACAAGATCATTATGCTCATTTATTATCAATTCATAGTTCATTATGGTCTAATTCACATAGTTTCCAAAGAACCTTTATCATCACATATTCTTTTCTCTGAGTTCTTTCACCTTGGCATCTATAAACCTAAAGGTGACTCAGGTCATTTCAGCCTCCCTTGGGCTTACTAGGTTCGTGGCTCCGCACATGGCCCAGGTACCTCACATAGTGCTCTAAATTGGACACATGAAACTCATCACCCATCACATTATCCTAAGGGGTAAGGGCAAACTTAACCTTCTCCACCAAACCATGTCAAAAGAACCCATGCATCGGGAACTCAGCTCTCTTATCTATAACTTAGAGGAACCTTCTCCACCAAACCATGTCAAAAGAACCCATGCATCGGGAACTCAGCTCTCTTATCTATAACTTAGAGGGGTCGAATATTCAAGTCACATATACCCCCACAGTGAACTGCATGTCAGTCTACTTTGCATCAGCTTACAACTCATGTCATCTCTAGGCTCCTTTCATCCATTGCATGATCAAAGTGACTTCATCTACACACACTATGGTCCTTTCTTGACCTTCACAAGGTCTCTTCACCAACATCATCTTAATGAAGTGTTAACCGACGCGACCTCCCTTGTAGAGCTTCTTTACATCCCGATACTAGATATGGTGGTTATCATCACATTGTACAGAGGACAAGAACTCTCTCTATATATCACCCTGAACGAGCACACATGCTCTCATCAGACCCTCTATTCTGGATCACACTAACCATTAGTTAGGGGTGATAAACGGTACTAACCTCGAGTTCTTCATGTACCTACTTCCACCTTATGGAAGTGAACCTTTAGGTCATACTCAAGAACTTCTAAACTCGCATCATGGTGTAGTTGAACCATCTCTCTCATGTATTGTTCAACCAGATCTGTCCCTTGACAGAACTCTTTCTTTCTCATGTCATATAGGTAAGGAGATCTACCATAACCCATATTGCACCTTGACCTTCCCTGGTCTTGGGGAGACTTACAACATCCATAGTGATGAACTCCCATTCCCTCTCGGGAACTCTTTATACTTTATATCCATGCACTGGGTTACTGGTGTTCGTCCTTCACCTCCTGGCTTGCATGGCCACATGCTACATGCAACTTTGTCGTAAGCATCCAAAGTACTATTGTCACTTATTATCTTGGTAGTACCATGGTATATGGTAATCTTAAATCATGATTTCTTGTATCGTCATGATTCTTTAAGATTGATTCCTCAGAAACCCTAAACCACTCTCATTAGGGTTTTATCACCTTCTGTTCCAAAGAAGTGCATATGAGGTTCTACAAACAACCTTTCTTTGCATCGAGGCCTAAGCTGGCTAACCAAACAACCATTAACTTGTTCAACAGATCTTGTTCCATCTGAGTGTTAGACAAACTTATCTCTTTTTCAACTTAGGGTTAACCTAACAACCCCTTTCTAGCTTCTAGCTGAACTCAGAGCTGCATCTCATCCAAAGCATCCATTACCACTTCTCATCCTTAGGTGTTAGGTAATATTTTTTTTTGAGTCTTAGGGAGACCCCGCTCCCCCTCCTCCTCAAACAGGTGCTAGAGCCCGTGTTAGGTAATATTGATGGCATACATCTTCATGTATTTATCTCGTCTCAGCTCTAGGTCTATCTTCATCAAGAAAACTCTTAGCTTATTCTCTTGGTTTTTTCAACTCAACCTTGTATGACTCATATCTCATGATAAAACATCCTTAAAGGATGACTACCTTGTTTGTAAACCATCCATGTACAAGGGCATGTTATCATCTTTGTCCTCATATCTCATAGCAACATTCCAACTCACATCATCTTTTATCCTTGGTGTATGGCATGCGTATTGTCCTATCTCTCACTCCCATAACAAGAGGAAATAAGCATTTGGCTGCAGTCCAAATACAAAGTTCTTCATGTTCCAAGAGTAGATATGGTACATCCCACCTTGCCAGTACACCTTTAAATCTAAGTTGAAACGTGCCCCATATGTCTCCACATCACAAACATCTCGATATCAAAGTTACCACCATTGAAAACTAGTCTTGAACCCACTTGGGTCACCACACAATCCTTGGTCATCTCCTCTGGGTCTATAGGGTGCCGGCACTTTTGGGGTCATCCCTCTTCCCTCATGCATCCAGAGAGTGCCCTACTCATCTGCCCTTTGGGTCCCATGAGTTCATGAAGGTGATCAATCTCCTAACCAATGGCCCGCAGATAATGGTAGTTGTTACCTCCTGACCCTATGGTCATGTGCAACTAGGGAATTAGGCAACTCCTACTTCCATCGGTCTTATCCCTACTTGACCCTAGGATAGACTTAGGATTCTAACATAGTACATGTTCAACTTAGAACCTTACCCAAGCCTGCATCGTCTCTCTCTCTGCATTCATGGGCTGATTTTTATCCTTTCATAGGGTCCTGGCAACCTGTCTACCTTGGTCAGGCCCCATACCGGTTACCTCAAAAAAAGTAACCAAAATAGGGGGTGGGTATTAAAGATGGACCCTATATATATGTATGTATATATATGTATATATAT